>JAJGOT010000171.1:0-422500 GCA_022457155.1 Cladopsammia gracilis | reverse complement strand
TGTTGTTTATTTTATAGCGTTAGTGTACCAATGAGTGTACAGCTGTAGATATGATGACAAAATCTGCACCTAAGTAATAGATTGAATTAAATGAAAAGCTATGACCTGTCATCATTTACTTTACTTGTCACACTGATGACGCCAAGAAATGAGAATGTGCACTTTTTCTAACGCCTCATTTTAAATGATGCCACAGGTTCACTATGGTGAAGAACTATAATTTTAGAATGATCAGAAAATGTTACTATTTTTGTTGCCAATTTTTTTTTGGTAGCAGTTAAAACTGACTAGAAATACTAATTATCGCATAGGTTTTTAATAAACCGAGCAAAGGTCACTCCTATCTAAGTACAAACACCTGAGAACACATTCCTGGCTGTCTATCCTTGGGGTTCCTGTGCAAGCTTGAAAGATCTTTGCTGAGTGTTTGAAATCTTGGATTTCATACAAAAAGAGTGTATTTTAAATAAGAAAAGCAATTTGTTTTCTCATTGACAGCTTTCTATATTTCTATCAAGTCAAAATTATGCGATTTGGAGTTTTCACTCTAGCATTTCAATTGTAATATTAATTTCACGACAACTGATGTAATTTTTTCTTATTTATCAATTAAAAAAGTCTAGTTTGTAAAACAACACATGTCATATGCTGTCACATTTTTTCGGCTTAACGCCCTAAAAGGTACTGCGATATTTCTGACTGTGGTCATTTTAGATTTTAGCAATGTGAGCAGTACCATTCTACAAATTTTGACCTCGACTGTCTAGCATTACATGGTCAAATTAGGCTTATGGTATTTTGCCAAACGAAACCAAATGGTATTTTACAAAATGGTAATTTGCAAAAAATTAAAGGTACTTTGCAAAATGGTACTTAGCAAAATGGTAGTTAATTGTTATGAAATGGTTGCAGGTGTCTGTCATTACACATTTTGAGCATGTGAAAACATTTCGTTCTGTTAGCAATAATAATTAGTGTTAAATGGGGCTCCGGGGTTTGAAAGACATGGGATCCCATTCTTTTCAGGAAAAAAAAGTTCTATACCCCCAAATGTTTAATTTGACTACTTTACCAGGGCACGACATTAACTTTTTTCTCAAGGAGACATTTGGCTCCTAAACATTTCAAAGTGGTAGCCAAGTCCAAAAAATTAGTAGCCATTCTTTTTTCCAAAAACAAAAACAAAAAAACATATCGAAAATGTATTATTGTAGGAATTCCTTTTAGGAATATCTGGACGTTTTTGTTAAGATCTCTAAAGAATGGCAAACAACAATTCTGGTCGTTATTAATCAATTACAAACAGTAAAGAATGAACATTGCCAACATCATGGTAAGTTTTTTATTTTTGGAAATTATCCTGCTTTACCTCGCAGATGTAAGACTCAGTGGCACATACATGTAGATATTTGCAGTAGTTCTTTCATGCCTCGTTTACTAAATCTAATTTATTAATCAGTGGGAGGAGATAGTCACAACACGTTATGACTTGAACGCGGGAATAAGTAATCAACGGGTGGTATCGGATACCTAGAATCCAGTGGCTGCCTTGGTGAACAAACGTAGTGGAACATTAACTTACTACAACTATGAAATAGTTTCTAAAAGGACACTTCGTTGAAAATGAATTTTAGCTTGGCAAAAGTTTCGGCATTCACTGCTTGTTGTTTAAGAAATGGTGCGAGGTAAAATATTGTAGTTAGCCTTTTTACTTAATGAAAGGTTGTATATCTCAACGATTTTTTTCTCAAAACTGTGATTTGTTATCAATGTGTTGAATTATAAAACAGTTATAGTGTTCAAGCTTGCACAATATTGACAAAGGCGCCACTTTCATTCATGAACTGTGTGATGTTGCAAGTTTCGCGCGGTAAAACATCTGTAAGCTTTTTTTTTAATAAAAGGCTTGTCAGTGATATTTTTTCTACAAACTGTGCTTTGTTATCAATGTGTTGAACTATAAAACTATTATAGCACTCAAGCTTGCGTGATATCGCCTAATTTTAGCTAAGTATATAGGCAATATCGCACGCGCTTTCGCGCTATAATAGTTAAATATACTGTTATTTTGGTACGGCGAGGAGTTGTTCGCCCTGAATTTTTTATTAGTATATAAAATTTATATACTGTTATTTTGGCACGGCAAGGAGTTGTTTGCCCTAAATTTTTTATACTGTATATTAAATAATATACAGTTATTCAGGCACGGCAAAGAGTTGTTTGCCCTTAATTTTTTATTAGTATATAAAATTATATACCGTTATTTGGGCACGGCGAAGAAATGTTCGCCCTAAATTTTTTATTCAGTATATTAAATTATATACCGTTATTTGGGCACGGCGAAGAGTTGTTCCCCCTAAATTTTTTAAACTGTATAAAAAAATTATATTTAATAAAAATTATTTTACTAGTCAAAGCTTTTTTGCACAATTTTTTTTAATCAGTACTATTTTAGATTTGTATGAAATTGGCAAAAGTATAAATACCGGTCAGAGTAAATAAGGAGAATATCTAAACATGTAGAAGTGTAGTTTTGAGTAAAAAAGGATCAAGCACTGAAGAAAAATAATGTACTAAGTGCTAAGTTTCATAATTGCAGAAAATTGGAATATACTAATTTGCATCTAATTGAATAAGAATAGAGCTCATTGTCTCAATGCCTCGTTCTAAAAAGAATTGGAAAGAATAGAACCAATTTTCCGCAATCCCGCACCTCACTCAAATTCTGTTTCATTAGAGTTTTTTCGTATCCTTTGTATTTCACATGTGAAATACAAATGGTGAAATTTCTCATGCAAATTAGCCGTCTAGCTTTTGAATTAGAATGTCTCGCGATCAGTCATGCAGCGAGATGAGCAAGCTTTTTTAAGTTTTTGAAGTTGTTTTATCGATATCGAAAGTATTTCCACAAGTTCCAATCCATCGTTTAATGAAGACTTGCTTCACAACAAATCACCCGTCAAGTTCAATTTAACTTGAGAAAAATCAGAGAGGCTGGCGGGAGAAACTCTAGGGAGTAAAAATCTGGTCTAGATTTAATTAAGGCACAGTTTACGTAAATTAGTCAAACCTAATGATGACAACTTGTTATTTAATAAATATGTAAAGGTGTATGTGCTCTCGCCAGAATAGATAATTATTTACTCATTTACTCCCAGAATGTATGCGATTTCTAATTGCCAACCGATAAAAGGGAAGAGAGTTTGACCACTTTTAATTTAATTGGAGAGCAGCCAAACGTTTTCAGTATTTCTCTGTCAATTCTAGAATCCCTGCTAATTTACGAGCGCTTGTTTTTGGAATTATTATGTGAAAATGTAACTCTCACAAATCAACTGTTACTTAATCCTAAAGTACAAAGTTAGGCATCAAAGTCAAATAAACTTTATTTTATCAAATCGTTATGATAACTCCCATTCATTATCTTTATCCATGGCTTGTCACAGAGCAAAAGTCGTGTGAACTAGTTTACACGCAAAAATACACATGACCAAAAACAAATGCAGTTCAGTATAATTATAAATTACAACGACAAATTAAATAAACTGACCCTTTTATCGGTTGGCAATTAGAAATCACATACATTCTAGGAATAAATGAGTAAATAATTATCTATTCTGGTGAGAGCACATACACCTTTACATATTTATTAAATAACAAGTTGTCATAATCTGAGGTTTGACTAATTTACGTAAACTGTGCCTTAAATCTAGACCAGATTTTCTGGATTTTTACTCCCTTGAGTTTCTCCCGCCGGCCTCTCTGATTTTTCTCAAGTTAAATTGAACTTGACGGGTGATTTGTTGTGAAGCAAGTCTTCATTAAACGATGGATTGGAACCTGCGGAAATACTTTCGATAAAACTTCAAAACTTAAAAAAGCTTGCTCATCTCGCTGCATGCATGACTGATCGCGAGACATTCTAATTCAAAAGCTAGACGGCTAATTTGCATGAGAAATTTCACCATTTGTATTTCACATGTGAAATACAAAGGATACGAAAAAACTCTATTAAACCATGTATCATAGTTTCATATCATAAAAGTAAGCTTACCATTTCGCAAAATACCGTAAGCCGTCAATTATGCTCTCCATAATAAGCTTAAGCTTAAGTCTTACTTAAGCTTATACAATTTATAAACTTTTGAATGTGTGAATATGTGACTCCCATGGTGTCATAAAAATTATGACACTCCTACCTCCCCTCAACGCCATCTAAACTCCAACCGGAAACTCCGACTCCAAACTGCCCGTTGTGGAGAGATGGAGAGGTTCGACTGTACATGTAGTAAACAAAAAAATCTCCACCAACCTAAGTTTCCTGCCTCGGAAGCCGCCATCTTGATTGATCCACGCGCTGTGCTCACCGTGCTCAGCCCGTGCTCAGTCCTTTGCTGCTTTACACATTTCTCATTGGTTACAAAATTCCCGCGAAGAATATTTCTAATTTATTCATTTCCATATTTGGTATCTCGTACCGTTTGTTTGACAGCAGGTTGACTTGCCGCATTGGCTGCCATTTTATTCACCCACAGGACGTTTTGCTTAAACATTCCGTTTGAAAATAAGGAATTATTTATTTAAATTAAGCGTAAATGTCTATGGAAATGGAGGAGATGATGACTACGGTAGGCATATGTAATTTTTAAGTTTCTAGAGTATAATACTCAAAAATTCATGTAGGTATGCATTGTTTAACAAATGATCAGTCTTAAGTTTAAGTTTATATATAAGAGACGTAGGCCCGGTTCAAACGTCGAGCTTCACATGTGCCGAACCTAATGCAAATGAGAAAAATCTATTGTTCTCGCTTATTTGCATTAGGTTCGGCACATGTGAAGTTCGACGTTTGAACCGGGCCTAAGCATGTACTATACACATCCATCCTTGTCCGACACCAACAAGTGCCCTAAAATGTTTGTGATTATTAGCTAAAATATGGCACGGTATTGTCATAAACAAGCGAATTCCGACTTCAAATGACGTACAGGCTTTTCTGAACCTTCGCATTATTCTTTCCACCATATAAACTGTGGAGCAATTGCAGAATACCCCGCAAATTAG
Source organism: Cladopsammia gracilis (assembly GCA_022457155.1). Taxonomy (NCBI): domain Eukaryota; kingdom Metazoa; phylum Cnidaria; class Anthozoa; order Scleractinia; family Dendrophylliidae; genus Cladopsammia; species Cladopsammia gracilis. The sequence continues at coordinate 417,436 of JAJGOT010000171.1, read as the reverse complement.
ATTCATGTTATGACATGTTATGTGTCAGAAGTCTTTATAGAACGAGGCATGAAACAATAGGTACTATAATTTGTTTTATATGATGCTAAGAAGTTGCGGGGTATTCTGCAGTTTTGCTGAGGACTGGAGCAGGACAATTATTTGCAGCAAACAACTTTGCACCCCATGAGCAGAATTATTCATAGGCAGTTATTTATAGGTCATGTGGTGGGCTCTCGGCCGATGAAAAGAAAGAAAAATGCATCACCATTATTGTTTATTTGTAACTGAAATATTAACCCTTTCCTTCCTGAGTTTTTATACCCATTTTTCCAAACTTGTAACTGATCAAAGGCTCTTACAGCTGTATGAGATGCATGTATTATACAGGGGGACAGATATGCAAATTAGTCACTTGATGGCTCACTGCAATGTATTTCCCAGTGTATGTTTTGTTTCACACAATGCACAGGACAAAAAACTTCCACCTGTCTGCTTGTCTGAGACGAGTACTTCTTGATCTTGGACGAGTGGATTTCCAAAAGCACTTGTCCGACGGGACAAGTACAATTTACCAGGAGAAATTTGTCTCAATTTTCACTGAGTTCTAAGTTTCCCTAGCATCTGGCTTCCGCGAATTTCTGTTTCTTTTTTCCGACCGTGCAAATTTCTTGAGAACACGTTTTTATTTAGCATGGTTACTAAGGGGCACTGTTTTAACATTGACATTTTAGCATAAAATAAAGGTTAATGTCGGCAAGCAACAACTATTAAACCTGCATTATTACTGCGGTTTACCTCAAACAACTTTGTAACTTTGTAACTTTTAATTGGTTATCGTACCGTTTTTAAATTAAAATTAAACTTCCTGTATAATTTGAAGACTCCTTTATCGTCCTACCAAAACTAACAAAAATTGGTTAACGCTTACATGCCGAAAATTTGATTTATAAAAGGGAGCCTCTGCGCCATTAAATAGCCGCGGGCCACCTTAAATTTTGTAGTACTCACATATCACTACATCTGTAGCTGCAGACTAAGTTTCAAGAAAATTTATAAGACAGTTTTTGAGTAAATCAACAATCATTTGTTAAGGCACAATAGGCAAAACAGTACCATAATTAATAAAGCAAAATATTTCCAAAATGCCCTAACATTATTTTTAAAACGGCCAGCCTATTAAATAATGATTGCAAAGTAAAGGACAATCATGTAGTTTAACTGATACATATTTGTACCTGTTGCTTCTTATAAGTAATACATGTAGCTTGTGAGAGTTTCTTTAGTTTCCTTCCAAAGCGATTTCTGCAATCAATTTTGTGATACCTCCCAGTATACATGTATATAATTTGTATTATTTTATGGGAAATAAAAATTCATTCATTCATTCAATATGGTGAGAATGGGAAACCTTATTTATTGCATGAACACAAATTCTTTTTTTTCTTGATTATCGGTTTATAAACATTTAATATTCTACAGATAATTATAAACAACACAGGTGGAATTTTTTATGCCTCAATTTTAGTAAAGTGTTCTTAACATAGATCAGACACAAAAGAACATTTTCATCTTAATTCACGGGCGGTAATCAAGGGCTTGAAATTGCGCTTGCGACTAAAATTTTTTCTATTAGTTGCAATTTTGCGACGTTTTACGGCCTAGCTAATAACGAAAAGGAATTATATTCAACAGTCTTGCGTCTTACTTGTAACTGGTAGTTGTAATTTTATCCGAACAATCCTGCAAAATTCACTTTGAATGTTGCATGACTTAATCGTCCATTTCATGCTACATCAATGCAGTTTCCAATAAGTGTATCACAGGTGCACTTTTTCAGACTTTCCATTTCTGGTAGTAGTAGTTAGTTTTATTTTTTGGGTTGACTAAAATTTTTGAACTTGTGACTAAATTTTAATAGGAATTACTCGCAAATTGTGATTGACAATTTTTTTTAATTTTGAGCCCTGGGAGTGCTCTGATAATATACATGTAACAAAGTTTTGGACCACTCACTGGGAATCAGAATGCACCTATTCATTATGAAACAGTTGAATAGAGCAACTTATTTTCATTAAGAGTGATACAGTATTTTGTATAAAAATGCATTATACTTTAGCAAACGTTGGCTAAGAAGTCTAACAAGTAGAAATCTGTTTGATCTGATTCAATTTGTTAGGAGAAAGAAGGAACTGACATGTTGACCTTAAGTGGCTCATACAGGGATACTTACGGTATGTTATGCCACTTTAATAAATAAATGCACTGTACAGTATACTTATAATCTTTCCCCAGTGCAGATTTTTGGTCTGGGACATTGGCATTATAATTCTCAAATTAGAATGACAGGCTATTTGCTGGAATTTTATTTCATCATGGGGAGGGGGGGCGGGGATCCAATAGTAACTAAGTTGATACATCTTTATTCCAATACCTAGTGGTGTAATGTTCAATTGAGTTCTTGATTAATCACAATTGTGACCACTCGGTTCGATTCATGATTCTTTGGTTCTACATTTAGATTTTCGTTCCATTTTTGCTTACCTATCCAGGCTGCCCTAGAAGGCTAAAAAAGGTGTCTTCAAAGCTTTGAATACAAGTAAAAAGACACTTGTTGTTCAAATTTTTAGTGGTTGTTTTTTCAAATGAGTTCTTATTTTATGAAATCAAAATTCAGAAGCCTTTGAAATCGGTGTTTTTGATTAAGGGGCTGGATGATAAGAATAATATTAAGAAACAAAAAAAAAAAAGAATAAAAAAAGAATTAAGAAACATTATTTTGCATAATCAAATCAAAATATTCGAAATTGAAAGGCAATAATCGAAATTGAATCAAATCATACAGTGAATCATTACACCCTTGGCAATACCCATCAACTGCAGGTGAAGAACCTTATAATTACAATTTTGGGGTTACTGTTTAATACATCATTATTATTATTGCTTATTTCTGTTGTTTTTGTAAATGCAGATGATGAAAAGAATGTAGAAACTTCAAAGACAGTAAGTTAAAATCTTCTTTGCTTTTTTTATAGACATACCTATTTATGTACAGTACTGCAGCCCATAGATAAGTGAATGCTTTATCTAAAAACCCAGTTTATAATTATTGTTTGACCCTTTGTTGTTTTCATATTATTCTAAAATATTACAAAAAGATATGTACATGTACACTGATAACACCTCAAAATAACGAAACCTTAGACCCTTACGTCACACAATGTGTATGTGTTATTATATTCACTTTAATTTGCCAAAATTGGACCTTTTCATTCGTAAAAACGACAGTAAACACCCTTCAAAATATCTGTGAAAATTTAAACCCAAGATCACGCATTGCATGGTCACACAGTTTTTGTGGATGCCCTGTGAATATTTGCGTTTAATTGCAATAACATCTATCATCTGTAATGAGGTTAAATCGCTGATAATATTCTGGTTGGTTGACAGATAGCGTGGGGGTAAGTGACAGAGTGCATGCTGGGTGATCTTGTTCATGCTCAATGTGTTTTCTTTGTTTGTATGATGGGTCCCACTTGAAAAATACAGAACCAAAAAAGAATGGAACACACTGTCCTTTTACACACCAATGTCTGTGGTTCAGTCAAAACAAGTCGTCAACCTCTCTACTTAATGAGAAAATCTATGACATCAAAAATATTCCAAACCTCAAATTATTTTTTGTTTCCCTTGGGAGTTCCAGTTAGCAGTCTATTTCTCAAACTCATTAATAATTCATGACGTTTGAACAAAGAAAATCATTTGCATAGATGTTGGCGATTTTATTTATTCCTTTGTTTTCTCTACGATAATCAGTTTGAAAAGCTGTATATGAAACATTTGAAAGAGTGTTTCATCAGGTATCCAAACACCTCGAAATGGGTAAAAAAACTTGGCTGCGCCTCATTTTTTCAACCCACTTCTCAGTGTTTGTATTTAGCGCTCGAGGTGAAAAACGGACCTTGGTGGACAAGTATGAGCCGGCGGGAAAGTCTGTAATCACTTCGGATCAGAAAAGGGGCAGCGTTGAAAGTTGTGGGCTATTTCACGTGCCATGGTTGAAATGCCCAATATCCGAAGTGCTTTTAGACTTATAGTATTTTGCAATAATTTTCGGGCAGGAACTCCATTTTGGTTTAGTCGTGGGATTTCCCCAAGTATGCTTTGCGACAGTGGCAGATGGGTCCGCTGTGCGTGGTCTGGCTCTTGAAATACAGCTTTTGGCAGCTCGAAGTGAGTTCTTGCTGGCTGGCTGAAAGATGTTTCGCATTTGGATCGAGTCTTTAATGCAACATTAAAATCGATCTAAAAGGATTTTCAAATCGAGATACGCGTTTTGATGCGTTTTGAATTGCGGGAAAGCCTTGTATCTTGTTTCATACAAGCTGCTACAAAGGTCAATAATTGCACTTTGCAGTTCTGAGACTCACCAAAATTTCAACTTTATACTATTCAAACGGCCACTGACTCCCTTTGGAGAAAAGAAAGCTGATTATGCTGAACTGGAGGAAGCGGCGAAAAGGAGAAATTCTACGCACCGTAGAAAAACATTACCGGCAGAGCGAAAAAATTCCCATTTAGATTGCTTGCCGTCTCAGGTTTAACTTAATACTCCACAGCGATTTGTGTCAACAGCAACATACCAGCAATCAATATCAGTTAATGAATGAAATACAGTGAAATGATAAAAACACAGAGTTCAAAACTTTAGGACACCGGCATCAAAGAAAGATGACAATGAAATAAAGATGCACACAACATGTAGGGTTCTCCAAATCACTTTATTTAAAACAAAAGACAAAAAGACTCAAATACAATGTAGTTGAATGAATAAATAACTTGCACGTATTTGAAAGGTCATTTCAGATCTTCAACAGCCAGTTTATCACAGTTAAAATTACTCATAACAAATCGTAACTCAAAACAGCTCATGATAGCTTCTGCTCGAAAACAACTAATGATACGAAAACTTAGAAATTCCTCAAGACAACCGCAATTTAGTTTTGTCCAGATGATGAAAACGTACTCCGTGAGTTCAGAACCTAAGCGATGCCACATTTACAAACAAAAAATTAACGTAACTCAGTTTTAAAAATAGTACGTTAAATTATTTCTCATGATACAAATGATCAGAACTTTCTCGTACAAAATCATAAATTCGGAAAACAAGTAGGCACGACAGCTAAATAAACATGTTTGAAACTAACTGATTTGGTATGCTCATTTCCTCTCAAAAATCGCTTTGAAAAACAATTATAGTATATACAAAGAAAAAACTTGGTAAGGATGGGTTGACAAAGTCGGTGAAAGTTTTAAAACTGAAGTGTTGGCTGTTTAAAATAGAGCGAACTGAATAAGCTTATTTATAAACACCGCGCTGCCGTTCATATTTCAAAATCTATACAACAAGGTTCCTTCCAACCAATTTGGGAAGAAAAACCCTAAGCTCAAGTCAGACAGTGGGCGGCACGGTGGTGTAGTGGTTAGCGCGTCGGACTTTGAACCTGAAGGTCGGTGGTTCGAAGCCTGGTCTCTGCCGTCGTGTTGTTTCCTTAGACAAGAAACTTTACTCCACACTGTCTCTCTCCACCCAGGTGTATAAATGGGTACCGGTGACAAAATGCTGGGGGTAACCCTGCGATGGACTAGCATCCCATCCAGGGGGGAGTAGCAATATTCCTAGTTGCTTCATGCTATAGAAATCGGGTTTAAGCTCCGGCCGTTATGAGCCTTCTGGCTTGAGTGCGCGACTTTACTTTTTACTTTACTTTCAAGTCAGACACGAAATATTGTATGTTTGAGCGATAAATTATAAGCGAAAAGGAGAGTAAAAACACTTTTGTTTTCAAAATAAAACAGAAAAACACATGGCATTGCGTTCTGAATCATGAGAATTTGCTTCGCTTCTTCCGTGTGCTTTAATCTCTTTGTGAAGTTAAAAACAATTCATATTGTTACTACCATAAACACCTGATTTAAACAATCTTTCTAATTTGAAACTACATTTGAATAAGTAAAATACATTACCGTAAAGAGCCATTTTAGTGGTGATTTGGTAGAGATGAAACATGGCTTGAAAAAACCTGAGTTTTCCAGATTTCGCGGTGTTGAGCTTTTTTTTGTTCCTTACTCCGTCGTCATCTTCTTAGAACTACTAGAATATTCGATACGTTTTCCTCTTCGGTTTTGAACCTCAAAATGTGATTTGCGACGAAAATAGCCGTGAAAGTAAGCTGTCCATATTTCGCGAAGTGCTTGTAGTTTCCTCGAAGTTTTCTTGCCAATTTGAGCGTACGCGCGTGGAGCTGAAAACCTCCTTCCATATAGGGGCAAAAATTCAATCCGTGATTCTGATTGGTTGGTTGGGACTTCTAATAATCCCCAGCATAGTTCTGAACATAATAGGGGGAAGTTGCACGCTTCTACGTGATAAGCGTCTGGCTGGATATGCTCTCGGCCCTTCAATTATTACATAAAAATAATTACTAAGTATGGCAATATGAATTAAAAAATTAAATAGGGTGAGGATTCTAAGTGTTGCCAGGGTGGTAAGATGATAATTTTAATGAATAAAATGACTGGGGGCTCAATAGAGCTCAAAATTACATAGAAAATTTTAAATTACTTGCAATCATCAGCAACAAGGATTCTTTTGATGTACCTGACATTTTTCCAAAACTGTAAATAGATGTACGTGGTGAAGATAATTATTTTCTCAGGGAATGCAATCCATGTAATTTTCTAGGATGAAAGAAATTATACTGCTACATGTAGCACTACCTTTCTAGAAAGTCAAGTGGGCAAACTATACATGTACATGTAGTTGTAATATTATGACATGTCTGAGCCAGTAAAGGAACAAAAACAAGCTCAGTGAAACTGGATCATGGAAGTGAACCTGACAAGGGGAGAACTGGGTAGAGGAAGAGGTAAATGGAACTTTGATATACAACCTGTAATATATCAAACATTAGGAAGAGTGTATGTTTCATCAGGATTTCCAAACATTGAGAAGTGGGTTTTAACAGACCTCAAGGTGTTTGGATACCTGATGAAACACTCTTTCGAGTGTCTAACCCGGAAACTACTGCTTATATCCGATGGGGCTTATAACCGGAATAAAAATATGCATGTAGCTTCTGACACTGGTCATTAAATACAGAGAAAATGAAGGAATAAAATTGCCAAAATCTAAGCTAATTGACATTGGGTTTCCAAACCAGCCTCATTCTTATGGTTTTCATTGTTCAAATTAATTTTGATGAATAATTAAATAAATGAGTTTGAGAAGGAAGCTGTAAAGAGATGTGTTCCGGTCACTTCAACCACCAAAACTTGAATTCACATTATTTTATTTTAATAATAACACTGTGTTACCCCACTTCTCTTTGTGGCTTGCTTTTAAACACTACTTGTAAGACAATTTATAAAGTATTTATACAGCAGATTTCTCATGGCACTTATCATTCTGTAGTAACTGTTAGGTAAGTGCCTTTTTTCACTCAATTTGTTACAGATGGTGATGATGATAATAAAATTTATTAATTTATACACAGTGAGATGATTTGGGAAAAATAATACTTGTAGGGTCCTTTTATAACAAACCACTGGATGAGTACACTTGAAAGTACTCTCTTTGATTATTAGTTAAGAGTGCTTTTAATTTATTATTAAAAGTAAAATTATTGAATATTTTGTCGCTGCTTTGGTGTGGCATTCAATACAGTACTGCACTTTATGACTGGTTGAAAAAAACTTCCTGTCACTTTGTTAGCCAGAGTTAGAAATCCCAAATATAAATACCAGGTACATGACATATTTCACCTTCTTCTGTAGGCAGGAGTGATAGCTGAATGGGGTGAGGTCAACCGTAAACTGAGACACCATGGTTACCAACCTGTTATGGTGTTGCCATCAAGCCGGTTGCAACAGATTCCTGGAGGTTAGTCCTGTTCTAGAGCTTTGACTGATTTGTCACCATGTAACTACAATGCATGTACATTGTAATGTGTACCTTATTATAGGAATTTAACAATGCACATTGACAACGCGAAGAAAATTTACGTTAAGTTTTTTTTTTAAAGCCGAAAATTTGGTTTTGAAGCCTAACTAGACCCTATCAATTCAAAAGATCTTTCAAAGCCTCCGTGAAATGTGACTCTGAAGAGCCTATAGAGGAGTCATGAACAAATAATGTTTTGTAATGAAATAAAGGTGCTTTAAAATAACAATGTTGTAAAATAGCGTGCATTAAATTTACATCAACATTAATTAAGATACATTAAATTAACGCGAATTTTGTAAAATCGCGTTAATAAAGTGCATTGTTAATTTCCTATAATAAGGTATTTATTCCAGAGTGAAATGCATTGAAACCTGTATTAAGCGGACCCTATATTAAGTAGACACCTTCTATTAAGCGGACATCAGCTGCTTGGGTCTCTACATTTTCTTCCCATATTCACTGTAACACAAACCTGTATCCAGCGGACTCATCTATTAAGATTTGTTATTGAGATTGTATACAGGTTTCACTGTAAAGCTTATTATGAGAATTCCTAGCTTGTGCAATTACTGTAACATATTGACTGCATAATTATGAGTCAAAGTCCAGTGTGATTTTTTTGGGTGATTTTTTCATTTTGCTTGAAAATTGTTAATTTCTCGCGTACAAGTTTGTTTTGGTGTCATAAACATTGCTGAAGTGTCCAATTGGCACTCGCGTTAAGGAATTTGACAAATTTTACCTGCAAAAAGGAAGAGTTCTGGCCCTCTAGTGCTTTGACTGTACAATCCGACCGTAGTTCCCTCCCAAACTGCAGCTAGAAGTTTCTAAACGACGCCATTATTAAAAGCAGATTGGTCGTGAGAATATGCGACCGCAATACTCCTGACCCGCACCAACGACCTCAACGAACATAACGTTATTTAAGGCGGGCTTATCGATGGCATTCGCCACTTGCGACAACATGGCTGAACAGCGAACAACTCAGTGGTTGAGTGTTGGTTTAAGCCATGTTTAAGGCTTTAAGCATGGAAGGACATTATGAAATCCGGAAATCCTTAAGTCTCTAGCACCTCTCAAAGAAACGAGTTATGTTTCTTGTCGAACCTTGTGTCTGAAGCGCCATTTAGCGCTCGTGGTGAAAAATGGACCTTGGTGGACAAGTACGAGCTGGCGGGAAAGTCTGCAATCATTTCGGATAAAAAAGGGACAGCATTGTGAGTTGTGGCCCATTTGCCATCCTGTGCCGTGGTCAAAATGCCCGATATCCGAAGTGCTTCCAGACTTATAATATTTTGCTATAATTTTGGGGGCGGGAACTCCATTTCAGGTTTGCCATAGAAATTCCCGACATGCTTTGCGACAGTGGCATATAGGTCCACTATCTGAGCGAGAATAAATAAAAACTCCTGACATTCCACATGAAACATGCAGTATGGACGTACATGCAGAGAAAATGGCATGGCAAGTTGCCATTGAAAGAATATCATGAACATGACATACTACAGTCACTACAACAAGAAGTCAGAACAACCATGGTCATTCGCGGTGAAAAATTAAGATCAGCTGCATACCGAGTGGGTCATTTAACAGTCAATTGTGTTAAAAGTCTATAACATTTATTGGCAATAATATTTCAAATCTATATTCTTGACCCAAAAACTCACCAAATGATTTATGAAACTCACACTGCAAACTAATTTACTTCCAGAGTCCAGTTGAAATTGCTCACGGCAGAGAAAATTGACATGATGCTTGCAAAAGATCTCGCACTGGATCTCACTGTTTTAAATGCTGGGCTACATTTTTTTGCAGTATTCAATGTAGTACATTTAGTTCATATCATCAGTTTGTGCTAAGTGTGTTTTGTTTCCTCCTTTGCTTGCCTCAGCATGTCTTATACAAACAAAGTTGTCAACGATATTTGAAACAGTCTGTTTGCTGAATCTCAGCTCTTTTCCTATTTGTGTTGGTGTTTTACCTTCTAGCCAGTGGCCTACAATTCTCTCCTTAACAGTGCTTGGGAAAGCTTTCCTTGCTGGGTAAAAGGATACATGTATATAACATTTACGCTGTCAATGTATAAACTGCCTTCGCAAACTTAAATTCTGTTGAGTCGAAGTTCGCAATTAAGTTGCGAATTAAGTTCGCAACTTCGTTTCGAAGTTCGCAGTTTGATCTGCAACTACGTAATCAAGTTGCCGAGTTTGTCGGCAACTTCGGAAATTGCGAACAAACTTAGGAATAAAATTTGTTCATCAAAAGTTTTGTGAAACGCTCTGTAACACTTTTACTTGAATGAAAAAATCAACTACTGACAATACTATTTTTTGTTTTTCTGTTTTTTAAAGCTAGACTCGGCAAATTGCTCACTGAATTACTACAAGATTGTTGTTAATTTCCATCCCTAGAACAGATGCAAACAGACTTATTCTCATTCCAAATTAGGTCATATTTTTCTTTTGTTTTCTTTTACGGACATTTGCACAAAAATCTTCTAACATTTATTTTTTTATAAAACTTTTGCTACAACTAGGTAATGGTAATAAGTTACTTGTGTCAGAAATGCAAAAAAATTAGAGTCACCGACTTCATTTCCAAGATAAGGTATCTGAAAGGCGACCGTAAGTTTGAAAAATTGATCTTCCTTACTCGATATGGCCCTGATGTCTGTTAACCTAAAAATAGTGTGAATGAATCTCTAAAATGCAACTTTCTGTGCTAAATTTTAGACAGGGAGGTCTGTTAAGCAAATTCATTCAACTGGTGACATCCATTAAAGGAAATCTAATCTTTCAATGGCAGAATGACAGCCACAAGTTGGCAGGATTCGATGTTGAGTAGACGGAAAATGAGAAAATTTTAAACTTCCTACATTGAATTTTTCTTTTTTCACAATCTGTCGAGAATTGGAAAAGAAAATTGTCTACAAAAAAATGGGGTGTGGACAAAACCTGGGCCCAGGCCCATGGGCTAGCCCATGGGCCACCCTATGGGCTACCCTATGGGCTACCCTAAAAATTAAAAATATAAATAAAAATAAAATAATAATAATAATGCAAATAATAATAATAATAATAATAATAATAATAATAATAATGATGATGATGATGATGATTTACAATAAAATCAATAATTTTAATGTTGTAATTTTAATTTTTGTGGTTGACGGTTGCAATAATATTTAAAAAGTTAATTATTTTTGTTAATTATTAATAAATTTAAGAAAATTTATAACATTTTTTGGTGTCTTGATTTTAACAATCATAATAAACAAAGGAGAAAACAGTGCGCGTTCTGCGAGATCTCTCCCCCCCCCCCCCCCCCCCAGACCGCGCTCTGCGATTTTTTCGCACTATATTCCACTAGCTGAGGGTGAAAAGGGGGGATCTAGATCACATCTCACCTTTTACGGAAAACAAAACGTTGTTGTTTAATTGTATCTCACACCAATGAAGATTGGTAACATGAAATGACTGACTGTTTTTAGATACCGTACCACATATGGCGCTTGTACGTGCTCCATCGATCTGTCACGTTCTGTTTTTTGTCTATGGTACCATGCCCCTTGGTACTATGCATCATTTATGGCAAGAAATATCGCAACCACCCTAGTATTGACCCAAATGTATTGCAGGAACGTCCTCAGTATCTTCGTTTCCTCCGTTAAACTCAGAGACAACAATCAAAAATGACTGTACAACCGTTTACAGATATTGTACCACATACAGCGCTTGTACGCCGGCTCAATCGATCTGACAACAGGCATACCGGGGGTTCCAATATTGTGTTACTTTGGTCGGCCGCTTATTACAAACCTTACAAATGAGAACTGCGAATTAAGTACGAAAACTGTGATTTTTTTTCGAAGCCAAAAATTCTCGGATATTTTAGCGATAAACTGATGTAGATTTTCAATATTTCAAAAAAACTTGGCAAAAATGCTCGTCAGACATTTGTAATGCACTCCCGGAAGGTTACCGTAGACCTTTATTGGTTAAATTTGCCTGGCAAAAGATTTACCGATTTGTGTTACAACAATGTGCGCGATTCGAAAAACGTTCTAGGAATTTTCGTACGGGCCAAATTTCGTGGCAATATGTTAATATCAATCCATTCAGAAAGAGGAGACAATTGCAAAAAAGAGCTGTCGCTTTTTTTGCTTATAAAGTTTTATGAACATTGCACGCCTTTGCAACACCAAATGCCATCATCTTGGATACCGCCGTAGCCTACTGAGCAATTATCTCCAGTATTTAATTTCTATTGACTTGGTACTCCTGGTGAGTCCCCATAGAATTTCACGCTAATTTGTAACCTAAATGTCCGCCTTATTGAACGCGAAGACTGGTACCGTTAATTCAATTAAGCTAATGCTGACAGTCAAACTTGCCAGTTTGAAGGGCTTTACGCGCCTTCCAAGACCTAGTGTTTTTTTTACATTTTGTTAGCTGTAAAGTGATGTGAAAAAATATGCGGAGAGCTGCAATTCACAGACACTTAATTTTCGAGAACCAACCTTGTTGCCAGGGTCTCTCTTCTCGCCCCTCTTTCATTCCCGGGGGGGGGGGGGGGGGGAAGCGAGAAGAAGAGAGACGTGGGAACAAGGTTGTTCAAGAACTTGTGGGAAACCACGCACACGATTTTAGGCAACCCTTCGGTACAAAGCTATCAACGATTTCGATCGATCAAATTGTACAATACAATTTGTAGTGTGCCAAATTTCACTGGTCAGAGGAATTTACAAAAATGTTTACAACTGACCGAAAAATCGACTGATCAACCGAAAAAAAAATCCCAACTAACTGTTTAAACTTGTTAATAGCTTCACACTAGCAAGTTAAAAAATGGAGCGATGGCAGGACACGGCGGTGACAAAAAAAGTTCACATTTTTTTTAAATTTATAATAGTTGTTGTTGATAATAAACTTATTAAAAATTATTACCACCGTCAACCACAAAAATTAAAATTAAAACATTAAAATTATTGATTTTATATTATTCTGTTATATTATTTTTATTTTTAGGGTAGCCCATAGGGTAGCCCATAGGGTAGCCCATAGGGTGGCCCATGGGCTAGCCCATGGGCCTGGGCCCAGGTTTTGTCCACACCCAAAAAAAAGGGGGTCACCAACCATCCAAGGGTGTTAAATCTAAGCAAAGTTAATGCAACGGCTACCAGCCCTTTATGTGCGTAGATTTCTTCTCTTGTGTGTGCGCTCATGCATGACATAGCATGGCATTGTGATATGAATTGTGTGTGCAGTAAGGATGCATATAAACAATTAGTGTGAACGTCCTTAAGTGCAGTTTATGCATACATACAGACATGTACATACATACATACATAAACTATTTTTTCTTGCATAAGTACATGCATAGGTACAAGCAAATTTTAGGCTTAGATAAGGCACACATTCAGTAATGTACTGGCGAAATAACAATTCTTAAATTAATATTAAGATCATAAAATACCTGAAAATGTTGTACATGTAGATCAGGTAAAGATTATAAAAGTCAAGCTAATAAGGCTTGCTGTAATGCAAGTACAAAAGTTTAAATTTTTAAAACAATTGATTCGAAAGCTTTTTTCAAGTTGAATCAGAGTCCAGTACCCTTAGCCTTTTGTATCGTTTTAGAGATTGCTTTACCGCATTTTCTGTCGACGTCGGGGTCGGAGATTGATTTCCACTAACAACAAATTGAATATCAACTCAATGAAATGGAGCAAGTTTACTAACAATTAGTGAACTCCATCACAATTTGTATGTTATATTTCATGTGTGCACTAATTTGTTGATTCATCCTAATTTTCATGCCATGCACCACTTGTGTGTTTTGTGTTTATGTATGTGTATGTGTGCGGATTTTCTGTTTTATGTTAAAAATTTGTAAGTAGTTATTAATGTTAGTTCAGTGCAATAAAATTCAATCCAGAGTAAAAATACAAAAAAAAATGAATGACAGTGCCGGTGAAAAGCAACATGCCTGCTGGCCTTGATGTTGCTTGTGCGGAAAGGTAAGGACATCTCCCGGTTCCCTTGTTTGTTCTTGTGGGTATTGCATTTCATGATGTCTAAGAAGCGACGGTCCTCTTAGGATAAACTGACTTTGTTGTTGTTAGTAGCTGTGTGGTAAACATCAGGTGCAATTTGTTCTCCTTCTGCATACTCTTCCTTGATAAACTTTGCAGACTTACATCAAGACTACAAGTCAAGAGGCATACAGACTTTTTAAAAGTTTAGGTCTAGATGTTGAGAAAAATTTAATTTCAAATATGCAAAAACCATGACATCATCATATTGTTGTTAGAGCGGTTTTCAATTGAGTGTCGTGAAACCAAAACCAAAGTAATTACTCTGGCCAATCACAACAGACAAAGACATTCTAATGAACCAATCTGAACTCGAAGCAAATACATGCAGCCGGTGCCAAGAGCAGGTAAACCTGTGCAAGCAAGTCACGATTGGTTTTGGTTTTACTTTTGATTGGTTTATAAAGTGGTGCAAGATTTTTAAGCCAATCACAAAGCATAGCAATGCAAAACCAAAGCAGTCACAAACTTATTTTGACACTCAATTGAAAACTGCTCTATGGTAACACCAATGTCAATTAAATCTACTTTTTTGGAAAGTTCATTTCATCTCTAGTGTGTGAAGCAGCTTGCCTGACTGAGCTTAGACAGTAAGTAATCAGCCGTTCAAAGTTGGGATGTTGTGTCGCTAAACAACCCAGTTGAGCCATCTTTGGCTGATTGTAAACAAAATTTAAATGATGAGAGCTTCTTCTTATTGAAGAATTCCAGTTTTAAGTGCATTTTTCACCAACCAAAAGTTTGACAAAACTCCCCATATTGCATTACCTTTTGCATCATTTTCATTGTCTGTACCCTTATTGACAATAGCTCAGTGCATTGAAATTCACACTGTCATTGTAAAAAAAATCTTTACAGTACCGGTATGTATCTAGTGTTTAGAATGTATCTTTTTTATATTTGAGTAGGAGCTGTTGTGTTAGAGGAGTTCACTTCCAAGAATTTGCGACATACATTGGACAAACTGATGACTGACAGTGATAGAAGACAGTCAATGGTGCAGGAACTGATTACTTCTTCTCACAGAATACAGTTAGTACTTGTCCAATTACACAGTAATATTTTCATTTCAAACTTGTTCTTTATAATCCCTACAGATCTATTAAGACTAAGGGTTATCCATTCGGAATAAATCTTCGTCTGTGTACCTGTACCATTAAAGGGAACCTCGGCTGAAAAACAGTTTTAGATCCAAAGTATTCGTAATGCTTATATTTAACTCAGACTGGGGTTTTAAGTCGGTATCTCCGTAACTGGTTACTGAAAGTGAAGTGTTCTTTTTTCAGTTTAAATTTCCCGTGGGCCGCCATGTTTTCTTTATGGTAATTTATGATGTCATTGCGTTGTCGAAGATGTCAATATGGAGTTTACAGAAGGAGATTTCCAGTAGAACCGTAGAATATTCAGTCAAAAATGCATTAAAAGCATATATATATTTATTAATTTAGGTGATGTTGACTTAAACTGTCGTATTGAAAGCTCACGACAACGCAATGACGTCATAATCTCCTATCAAACTTTGCGAAAACAAACATGGTGGCGCGCGGGAAATTTGAAAGCAAAAAATGCATAAACAAAATGCCCAGTGTTCAAGAGTTAAAGGTTTGTAATCACCTTCAAAACCCATAAACCAGTTTAAGGTGGCTCCAAGTAGTTTTTTTCCGGCCACACTTCCATTTTTGAATGCGCTTATACATAATCTTACTTTAGCTCAATGAATCTGAATTTCATACCAGATGCTAGGCTTGGATGATAGTTTTGGACGATGCTCTTTTTATTCTAATCAGCATTTCCATAGAAACGGTAATAAAACACGGCGAAAAACAGTTTTTCCTAAATATCTTTTGATTTGGGGCTACCCGCAACAAGCGAATAAATGCACTATAATCTACACATCGTTGCACACAAAATGGGAAAATTTCAAACAAATTAAACTGTTCTATTTTGAATAAATCGCTAAAACATTTTTTGACACATGTTTTTCATGTTTGAAATATAAGCCATCAAAACATTCCATAGGTCTCACAAATTATCATTAAATTGCCACAGAAAGTTTCCTTAGACTTAAAATATTACTTCCTGCAAATATCTCTGACTAACTCCTCAGCAATAAAGAGATCAAGCTTTTCATTCAAATGCAGTTTTACTTGACGTTTTCACTCTTTTAAAGTTTCAAGTGCATTTGCATATAATTTAAAAACGAAGGCTGTGCGTAAGGTTCACAACAAGGATCTAGCACTTCCTCTTCATATGGATCACGATGTATTTGCTCGTATGGTACTTCTTGGACAGTTTGTCAGATTGACATGAAAGTTCTTTTCACCTGTCCTCTTGGTCCTCTTCTCTTGGTCTATGGACTCCCTCGAAATACAAGCAAAGCCACACTCTCCCAACAGCTAGAGCGACGCATCACAGTCACTGAGAAATACCCAAAGAACGCAACCAGCATTTTCGATGGAATGGCAGTCTTGCAGACATTGAATATCCCCTCTGGAGCTATGTTCCACGTGGTCACTGAGAGAATGTATGAGTTGGTAACGAGCACCTGCAGCCGACATGTAGACTTAGTGTTCGACGTTTATCACGAGGTGTCGATCAAGATTGTCAAACCATTGAAAAAAACATCTACCTCTGATGGTGTACAATACAAGAACATACTCCCTGTCTATAGCCTGGTGAAGTCATGAAACAAGCTGGCTAAAACATGTATGGTTCTCCATGCTCGTTAGGTCTGTGGCACATGCGTCATCCACTCTGATGACACTGATGTCTTTGTCCTACTGCTTGATCATAGCTGAAACCTAGGAAAGTGCTACATGAAGAAGGGAAGAGGCGTGAAGACCAGAATAATAGAACTTTTAATAGTTGTTAACAGCTTGCAGAAGCAACTCGACCCAAGCACTGCTTCATGAAAGCCCTAATCCGCGTACACGTGATCACAGGCTGATACCACATCTGCCTTCTCTGGTAAAGGGAAGTGTAAAGCAGTCCAGCTTCTCCAACGCAATGAAAGGTACGTCTGAGCTATGGCGAATATCAGGGAGGAGTGGAGAGTATCTGAGAAGAGCTTTGAAGATACAGAAGCACTCGTGTGTCAGCTGTACGGGAAGAAGTGCCAGAGTGCGGATGTGCTACACTATGAGATCACTGTGCCAGAGGTGGGAAAGTCGATACAGAGGCTCTGTCGCCATGCAAGTCATCTCTACGACTTCACGTACAAGAGCAAATTATCAAGCAGCAAATAACGTCGTGGAATTTGTGTGGCTGGGATCTAAGCTGGTTCCAGAAGAGGTCCTGGATCTGCTCACCTGCAAGAGAGCATGCATGGTCAAGAACTGCTGCTGCTTGAAGGCAGGTCTGAAGTGCATTGACAGGTGCAGTATCCAGTGTGAGAATATGGGGACTAATATATTATAGCATTCAGTATGAGAGTTGGGATAGTGACTCTGAAGATGTAGAGGATCGATATGTGTAAGTCAATCACAGGTGTGGGTTACTTGGAATGGCGAACAGAATAATAGTTATTACCTTTTGTTGTGTCTTTCTTCAGGTTCAGGTTGAGATAGCGGTTGAATACGCAAACTAGACAACAAAATGGTGGTCACTGTGACATCATTTATGATGTCATCATAGCTTGAATAACCACAAACGATACTGAAATAATATCTCGGATACGTATTATTCCAAATATACGTCTCATTTTTTAAAGTGCACCTAACCCCCAATTTTTTTTCTTTTAATCAACTCAATGTACGTTGAAAAGTCGAATAGTGAAATATTTCGTGTTTTTAATGTCGCGTTAGTGAGTTATAGAGATTTGAATTTACAAAATACTAATTAGATGACGTCAAATCAAGACTTTACCATTATTTCTCCTTCAATTTACAATACGCAGTTCACAGTTTAAGGATAATCAATTTCAAAATACTAAATAAAAACTGTTAATAGTCAATTGACTTGTAAAACAAATATTACTTGTAGGTGGAACAAGTAGTTGTATAATAAACGATTCTTGATTTGACATCTAATTAGCATTTTGTAAATTCAAACCTCTAATCCTCTAACGCAACATTAAAAGCATGAAATATTTAACTATACAACTTTTCAACGTACATTGAGTTGATTAAAAGAAAAAAATAAGTGCACTTTAAAGGTCTTTTAGAAATCCAAGATGGCGACCAAAAGGAGATAATGAGGAGCAAACTTAAAATTTGATTTGCAAAGTGAAAGCTACCGTTCTATCCTTGCTATCATACATTTTTATGATGCTAAATAGTCAAAGATTAAGATTATACAAGTTTCATTTGTTCCCCATAAGTGAGCCATACAACCCCCTTAGCTGATGGACTACCGGTAATACTTGTTCCTTCGCAGACAGCAAGTGGCTTCTTCTCATTGCAGGGGAAATGTCATCTGCCCGCAAGTCAACAAGGAATTCATGGACTTCTCTTCCAAAATGATATTGAGATCTTAACTCACTCTCTGTGTAACACTCCAATGGATCAATTTCTTTGCAATACACTTTTTCCTCAGAATGGCTAAATTATTTATTATAACTTGCGATACAGACTACTGGCTTCCATCTTGTTTATTTTGTCTTTCACCACTACATTTTTATCCCGTGGATACCGGTAAAAAGTTATATTACCTATCCACTGGACAGCAATGTCCACATATTCATTCACTGATGAGTTGAGAGTCACAGTGTCCAAAAGTTAACCTTCAGGTCATTCCACTGAAATAGAACCTGCACTGTGATGTGACAAGTTTGCTCCTATTTCTGGTGGATGTGATACGTTATTAATTAACTATTTCTGGAGGGTGTGATATTGTTGTACCTACTTTTGGATGGGTGATATCTTAGCACCTACTTCTGGGGATGTGATATCTTAGTTCCTACGTCTGGAAGGTGTGATATCTTAGTACTTACTTCTGGAGGATGTGATAAAGTTAGTACCTACTTCTGACGGATTTGATAAGTTACATGTAGTAACTACCTCAGGAGAGAGTATCATAAGTTAGTACCTACTTCTGGACGGTGTGTTGGCTTTTATATATTAATTAGTACCTACTTCTGGAGAATGTGATAAGCTGGTACCTACCTCTGGAGAGCATCATAAGCTGGTACCTTCTCCTGGTCAAAATGATAATTAAGTACCCACTTCTGCACTTTTGGAGAGTGTGATAAATTAGTACATACGTCTGGAGGAAGTACATGTATGCTGATAAGTGCCACGAGACAGTAATATATTAAATCATTTATTCCATTTCTATTCAAGAAAGGAGGTCAGATAATTTATTTGCAGATCACCTTTCCTGAGTGACGGTTGTGCAACAGAAGCTGACTAGAGAAGCCTGATGAATTTCAAAATAAAATATTTGTGACATAGTTTAAACCACAGAGTGTGTTCAGTACTATCAAGCTGTTGCCTGAAAAAAATAGCCTGCTACTACCCTCAAAACAACAGTCATCACAGAATATTTGGAGCTTAAACAGCACGTACCCATTCCTACCCATCTCAGTGCACGATGGCATACTGTTCAAGAACTACAGAGTCATTATTCCTAAGGGCAAAGAATCCTGCCTGAAGAAGGCCAGAGACATTGTATTTTGGCCAGGTTTGACTAACCAAACAGGGGTTTCAATAAGAATTGAAGTAGGCAGCTGGCCAAGGTATAATAGGCCGCTGTGACAAAATAATGGCTGTTAGGCGCCGTCCCACTAGGGGGATCTGGTAACCGGCGGTGAGAGGCCAAGTGGGCAGCGCTACACCACCGGTAGCCAGCTTCTGTTGAAACCCCTGAAAATCAAAGAATCCATCACCAAAACTGTCAGATCTGTAAATTCTAGCATGTAACATCCTCACCATGCTATCTGAGATATTCCATAGAAAAGATGAATCGGCAGTCAAAATTGTGAAGAACCCATTCAAGAAAACCCTTACTAAAGTGCTACTACAACGAACATTTTTGGTTTTGTTTTTCACTTTTTTTTACTTCAATTGGTTATAATTTCACAAATTCCAGTAATTTAGAATGATATAACCTTACTGTATGAGTCTGGAAATAGCTTGCTGAAAACAGTCGAAACCCTGTCCGCAGTTACTCAGTTTGTAATGCTCCTTAAGCCAGCATGTAATTTTTCTAGAAAGCAGTCTAAAGTGTGTATCTTCTTGTAATATTTCAAAAATGAGTGCGAGGGTTTCATCATAGGTTCCAAACACCTCGAAACAATAAAAGCACTCGGCCTTCGGCATCGTGCTTTGGAACCTATGATGAAACCCGACGCACAAATTTTTGAAATAACTTCTCTAATGAAACAATACTAAATCAGTACACAGTGTTACATTTTTTATTTTTCTTTAAAATTCCATTGAATGTATGATCCGTTGTATTCAGTCGGCATTCATTGTATTTGTAAGCTTTTCTTTTTAACTATCCAATAGTTTCGCGTTGCCCCAAATTTGCATTCCAAGAGTGTTGTCGTCAAGTAGTGATTTACATATCGCTCTTGCCATGGCCGAAGAAAGATTTCACTCCCCGAGAACTATCGAGGATGAGGAACTTTGCGTTGAGAGAAGTGTACCAATCACCTGTAGGTGTTAATACACTTAACTGTTTATTGCCCGATATGTGCCAGGTTGCCAAAATCAAGCGAAAAACTGTGCACTGTTTGCGCGTAACGTGTGCTTAGACAGCAAGCTAAAAAGTTTCTCCGAATGTGGATATGGATACTATGCCAGTCTGTTTCGGTGACTTTAAGAAATGTACTGTAAACTTTAATTTCAAATGACTTTAGCTCAGCGTCAGTTTGTAATTTGAAATGTTTTTCCTGGCCATTGTTTATTAAAAATTAAAGATTCATGTTAAACTGCATTTGAGTAATGTATGAATAAAAATTATGCAGATTAAGAACAATTTTATCACTAGTGATGAAAACGTGATGAAACACTAGTGATTTTCAACTGGTGTTTTATTGAGTTTCAAACTCATCCACCTGACCCGAATGGATCGCTCTGGTTGGTTTATAACGTCATGAATTATTAATGAGTTTGAGAAGTATGTTAACAAAACCATTTTTGCTGAAGAGTAGGCCCTAGAATCACTAACTCAAGATGAAAAGTCCTTGTCTATGCAACATCACCCTTTCCATACAACATTTGTGTTGATTGGATGGTGACATCCAATCGTTTTTAGCCTGATGAATGAATGAACTAATAGTGGCAAGCCGAAGTGGAACTTTGAGTTACTTTGAAATAACTCATCTTCCCTTTGTAATTTGAACTAATATAAACATACCATAATTTGGCATGGGCAGTATTCTGCATTTCAAGTTTTTAAAACTGAAGAGAAAGGGGAAGGCAAACTTTTGATCAACACAAAACTGAAAAATCCTTAGAGCTATATCATGCTTACCCACTTGGATTATCTTGCAAGTGTTTTGGCTGTCTGAAAACCACTTAACATAGGAGCCTTTAAGCAGTGTCAAGAATGCCTCTAGAGCAAACTCAATAGCTGATAACTCCCTCCAGGTAGAACTCTTAGCACATTCATGTAGATCCCATTGTTTTTGACATACTTGTTCACCGTTAATATCTAGGTGTAATAAAAGTGGTCAGGTGGCGGTCAGATTGGCTCAGGGGGATGCTATGGTAGCCGTTCCAGGCATCCGTAACTGTCTTCCACTTGTCTTTGGGATACGGCATGTGAGCTGAAAAGAACGACTCCATAGCAAATGTCTCCCGGGTACAGAACTTGTTTAGTGGTGAGGTTAACTGTTCGACGGGGAGAGCCGTTGTGCTTCTGTGTGATCACCATGCGATAGCACCACGTTGTGGCTTCACCGTATGGCACACATTCAATGATGTCAAGAGCTTCGTCGCGGAGAAGGTCTTCATAATTATACTTGCTGCTGCCAATGCAGAGGCACGTTAGCCTGAGTGTGGCATGCGTTCGGTGTGGTGGCTGGTTCGACATGTATCTTGACCGGTGGCCCCTCCATGCAGAGTAACGCCCGGTGGGGGCACGTGTTGAATGTGGAGTAGGCGTATCTGTCAAGCAACCATGCTTTCATCGGCCCATTATTGTCTGGAGTGCAGGGATACGTCAGTTCAGATGGGCATGGTGGTGCAGCTTCACGCTAAGGACACAAGCAGGTTGCATCACTTGGGGTTTCCAGTGCGTTGCAGCCGCCGTTGATTGACCGCATGGCATTGATGGACGGCAGCTCACATGGGGTGTCAGTAACTCCAGGGTCACTGGTGTGGCGCATCTCACTAGGCCTATCTGCATTTTCAAAAGAGGGGAAGTTGTTTAATAAGATACCAAGGAGGAGCATCGACTCGTAAGACAGGTACATGGCTTGGATGGAGCTGGTGACATATACCATGGAGCAGCAGGACGCTACCTCACCACCATGACACTTTTCTGTGAGCCGGGGGAAGAATGCTCCCTCGATTGAGATGGGCGAACGGTTGGTGGCCGACAGGCCAAGGCTGATGGGAGGTAGATTGTTGCATGAGAACCCGTGGGCTAAAAAGTCTGTCAGTGACCATAAGTCGGATTGTGTGCCGGTGTCTACGATGGCCGAGACCTCTGCATGGGCTTTTGGTGCATGGGCTGATCTGCTATTTCTAGCTCAGGCTGGGGTGTTGATTGAGGTGGTGAATGTGTTAGGCAAGTATCATGGATGAGAGTTTGTTGACAGTGCCGTGTGTGGCTGGGGCATACCTATGGCAACATCATGGGCGTGGTCTGGAAGAGCAGGCTCCGGTGGGTTGGTATGCTGCAACTTGAGATATCGGGTCTGATTCTAAGGCCTGGACGGGAGACCAGGGATGCACGACATTAGTGTCTGCTGTGCCCGCGAGCTCTGCAGCAGTTGGTGATGGGGTTTGGTGGGTTGGTGTTCCATCCCCGAGCGCCCTCCATGAAGATATTTAAGGGGTTCCTACAGTCTGGGCATGGTGCTTGTTTGGCCTGATCTGTGTGGGATGGTCTTGCAGCAGGAGCCCCTGTCGGTGGGTTCTGTTGGTGTTAGAATGAGCAGACAGTAGACAGGGTTGGTGACAGGAGGGCATTGCGCGCCTTGTTCTCTACTAGGGCAATTACGTCATTAACTGGTTTCTTGAGGATATCTGGGGTTCCCAGTACTTTGCGGCAGATGTCTTGTCAGGTATCCCATTGAGGAGGATGTCATGTATGACATGATCTGTGTAGTCCACGAGCTTCCCGCGCTCACACTCTGCAGCAAAGGTGCAAGTCGTAGCCTTGTCACGCACCCTTGTAGTGAATGCGCAGAACCGTTCATCGCATCCCTGATGTAGGTGTAGCAGCTTGGTGCATAGGACACCAGTAGCAACCGGGATGACTGCGAGGGTATGCATGGCAGCGAGCAGTTGTGGCAGTGGGTCGGAAGCGGCAGCTGGGTTGGCCTTTAAGAGGCTGTCACTGGGTTGAGGTCCTGCACATTGAAAAAGCTGTGAAGGTGCTGATGCATCGTCAATGCCTGATCCGGTACGAAAGACTTCCCAGCGGCGGACAAAGACGTCCCATCCCTCGGTCAATACGCCAAGGTCTACTTTGGGCCACTCCAGTTTTGGGCCATGACGGATGGTGTTGCAGGTTGATGAGCGGGTTCGTGGTTGGTGAGGAGGACAATAGCGAGTGGCTCCTCTTATTCTGTAATTTTGTTATTATTAATATGATTCTATATATAGCTTATATTATCTCTAAGTGATTCTTATTCTTGTTTATATCATTCAAAATTATTTATATCATTATTCTTAATTGACTTTAGATATATATTTTTTTAGATATGACATTGAAATTTATTTTATTTTTATATTTTAGTGTAGATAATTACTTATTCTTAATTGTAATGCGCATCTGATCATATACTCAAAAAAATATATTTTGTGCAATATAAATTATTAAGTTATTATTTTTAATGTTCTACGAATTCTAGATAGTCCAAAGTTGACTGTTTTTGAAAATGTTCCCTGGCGGATTGTGCTCGAGAGGTAAAGGATAACCGACATGAATGATTAATAAGATAAACTCTGAGGCACCTATAGTATACCAGAAACTTATATTTCTCCTCAGACTGTCCTTGACTTGTAACACAACTGGCCAGGTTGAATCTTCATGTTCATAACTCTCTTTTACCTCAGTAAATTCGTCAAACCGTGTGTCATTACCGGTAACACTTTGATGCCCCATCATTGAATCCTTCTGGTCCAGGACTAGTACATGTGGCGCTGCTTGAGTAATGGAGACCATTTCTGTTGGATTGGGGAATGAAAGGGTTTCCAACCCTGCAGTACTTGGCTCAGTGTCCAGCACGATTACTTCTGAAGCAACGACTCGCAATTTTGTAAATTAAAGACACGGCATTCATGGTAAACAGGTTTAGTTAATGATTATAGTGTAATGTTTAGATTAGTATTTTATTTACATAATGTATTTCTTTTTTAAACCGTGTATAAATAAATGTAAATAAATTTTGGACAGCCTATAAACAGACAATTAAAAATACACACCAAATAATATTCAAATTAACAAAAACTACACAGGTGAGCGGGCGGGCCTCAAGTTCAATGTCAGAATGGAATGCGAGAGTGACAGGAATATACATACTCTATAGAATCTATAAATACCTAAATGCACCAATCAGGAATACCCAGGGGACACACCCTAGAGGCAACACTCAGACAAATGTACATTATTTTCCCGTTAAATACTGCAAAAAACATAACACCCAAAGAATGCTGGTTGGATGCTCAGGCAATCCAACCTACTACATGGGACTTCACAAAGAAGTATGATAAAAGATCTTACCATGAAAATCTGATTATCGCTAGCAGATTTAAACCTTTCGGAAGCATTGCTGGTATTGACTTTCAATTCTCTTCTCTGCTGCAAATTTGGCCTTACAGACTTCCTTTTCGTCTTCCGAATCTGAGGCAAGGTTGTTAGATTTGTACCCCTGCACCACAAGCCACCCGTCCTTACTTCTGTCTGCAATTTTTATCAACTTTTGCCATTTCCTGATGAGCTGCTTTGCTTCAGTGACCAACTTGCAGACTTTGAGAGGGTTGTCAAGACTGCCTTCTTTCTGAGTTGGGATATGGTTCAAGTCACAATTTAACTCAAACTGTTTCCTATTTCCATTTAACTTAAGCTCGCAGGCTTCCTTCTCAATTTTGGACTTCCCTTCCAACTGTTTGCCTTTCTCTTTGAGCTGGAACAACAGGTAACCTTTAAACAGGGAGAAAACTTGATCGACCAACTGTGGGTTTGAAGTTTCTTGCTGCAATGTTAAGTTCCCTGCAAGTTCGGGCTCTGAAAGGATTGACGGAACTCCTGTTTCTGTTGGATTCATCATATCACTGCACCTCAAGTTCAATGTCAGCATGGAATGCGAGAGTGAGGAATAAGCATACTCTGTAGAATCTATAAATAAATGCGCCAATCAGGGATACCCAGGGGACATGCCCTAGTTGCATGTCACATAATTTGAAATAAATATCCAAAACCTGGCAATGAACTGTATTCACTGTATACCAGTAGAAAAACATTATTAAAGACAAAGGGTGCAATGCTTTCTGTAAGAACAGTCGGATGAAATAGTATTATAAATAACTGGTCAAGGAAGCATTTAAAATTCAAACAGGTATTAAATCCCTTTAAGGGATGTCACCAGTTGATTTAATTTGCTGAATAGACCCACTCGTATAAAATGTTACATAGAAAGTTCCATTCTAGAGATTCATTTGCAATATTTTAGACTGACAGACATCGGGGCCATATCGAGTAAGGAAGATCGATTTTTCCAAATTAAGGTGACCTTTCAGATATCTTATCTCCGAAACGAACTTGGTGACCCCCCAATTTTTTTGCATTTCTGACACGAGTAACTCATTACCTAGCTGTAGCAAAAGTTTTAGAAAAAAATCAATGTTAGAAGATTTTCGCGCGAACGTCCTTAAGTGAGAACCGGCCTAATGTGTTTATGTATGTGTTTTAAAAACTCTTTCATCAATAATTGCTTATATTTAAATATTCTGACTTTTAATTATCTCTTTGTTTCTTAGTTTTATATGAAATTTTAACTCGCTATTTTTAACACCGTGTAACATAAGATATGTATTTTTATCTTTTGAACAATAAAGACTGTTATTATTATTATCGTTTTTATTATACAATGCACCATGCATATTCTGTATTCTTAACTGGTTTTTAAGCCTTGTTAACAAAATGTTTCGTCCTATTGTTGGTGCACTAATTCGCTAATAAAATCTGCTTTTTACTTAATCTATCATTCATCTGATCCATTTTTGATCCCTCAGGAGGGATGCTGATGAAGAAAGGAACAGAGTTTATCGTTATGAAATGGAGGTGTGTACAGAAAACCAACACTTTCTATTGTGTCATACAATCAAAACCTAACAGTTCCAACGTTAGTTGTTTTCATTATAGGAAAAACAATCAAATACCACGAAAGAGCTGAATGCAAAAAGGGCCTGCACTGTACGTTATTTTTTTTAGGCTTATTTCAAGTTTTGCCTTTTGGACAAAAATTCAACTATTGTATGTTAACAAAGAGCTAGAAATCCTTAGTGACCTTCCTTGAAACTTGAAAATTAGCACAAAAATACACATACTTATTAGACCCTTTTTATCTTGTGAATATGCATACATCTGCTAAATGGATCATGAGATCTACTACTATGAAATGTGAGTCAGAGTAATCATCTTGTCTTGTAAAAGGAGAACTCTTATTTCATATCGGTATACGATTGTCAAGCCATGGTGTGATTTTGATTGCCACATAAATTACTCTATCCTTGTAAAATTAAGTAGTTCGTTCAAGAATCATTAAAACATCTAAAATTGTGTGAATTCATAAAATATAAAGACAATACTGACAGTGCTTTGGAATATAAAATTTCCACTTTATCATTCTTGAAATGTGAAAAGACAGTTTTATTTTTCATTATACATTATTGCAGTCTGTTTTTCTTTATGAAAAAGATCTTGTTCTACCATTAACCACGTTTTAACTAAAAAAGAAAGATGAAAGAAATGGTAATTCGAACTGAACTCAGTCAACTCTTAACTCAGTAAATGGTCTATCCTTTTAATTTTTACAGATAAGAAACCTACAAAGAGAGCTAGAGGAGGAGAAGCTTAAAACTCAGGTAAGTCATTCACTAGAATTATTTACTCAAATGTGTCTGCTCATTTATTGATATCTGTTTTCAAAACAGAATTAAGTATAGTTTAAAAAACGAGCAGTAGTGTATTATCAGGTTTAAAAACTCGAGGCGAAGCCGAGAGTTTTTACACCTGATAATACATGTGCTGCGAGTTTTTTGAACGGCTTCAAAAACATTCTTTCAAAAGCGTGTCCGTTCAGAATTAAAACAATTGTGCTTTTGTGCAAAGAGGAAATTAGCATACGAGAAAAACAAGTAGACTAGACTGATTAGCATACAATACATGTGCCACGTCTTCGACGAAGTGACCATTGCTTCCCGGCTCCTGTCAAAAGTTTTAGGATTTTATAGTTCTGAGGGAAAACATCTACTGAAAAATGCTATACTAAATTTGTCGGGCACGGTAGATAAAACGGCTGACAATTTTTTTTTTCAGAGGTAGAGAACGAGTAGAAATAAGCAGCTTGCATTTGCGAACCAGTCACTTACCTGGCAATTTACACGAGGGCGCTGTCATTCAAATAACGGCTCACTTGTTAAACTGTTGGTTGTTTATTTTGTTGAGAAGATTCCAAATAGAATTCATAAAACAGTACTGCGCAAAAATATTAAAGTCACCATTTGTTGCACTAAGAATCCTGAACAATTACTTCCCATATCAGTAATCTTTATATAAAGATTATGTGTGATCTTAATATAAATATCACGGTCATTTTAAAATCATTCTCATTAAAAATTCAGCGATAATTGCATTGTTTGCCCATTCAGCCCCGAACTCCCCTGTGACTGAAATCAAAGCTGCCACCAGGATTTTCATAATGACCGTAGATTACCAGGTATAAAGGCTCATACACGTGATCGATTTGCGTCGTGTGATTGGCTGATATGCTCATGAATTATAAATGAGGTTTTGAAGGCGATTTTAAGATTGCATACAGTATTCTATCCGATGCTTTTTGCATTTGCGCCAATTGCTTTAAAACTAAAGCAAATTTTGGAAAATCCAGATACAGTTTTGGAGGCCGATGTCTACATAATATCATGAAAGTACCGGTAGGTTTGTGGACCAAAGTTGAAGTTTTGGTAATTAAATTTTGTGTTTATAAACATTGACCATTTTGCATTTAAGGTGGCTCCATATTGTTCCGCCCTCTCGTCTTTTGCATTGCATTACAGCTAGCCCGATGGTGTGGCTAAAAATCTTTTACTTGAAACCAGTAAATATTTTATCAGTCAACAAAGTGGTATCCAAATGACGTCGTCATTCGTTGCCATGACAACGCGAAAAGAGGTTAAAAATACGCTGTTTTGGACCATTTGAGGCTAATAACTTATAAACTACACGGTGAAAGTTTTTGTTTTCGATATATTTTTGTTTTATTGGCAAGAGAAACATTTAAACAATTTTTTAAAAAATTCTGTACATAGAGTTCAGAGCTACCTTAAATTTATGTGAAAATGAGATATCTCTGAATCCTATGTACATATTTTTTTCAAAATTGGCACAAATATTTGTTATGTTAATAAGACGAAAATGTATAAAAATCAAAAAATTTCACCGAGTAGTTTTGAAGTTATTAGCCTCAAAAGGTTGAAAATGGGGTCTTTTTGGCCTGTTTTGACGTTGCCATGGTAACTAATTTTGATGTCGTAGCCACCTAAATTTTTTCATTGGTTAAGTGTTTACAAAACTGTACTAAACGTTTTCTCTTAACTTTACTGGTGTAGCTGTGTAGATGTATCATGATAGGAATGTTTAAACTATTAGGAGCCACCTTAAAGTCTCGTTTTGCATCTAATTTTTACTCTGTCAACAAAATTATTTGTTGTGATGCAAAAGGATCGATTGCCCGGTAAACTCAAGGCTTTAATCAGCTTATCTCGTACTAGTTACACATACAACAGAAGAAACATGGCGGGCAAGTGCAATGAACCACTGACCAAAATTGCAGACTCGTAAAGCACAGGCATCCCAAAACTAATAACATGTTGTAATCCAACAGTTTATAATATCCATGCGCATATTGTTCTTACCGTAACTCAGTTCTTGATAATAATTATGGGGTACAGCAATCATATTACATTCACCCCTTCGTTTAAAGATCAAGTCTAACCACTGGCTGACGGACTTGTATGGAACAACGTACAGGTAATAGTTCCACATCACGTGTTGGACTCTTCTGTGGTTCTGCATTGGTCTCAACAAAAGGTATGTTCTCTGTTACCCCCCGAGCCAGTTCGGGTTCAGGTTGAGGCTGGGACAGCTCTGTTTGGCCCTTAGGTGCAAGATGTTTCACTGCCGGTTCTGGTTGTAGTAGGGGCTGAGACACCTGTGTCTGGCCTTTAGGTGCAAGGTGCTTGGTTTCTATGGTCGTCTCCCTACCATCAGGGTAGTGCAGTGCATAGTGAAGGTTCACTTGGAGCAACTCCACTTCATTAACTAAAGGCTACGTCTTGCTGGTGTGGGCCTGTTTTTTTTTTCCGTAGACAGATCCAGGCGAGCCAGCCATGTGGGAATGGAGGAGCCAGAGAACGATTACTGAGAAACAAAGAGGTGTTTCATTTGTGGCAGTGCACAAGAGAGAATGGATAGAATGTAGTACATCTGGCAGGACATCCTTCCAATTCTTTTTCCAATTCTTTTCTCATTGTGAGCACTTTCCATACTATGCCATTATACCTCTCTACTTGACCATTTCCTTCTGGGTTGTAGCTGGCGGTGCAGCTCGTGGCTACCCCTTTTGTTGTCAGGAACTCACGTCAGTAACTGGCTCATGAAGGATGCTCTGCGGTCAGAGTGGACCTATGCTAGCATTCCAACAAGTGAGAAGTGTAGTGAGACACTTGATAACCATGGTTGTCGAGACATCAGGACAGGGAAAGACAAAAGGAAACCTGGAGTATTCATCAGCCACAATGAGAAAGTAATTGTTCCCATTATTGGTTGGTAGAGGGCCTTTGAAATCAATGTTGATTCTCTCAAATGGCTGGGTGGCTTTGATGAGGGGAACCCTTTCAGGGCAGTGGTATTGGTGTTTGCATTCTCAACAAACAGGGCATTTGCTTGTCATCTTTATCTCGTCAAGGGAATAAGGTAAGTTATTTGTTCGCACACACGTACCTCTAGACAGTGTGTGCAATTTTATCACCGGCCAGAGAAAATATTTGAAAAACTATTTGTATCAAGACAGTCATTTTTACAAAGGACCGGAATAGACTAAAAGCCTATGATAAACAAAGCTACTATTCCTGAGACTGCCATACGATGCGATTGGCGGGCAAATTCTAGTCAACCGCACAACAATTTTACCTGTAGACATCCGAAACTCCAGCAAGATAAACTACAATAGGTGAAATGAATTAAATTGCTTTATAATAAACCTCTTTTACCGTGGCGAAAAGAGAAATCATTTCCGACTCGTGTGAAACTTGCAGACTGGATTAAACAGTCGTAATAAAAGTGCCGAAGATTTTAAAAACAAAGGTGCAAAAAGCGAAAAAGGCGTGCACTTGAGTCGTCTTGCAGATAAAGTTTTATTTAGCACCAAAGTTGTGTTTTCACGGGAACAAAATTCGTGACTTTTGAAGGCATAAAATAAATTCAAAACAGCAATACTGTAATATTCTAATTGATAAGAAGAAAGTTTTTTATAGAAAATGGTTCTCAAAAAATGTTATTCACGTGCAAGATTTACTAAATGAACAAGGCAACTTCTGTAACTTTTTAGAATTCAAAACAAAGTTTAATTTAGATGTACCCTTTACGAAGTTTTATGATCTTATCAATGCCATTCCTCACGCATGGAAAATGCTTTAAAACCGCATGGTCAAAACAACCTCAACGATACTTCTACTACACCTCTATTCACAAGTTTTATTTATTCAGCAATCTTAAAAAACACTTTCGTACCACTAACCTCTCAAACTAAAATTTTACGATACAGTTTTTTAGAAAAAATGTTCATAAAGTTTACCGAATGCCTATAGTTACGGCCCTATGCGACTACTGGCGCAATGAGACAAGATGATGATGATATAGTTACAAAAGATGTTAAACTCATAATGTTTCAATACAAAATTATACATAACATACTCCCTACTCAAATGAGCCTTTACCGTGACGGTATCTCTGAAAGTGATTTTTGTTTGTTATGTGGGTGTGAGAAGCAAACTTTAAACCATATGTTAATCCAATGCAGTAAATCATTCTCCTTCTGGAATACATTTCAGGAGTGGTGGTTTGAAAAAGCATGCGAAAGACTTTCTTTAAAACATGGCCGGTAGCATATTATTCGGCTGCTTTGACAATACAAATTACTGGCTGGCATTAAATTACTCAATTCTAATAGCAAAATACTATTATTCTGCACGTCAAACAGGTGCCAAGGTGAACTATACTTCCATAACTTCCTGCTGCGAATCCAAGAAAAAAATGAAATAATTAAAGAAATTGCAATTGCAAAGAAAATAAATGCTTGTCTACTTTTCACCGAAAGCGGACAGTTCTTCTGTAATAAGTATGTCTAGTATTAGTAAAATTGAAAATGTAATTGTACGTCTGTGTAGTTCGTGTAGTATCATATTGTAATGTAGTGATGTAAAGTGATGTAAATAATGTATTGTTTCAAATAAAGTTGTTTAAAAAAACGTTCATTTGTGTTTGTTCTAAGTGTTCATTGGTGTTTGTTCTAAGTTAGTGAACCAACTTTCTAGAATTAGTCATTTGTAGACTGAAGTAGTCCATACTGTAAGTGAACACATTCAGAAAAGTCACAGTCAATTCTGTGATTTGTGTATAAATGTTGTTCAGCAATGTGGTTGTTGACATCACCATTTTTGGTCGACCATTTGTGTCAGTCAGTTCTCTGTTTCATTTCCGCAGTCTTGCCGATGTAAAAGGCCTGGCAGTAGCAGCATTTGATTTTGTATACTGTCTTGTT
Organism: Cladopsammia gracilis; assembly: GCA_022457155.1. Taxonomy (NCBI): domain Eukaryota; kingdom Metazoa; phylum Cnidaria; class Anthozoa; order Scleractinia; family Dendrophylliidae; genus Cladopsammia; species Cladopsammia gracilis. The sequence continues at coordinate 385,198 of JAJGOT010000171.1, read as the reverse complement.
TGTCGTTAGGTTTGTCCTTGTCTTTAATAATTGTCAAAAGTTGTCGTAAAATAGTAATCTGATACTTCTGGGTTTGAACCATTTTAATTTTATTGGAAATGGTGCAGGTTGTCCATGATAACAATGTAGTTTTAACAGCAAAACCTTGTCACCAGACTTCCCTCGCACCTTACTCTACTGATCAAAATAAGATGTGAAGTAACATTGTTTTGTTTTATTAAGGAGATGGAGAGAGTGCGTCTGGTTGAACTTCAACATCATGGATGGGAAGTGCAAGAGTTAAAGAAAAGCAAAGCTGAACTTGAAGCATTGTATACACAGCTGGAACAGAGAGTGACTCAGAAGGAAGCAGAAATCACAAGACTGCAAAACAAATGTCAAGAGCTCATCAAATCGGTAAACTATTAAAATTCTCAGCAAATGTTCTTTTCCCGCTCATCTCTTAAAAATGAATTATATGATAAGAATGATACGTGTTTTGATGCGTATCTACCTTTAAATAATAAAACTTAGTCTTGATTGCGCATGTGTTCCTCGATGGTCTCGTGGGTTGGGTCCGGGATTTGCACTTGGCCGGCCCCGGGTTAGATTCATGCTCAGCATCCTTTTTTTTCGAACTGGACATCATGAAAGTGATTACCTTTTTTTTGGTTCGTCAAAAATCCTTATGTTTAATTTTAAAAAAGTATCGAACCATCTCATTGTGAAAACATAAGCTTACCGCAATATTGTGTTACAATAGGAGCCTTTGATGTTTTTTGCATATGGTATTTCTCGAAAACGATGGAAAAAAACAACAGAACAAATTCTGAACAATGTTTTGCAACTAATTTGTAGTTCACATGCCAAAAATGGACAAATCTGAGTGAGAAAAAATAAAAAAGGCCTAAAATTCGTCATAGGCTGGTTAGGCTCTCGGTCCTTCAATTATAATAGTTACAAATAATAAATTTTCAAGAACAATTACAAAAAATAAAATAAATAATAAGTTATTTACAAATATAACAATAATTATAATCTACAGTCATTTAAATTGTTAATAAAAATTATTTAAAAAATTTAATGTCTGTTTCCTTACTGGTTCCCATGGCTCCATTAAAAGTGATGCTATCTAATAGTCTTTGACTTATTTCTTAGGTCATTTTTAAAAGAACTTAGGGTTTAAGTGATTCAGGTAAATTGTTCCATTTACAGTCTAGGTGGTTCGACAGAAATTACTGTTTGGTTACATTCAATCTAGAGTTTTAAATCATCTCTTAGGTTTCTTTGTGGACAATAATTATCATTTGGTAAAAACAGGGTCAAAGTAATTCTCTGCCATTTTACTGTTTTAATTTGTGTTAGAAGTAGTCACTACTCTGTCCTGTTCCACGAAATTGAGATTATTTTGTTATCAGTGTGTTGAATTATAAAACAGTTATAGTACTCAAGCTTGTGCAATATCACCGACTGGGCTAAGTATCTGGCAATATTGATTTTGAGACTGGACTCTAACAGTTGTCAAGTGTTTCTGGGTTCTTTCACAGAAACTGAGAACATATTCATCAAACCACAATTTCCAGATTGCATTGAGATGTTTCTGGCTTTTCTCCCATGTTTCGAGAAGTTTCGTTACGGATTTAGGCAAACGAAGTCACCAGACTTCAGATCAGCTCCCACATGCACTAATGGTTGTGAATTTACAATGGCTTCCACTTCTGTAAGAATGGTTTGCAATTGGACACTGTTCAAGTGGATCTTGCCAATACTCTTTCAGAGAGCCTGCTTTACAAGTCACACAAGATGTTCATAAAAGCCTCCCATCCAAGGGGCCAGTTCGATTATGAAGCTCCATTTGATTCCTTCATTGCCTAGATAGCTTTGCGTATCGTGGTTAGTAGTAGCAAACTGCCATGCTTCATCAACAGTGGACTTGGTTAGCTTGAATTGTGGAGCATTGTCTTGAGATGTCTTGAGATGTCTTGAGATTATCTGTTTCGGCTTGCCACGCCTGGCGATAAATCTTCTTAGACACAAAAGAAATTGCTCTGCAGACATATCAATGGTGAGCTCCAGGTGTGATTCTGACTGCTAAGCATGTAAAGAGGCAGATCTACACCTTGGTTATCACTGATTTATCATTGACTTTCACATACAGGGATCCCAGATAGTCAAGGCCTGTATATGTAAACAGTGATGACTTATATTCTTGAAGATGGATATGGTGCTATCTGGGGCATTCTGCATGGGCCTCCTTTACTCTTCTTTTGAAGTTTTTGAATGCATTGCAAGGCCCATGCAGTCACTCAGCAGTCTTGTTAGGGAAGAATAATTATTTTCATTCAGCTTAAAGGGTGCAACTGGCTTGTCAGAGTCCTCTTTCCTGCAATCTGTTTCAATAAGAGCTGAGGTCTTGTACATAATCTGTGGACCGGCAGACTGTTTGGCCGTGAGGTCTAATGTCGTCAATCTGCTGAAAGTCCCACAAGGGCCACTCGGTAACATGATCGGTCAGCCAAGATGGCTTATGCCACTACAAATCGTTCATGATAAGTTCTTTCATGGAAACGCCTTTGGTGGCTAAATCGGCAGGATTCTGGGTTGTGGTGACATTTTTGAATTTGATGTCTTTGTAAGAGGTAATTTCTTTCAGCCTGTTCAGGACAAATTTGGGTAAAGATTTCTGACTTTTTGTAATGGGGGGAAGGGGGGATTTAGCAAGAATTTCTCTTGACGGTCAAGAAAAGGTTAGAGCGTCCCAAAAATATTGTTGGAGATAGTCTGATAATGCATTTTTTCTTTACAATCATTTAAATGATAAAATAAAGTACTATTTGTACCAGTATTGATTCCGTATTTTTTACGAAACACCAAATGCAACCCAGTGACAAGATTTTGATAAAGTGGTGTTTCAGACGTGCCGTTTACCCCTCTGAGCACACGCTGTATTCTAAGTCTCATTGTTACTCTCTGTAATGCTTGCTTTGCTCGTTGCGGGCCAAAGAGAAATGGACAAAGAATTTTCAGTAACTGTGATGTAAACTGTGATGTAACTGTAAACGCAACTGTGACGAGAACTGTTCAAAAAGGTGGAAAGCCTGTACAGTTTAGCTTCATAAAGTTATTAAGCATTAAAGGCTACTATTTCAAATTGATATGCATAGTTTGATTACAATTATTGCCTACTAAAAGGCTCAATAATCACAAAATACAAGTGAGAACTGTTACCTGCTGTAGTGTTCAATATGTCACGGCGGCATTCACAACAAACATAAATTATCCATTTACGCAAATAAACTCAGTGTCACTTATGTCCCAAGATAAGCTTGGCAAAACAATGACCACATGGAGGTATATTCTGCTGTTCAGTTGAATGAATTGGCTTCCAAAAATGAAAAAACCGCTACCGCACATTCATCATTTCTCTATTAGCAGTATCGATGGATGAACCTTTAATCAAAATAAGAGGAGTATCGGAGATTTCAAAGAATGATGTACCTTTAGTAAACTCAATGTCCTGCTTGCAATTATATTCAACTATATTTTAGTTAATAGTGACTCATCTTCACACAGAATGATTGAATTTCATCGTTACATTACATAAAATATGTAGGTCACTTTAAAAAGTTAAAATTTTAACTTTTTAAAGTGACCTACATTTTTAATTATTACTTCTATTTCACTCTAAACGAAAACCTGCTTTTTAAACAAATTTAACCACACTCCACCCCACCTCACCCCAATAAAATACACCAGTCTAACTTTTTCTCATTTTCAAAACGAGACAATGTAAGTAATAACAATCATCGATTCCTTTTTTGTTATAATTCGCACTTATTGACACTTCAGTTACAAGACCAGTTTAGACAATTGTCGACAAAAGTCTTTGGGACACTTCAATAAAAGTGCCCACTTAAATATTTCTTCAAGAATTATAAAACATTTCAGCCACAGGGTTATCCCCTTCCCCCCTCGGACAAAGTTGTTTGGAGAAAACTAGTTTTAAGCGCCGAAATCAACTTTGTAATGGGGGGGGAAGGGGGGATTTAGCAAGAATTTCTCTTGACAGTCAAGAAAAGGTTAGAGCATCCCAAAAATACTGTCAGAGATTGAAGTTCCAATGAGAACACACAATAATTCCAGTCTTGGAATGCTGAGTTGCTTCATTGGGGCAACACGTGCTTTAGAGAATACCAGGTTAACATTGGCCGTTCCACCCACTGTAGAGTACAGGTATACTGCTGCTGAAAATGCCTTGTCTGAAGTGTCAGTGAAGCAGAACAGTTTGTATTCATCTTCTATGTATCTAGGTATGGGCAAGGATGACAGTGGGATGAGATCATCATACAGCTTGTACCATTCTTACTGTTGTGATTCATTGAGGGTTGCATCCCAGTCCAGCTCTTGTTTCCAATGATAGTTCCTTAATAAACAGTTTGCCATAAATTCAGCTGATTGACTGTAATGCTTCTCTTTTCATAGTGACTTGGCATGATGAATTGTCAGACCCATCAATAAAGATTGTGTCACTGTTCATGTTCTAGGTGGTTCCAAGGACTTTTATGGTGTCTCCACTTGCTTGGTCACTCTCTGGAGAAGTCTGGAAAAATTCTTTAGAGTTTGGTGCCCACTTTGCTTCTTTGTATAATTTGTCTGCTTATTTTGTTGTGGGAACTCCCATGATCATGTTGTCCATGTATACGTTGTCTGAAATCTTCTGGGCTACTGGAGTATCTGTTTTGTTCAGATGATACTTGACTGTTAGCCAACAGGAATGGGCTGGATATCATTCCAAATGGGACTCTGATTAATGCTCAGTACCTGAACATTGTTTTCCAGGGTAGTCTTTGTAGCATTTTTTAGCCAGAAAAATCTTGTCACATCTCTGTCTTCTGGTTGAAGTCCCACTTTGTTAAGTCTAAATCTCATAAGAAGGCAGCACAAATCTTCCAGAATTATTGGACCACGGTGTAAGCTTTCATTCAGGCTGTGAGTTCCCTTTCTGGTTTTGGCAGAGGCATCAAATACAGTGCATATCTTCGTTGTTGTCTTCTCAGGGGTCACTATCCCATGATGTGGAATGTAGTGATTTAATGCGTTTGCAGTCTTTCTCAGGTACAGCATCAATGATACCCTTTTGTAATTGGTCCTGCATGACACCATTTTTCTCAGATGTTCTGGGTTTTGCATGAGGCTAATGACAAGAGATCCCCAAGAGATCTTCTTTCCAGGGCCAGGTTACTCTGAAACGTCCATCTCAGTTCCGGCTGATAGTGTCATAAAATTTCTGCAAGACTCTGTCATCATCATCTCACACACTGGCTCACTGATTCCAAGTGTCTCAAGTTTCCAGTAATCTTCCAGGTGCAGTTCATGGTGAGTTGCTAGTTCCTGGTCATTAAATTGAGCAGCAAGGTGAACACTGATGGGACTGGATGTGTATGTAAGGATTGACACTGAAAGATGATATTGGTTTTCTTGACACTTCACTCTGCTTGTTAGAATCCATCCCAACTTGGACTCCATGAGGTTTAATCCTGGGATAACTTGCTTCATTGGTATCTCACCAGAGAAAAATTAATGTCACAGTAATAGTCATTGCCAAAGAGTAGCTCTATGCTTGCAGTTTCTTTGGCTGTTTGTATTGAGTTGGCAAAAGGAATGTCCTTCAGGAGGTGTCCAAGTTTTGTTGTGTCAAAGCATGCTCTTTGTAGTGTACCAGTTATCTTGGGCACAACATTCACCCTCAAGTGCAGAGATGGTCCATCTTTCGTTAACAGTCTCAGTTCAGTAACGGGTCTGCAACTGTCTGGGCTTGGATGTACTGAATGTGTAGACTGTTAGTGTCTCAGATCCTCTAATTTGCAACTGAAGTCTTTCAGCGAACTGTTCAGTGATGTAGGTTCTTTGGCAACTGTATCAAGTAGCAATCTGGTGGTCTGTTTCCCTGATTTCTCTAGATCTTTTACCTCAGGAGTGGCTGTTTGCACTAGTACTTGCTCATCAGCAGCTAGCAGGGTATTCTCTGTTGTAACAGTTGTGGATAAAGGTTTAGTCACTGTGTTTGCAGATTCCATGTGTTTCTTGCATGGACATTTGTTAATACAAAGACTTCTGTGATGCTGATTTCCCTGTTGGCAAAGAACACATGGTTTATTAACCTTGCTATCCTTCTAATGGTGGCCTGGGTTTAGGTATATGAAACAGTGTCCCTTGATTTTTTCTTTCCTGGCTGTCACAGTAGGGTACATTTTACATTCATCACTTCAGTGTTTTCCATTGCAATAGATACAGGTCTGTCTTTTTCTGGCTTTCAGATCTTTGGGAGTGTTGGTACCAGAGAATGATGCTTCAGTGGTAGTTTTAGTGTCACTGACCTGAGATGTAAGCCACATGCTTCCTGTAGGATCTCTACTATCATCTTTGATGCCGCATTGTCATCAGGCATTTTCCCAATTTGTGAATGATGTATCTGTGGAGCTTATCTCTGACTAGTTTCACTGTCCATTCTCTGGTCAGTCAGGTGAGTTATCACATCTTTGGTTAGCTTTGTCATGATCAGGGATACGAGCATCTTTGTATTGACTTCCTCTCTAAGGGCTTGTAATGACCTAAGGGGTTTCTCTATGGCATCACAGCTAGTGTGCAAGGCTGATGCATGGCTTGAGTAAGCAGGTAAATCCATCCAATGGACTGAGGGATGGGTTGGAGTGTATTGCTGAGTCAAAGGAATCCCAGAATTCCTGCCACTTCAGTAGCTGCCTACTAAATTTCTCGAAATTTTACAGTGTTAGGTTTGTACCTACAGCTGTAGTTTGGTTGATTCAGCTAAGAGTTATTTCTTCAGTCTCTCTTTCTCCAGGTTAAGTCTCTCTGCTTCAATCTGTAATTTTTGGCATCCAATGTCAGCATTTTGTTGCCCAATTTTCAACATTTTCTCCTCCAGGTCAATGTTTGCACTTCCATTTGATCCTTAATCATCTCCATTTTTTAGCTAAGTCCAACACAAGTTTGGCGTAATCCTCGTAATTTTCCATCATGCATGTGCTGTATCTCCTACAGTTTTAGCAGTGTCTTCTAGTTGTTTACGTAGGCTTTGATACACGCTTAAATGTTGTTGTAACTGATCTCAGTTATCACAGGCTACTTCTCTGTGTCCTGCTACTATTGTTGTTGTGACACAACATTACAAGATGGCCATCATTTTCCTTTTCTTCACACATGTTCTTGGGGAATCTTCCAGAAGATCCTGAGACTGTAACACATGGGCTACTGTTCGAATATCGCATTTCATGGAGTAGTTTCTCTGTGGCACAAACAACCTTTGGTGTATGAGCCTGTTTTAATGAGTTTAAAAAAAATATTTTAAGTATAGTTTAAAAAACGAGCACTAGTGTATTATCAAGTTTTTACACCTGATAATACACGTGCTGCGAGTTTTTTGAACGGCTTCAAAAACATTCTTTCAAAAGCGTGTCCCTTCAGAATTAATTAGCATACGAGAAAAAAAGTAGACTAGACTGATTAGCATACAACACATGTGCCACATGTTCGACGAAATGACCATTGCTTCCCGGCTCCTGTCGAAAATTTTGGGATTTTGTAGTTCTGAAGGAAAACATCTACTGACAAATACTATACTAAAGTTGTCAGGTACGGTAGATAAAACAACTGAATTTTTTTTTTCAGAGGTAGAGAACGAGTAGAAATAAGCAGCTTGCATCTGCGAACCAGTTGCTAACCTGGCAATTTACACAAGGGCGCTGGTGTCATTCAAATAACTGCTCACTTGTTAAACTGTTGGTTGTTTATTTTGTTGAGAAGATTCCAAATAGAATTCATAAAACAGTACTGCGCAAAAATATTAAAGTCACCATTTGTTGCACTAAGAATCCTGAACAATTACTTCCCATATCAGTAATCTTTATATAAAGATTATGTGTGATCTTAATATAAATATCACGGTCATTTTAAAATCATTCTCATTAAAAATTCAGCGATAATTGCATTGTTTGCCCATTCAGCCCCGAACTCCCCTGTGACTGAAATCAAAGCTGCCACCAGGATTTTCATAATGTCCGTAGATTACCAGGTATAAAGGCTCATACACGTGATCGATTTGCGTCGTGCGATTGGCTGATATGCTCGTGAATTATTAATGAGTTTTTGAAATGAGTTTTAAAAGGGAATGAACATCAACTGATTACATATTTATACATTATATTTTTCTGCTGCTTCAGTGCCTGATGTTCGTATTCATAATTAATTAGATTTTATATTTTCTACAAGCATTATTAACCATCTCTATTATATATTTTTGTAGTTTATTAATTTAGTTAGTTAGGGGACCTAAAATAGGGGTAACCTCATTGTCCTCCTTTTTAAATACCATTTTTCTGTATTTGAATAAAGTATTATTATTATAATTATTATTATTATTATTATTATTACTATCATGTGTTCTCTATATAATTATGTGTTCTCAATGGGGGCTGGGTCCAAACCATGGACCTAGGGCACTCATGAGGCGCTGTATGGAGGCCACGCTACTTAGCATTGCAGGGAAAGGGTCTTGCGCAGGATGTTGGCTGTCCCAAGTAGTGCGGTTTTCTGAATTTCGCAGAGGTTGATGTTGACAGGGATGCTAGTGACTATTATTATTATTATTATTATTATTATTATTATTATTATGTGTTTATTCCTTTAAGGCTCAGGCACGATATTCTGTCAAGTTGATATTCCCTGGAAGCGGGTTCCAACATGTCAGCATGGGTTCCAGGACTTTTCTTTCTTTCCTCTTACAAGGACAGCACCTTTCGGGTCTTTCTGCATGTACCGGTACCCATGTTTGTGAGGTATTGTATTTTTGGTCTTGTTTTGCATTTGTATTATTGTCGTTCTTTGTTCCTTTTGTTTTAGGTAATATGTGCTCCGGTACATGCAGAATCTACCCACCTTTCTCAGGATGTTTGCTGTACCCAACAATGCTGTTTTCTGAATAGTTTCCATTCTTATGGTTACACCAATTTGCTCCATGTACTTCTCACAGTTGACTGAAATGGCACCAAGTTCCCCGATAACAACTGGGACAACAGTGACTTTCCGCATGTGCCAGAGTTTTGCCACTTCATCTTTCAATAGTTGGTATTTCTCAATCTTCTCAAGCTCCTTATCTCTCACCCTGTCATCACCTGGGATGGCAACATCAATTATGATCACCTCTCTCTCTTATCAATAAAGACAATGTCTGGTCTTCTTGCTTCAATTTTCCGATCACACTGGACTGTGAAATCCCATAGTATCTTGAAGTTTTCACTTTCCACCACTCCCTCAGGCTTCTGTTCGTACCAGCTGGTAGCTCTTTCAAGTCCACATTTGCCACAAAGTTGCCAGTGAATATACCATGTTGTTGTTATTATTATTATTATTATTATTATTATTAATAAAGCACACTTAACCTAACACTCAGATGCTTAGACATGGCCTGAACACTTACTAAATAAGTAAAGTTATGGTTTTGACTTTTCGCTTAAAAAAAATTGAAATTTCATTTTGACATATTATTACACTTAAAACGTTTTTTTTTTATTAGGAGGGGGAAAGGCTTGAGAGGCAAAGCAAGGTGGCTAAGCATTTTCAGAAGAATACTTCTCCTCATAAGCAGGATACTGTGGATCAAAAGTAAGATTTAACTACAAGAGAAGATGAGACTGTTTACAATACCAATGATGAATTATGCTTTTTAAAAATATATTAATTAACTCCTTCAGGTTGTTGGACATAGTTGACAACTATGAATCTGAGCTTAGCAAAATTCAACAAGAGCTTGACCCCTTCAAGAAGGAAACAGAAAGCTGCAATTCCTTAAGTGTTGATAGTTTTGGTGATTATGCATCACAATCATGCAGCAGTGGAGACACAGTTCCTAAAATTCTTCCTAAAGGGGCAGCTGGGGAAAATTTTTATATGGAAGATGCAAATGCTGCCATTACACCAAGAAAGAATGAAGTTAAACTGCTGGTAAGAATCTTTCCATAATTTATTGTTACACTATTTGCAACTGGGCATAAACTGAGTAAATGAAACCTTGACAGAACTGCCATTTTGCTGTGGGAGATGGCTGAGTAATTATCATGACGTGATCACCTTTCCACTGCATTCCCTTGAATTTTTACTATTCTGCAAATGTTTGAGAGAGCACATCAAACTTAATCTGTGACACAAAATGTGGCAATTTAAGTATCAATTAACAGACTTTCTCCTGGTATAGTAGTAGTACTATCCGTGAAGAAAAAACAAAGGAAATCACAACCATGGCAGTGGTTTGAATACCTGATCCTAATTACAAATATAAAACTGGCAAACTTTTGCTCTGAATTTTGCCAAGAATTATTAATGGTTTTAGAAGCTGTATCAAACAATTGAAAGAATGTTTCATAAGGTATTCAAACAAACTCAGCTACGCCTCTGTTTTCCAACCCACTTCTTGGTCTTTGGAAATCCTGATGAAACACTTTTCCTCACATTTGATAATTATATTACTTCCAACATGGTGGCTGGAATGAAGGTTTTAAAAACACCTTCAGCTTTGAAAGGCATTAAGTATACTTATCTTTTGAGACCATTGTTGCTAGGGAACAATTAGTTTTCTGTAACTCAGCATATGTTTACTTACATTTCACCAAATTTAGACAAATATGCTCATTTAATTAAAGTATGGTGCAGTTAATGACGTCACTAGACCACGCCCAGTGTGACATGACCCAAAACAGAAAACTAAGCAGAGCTCAGCAGGGTAACTTGCCTTTTTGCCTAGAATTTCTTGTATCATACGTTTTCATAATTTCATGCTTCTTATTTTATTATATTTTTTTGCATTTTCACAAAAAGCCAATCTCATTCCCATGGTTTCTCTTCTTCCCACCCCCTAGAGCGAGACGCTTACATTTCAACTAATAACTGAGAAATCATAGAAGGTGTAGGATAAGCACGAAAGGAAAGGAGAACAACAAAGAAAACAATGCACTGTGGGATCAATGCTGCATTAATAGGAAACCTGTGATTAATTTTCACTGAATTGCATGAGTTAAAACCAAATGCTAACCAGACAATTCAATTTTATTAACAGTTCTTTAAAGTAAACAATTATTATCTGTTTGACATGGGTTTGAAGTAGAAAGGGTCAACTGCACATATATCAAAAGATAAAGAAACTGCCAAAGTTAAAAAATCATAGACTTCACTCGTTTCAAGTTTTCAGAAAACTGAAAACTGCCAGTTTAGAGTGAGGAGACTCCCTGGATAAAAATTGTTATTATTATTTATTATTATTAAAAGCTAAACAAGGGTCACAATCTATCTTCCTGCATAAAAAAACAAACTCAGACTTGTGGTAAACTTTCTCCTATGCTGATAAAAAAAATTGGTATCTTTCTTCTTAATGTCTTCAGCTTTCAAAATATCAACTGAAGATAATTTTTAGATTGGAAACTAGTAGTATACTAAGTATGAAAATAACCCCCCGCAATCCGCAGTAGGAAAAAAGATGGCGACTGGTACATTTACCCACAATTCTTAGCGCACAAAACTCTTAACAACGTTCATAAAAATGTAACAAAAAGTTATAAAATCTTCAAACCTAGTCTACATATTGTCCTTAGTACTGGAACAAATATTGTAAAAAATTTGGCTTTCTTGTGCCTTATGTGCTGTGTTAGGTCCGCAAGGTATTGTGGTAAAATGAACAGCTGCCATCTTTTTTCCTACGGTGGATGCCTTCCCCTCCTTAATGGAGTAGTCTAGCCACTAGACCATCAGAGCGGTGGATGCTATAGCTGGATAAAACTAATAAGAAAGTTACCTTTATCATCCAAAAAGTTTACTAGTTGGATTCTCTCAGAGAAATCTTATCAAGCATTGACCGTTATCTAACAAGAGGCTCCTAGCAGCCTATACTCATGCGCATGCGTAAGTTAGTTTCATGATATATTTTAAACATGATAAGAAGATGTCCGACATGGCGAAGAGTACTCCTTTCATTCAGTCATCGTTCCTGCAAACCACGTTGTTTACTATTGATTGTTTTGGAAATAAAGGCTGTACCACAATGAAGGGAATGATTCTTCTTAGTCTTATATATACTAGACTACGAGCAGTCTCTCTTTCCCAGCGTTAGTCCGTCGAGCGAGAAACAAAAAAACATTAGAGAACGGATAATGGCCGCGCGAAACTGGGGGCGAGGCAGGCGCGCGGGAAAAGAGAGACTACAGACTAAGCCCAAGCGTTTGACTTACGCGTTGCTCTCACAACTCAAAAGTCTGATTGGCTCTTTATCGAAGATCTGTCAACAAGCGTAACGCCGCGGTGACGAGTTGTCAACACTTGAGATCAATGTCATGGCTGACAAGCTCCAGGAATGTTTATCTCGATTTCCCAGAGTTCAATCATTGAAACCAGCGTTGAAACCAGAGCAGATCGAAGCGCTTGAAGCTCTTATCGAATGATGCGATGTCCTCGCTATTTTGCCTACTGGGTTCGGAAAGAGCCTTATGTATCAATCGTTTTGCCAAACAAAACTCTCTTCGAACCCGAAAGCGAGTGTTCTTGTGATTTCGCCGCTCAAATTCTGGATTCATTTACAAACTTTACCAGAAAATAACATTGCAAAACAATGTTTGCAGATTTCTAAAGAAATGGCTGACAAAAACCAGCCCGGATTGTCACAGAAAATTATAATGTTATGCAAAAAGTATAGTTCTAGTTCCATGGTTTTAAATGACAACAACTGTAAAGCGTTTATTAACCACGTCAATCAAAATATACGTAAAGCATTAATTAACCATCAACTCTCACTTCTTAACTCAAACAGAAAACTGTGCTTTTACAACTCTTTTAAAACAGACACTAAACAAACTGTTTTTCTAGATGCTATTATAAATCCCCTCCATAGAACCACTATAAATAAATTTCGCTTAGGAAATCATCAACTCCGCATTGAAACTGGAAGACATACTGTACCAAAAACTCCTGAAAATTTAAGAATTTGCACTTTGTGCCAGGTTAATGATGTTCAGTGAAAACGAATCTCACGTTCTATTCTCTTGCACTTTTTATGATAGCTTTCGAATCAAATTTTTTGATGAAATCACTGCAAAATACCAATTTTTTAAACAATTACCGGTAGATATTAGTTAAAAAATTTTGTTCCTCTTTAATAGCATTGACCCATTTATTTGTAGATCAGTTGCTGCTTTTGTCTATGAAATCACGAACTCTAGATATAAAAAGTTATATAACAAGTGAAACTGTATTAGAAATTTACATAATTATATAATTATATAATTTATATAAGGTAATGCCATGTATAGAAATGGAAATACCTCAATAAATTGTTGTTGTTGTTGTTGCATCGTGGTCGAACAAGTCAACGAATTAACTGAACTTAGCCTTCCTGCCATCCATTTGAAGGAAAACGACGCAGATTGCATGAAAGCCATCTCTGAAGGGAATTTTAGATTTATATTTTGTTGTGCTGAGGCCTGTTTATCGGAGGAATTTCAAAATTTGTTGAATCAGAAAACACAAGGCCGGATATCCAAATTTGGCATTTGGCATATTTCAGCCACTTTACGAACGGACAATCTTTTCACCCGGAATAAGTAATATGCACGTGCCCTTCCAACGCCATCAATGTGACATTTAAACACCATTGCTCTCCTCTTGTCTTATGTTGTAAGAAATTGCAGTTTTCCGATTTTTCTCCTTTTCTTTATTTTTAAGTCACACTAACATCAAGACTGAGTTTTTATAGTCTTTGGCAATGCACACAAAGTCGCTTCCAGAAAACTGACGTGACATTCACTTGATAACATACGTAGTTTATCCCCGTCAGTCAACGCCCAATGACAAATAGAATAGAAGACATAATTACTTGAAACACTTCACGAAGAGTCCAGACTTGTCGGTTCAGAAATATAGAGCACACACAGGCCCTCTCCTCTCCCTCCAATGTTGCTCCTCTCTCCCCCAATGTTGCCGTTCGCATAATTTTCATTTATTTTTGACACTAGCATCTTGAACATCAACATTGAAGGGGAAAGAAGGGAAGAAAGCGGACACCGTTCCAACAATTGTGAACGATATTGTAGTTATTCATAGTGGGTCAAGTTTCTTTAATTTTGCACATCCTTGCTGGAGATCTTGCTCAAAATTAAGAAGCACAGAATTAAATTATTGATTGCTGTTTGGATGTAGCTTTTCAGATTAAGCTCTGTTTGCAATTTGCTCGAAAAGTCAGAGTAAGTCGCTTGCCCGCTCAATTAGCATACTTATGTGGCTCGTGCAATGGAAATTTCCCTTACCTTTTTTAAAAGAAGGCTAAGGGAATCTTTTTTTGGCCAACAAAACAATTTAATCATCCAAGAGTTTAAAAAAAATTGTCAAGTTGTTAGGACTTTAACATTAGTCTAAAATTTCAATACCTTCGACCTATCCATGGCCTGAATGTTTCAGTGAGTGTTTGATTTTGATATGGCATGCTGAATCATGCAATTTTTTGTCAGTTTCGAGGCCATTTTTTTTTTCGAGCAAGCAGACTCCACTGAATGAGCAGCACAATGTATGGTGATCAAGCAAAAACAATCTCCATGTAAGAAGGCCAAGTTGATTTTTGAATCAGGGATGGAAGGATTATGAAGATTGATAAAAAAAATTAATGTGGGATCTTTAGGTTTACCTTATTGAATCCCTCTTCAACTTATGTTATTAACTAGCCCTTATTGTAGACTGCGAGCAGTCTCTCTTTTTCCGCTAAAGTCGGTAGGGACGAACGCAAAAAAAAATAGCGTAATGAGCGAGCCGCGAGTAGCGCGGGCACCGGCAGGCGAGAAAAAGAGAGACTGCCCTGGGATCATACAGCAGTTCAGAAGCCCGGCACACCGGTGACAGAGTATTCTGATTGGTCGGTTTACAAAGCGATGACGCGTATCTGTCATCGACATTACTTAGCGTCATGCAGGGCCCAGCGAAAATAAAACTAATTGCAAGAAACCATTGACGGTCGATAATTTCAAACTAATAGATCCGACTACCTAAGAGATTCCGAGAGAGTGAAAAACCTTACATTGTTGGTAAACCTAGAAAATGGCTACATGAGCACAGCAAGAGGTCAAACAAAACTGAAGAAAGCCGCCGATTGAACAGAGATCCAGACTCTGAAGAAAGCCGCCGAGTTGAAGAAACCAGAGTTGAAGAAAACCGCCGAGAATACAGCATAATTTCAAAATGACCTCCAAATCGAAGCTTGCTCAAAGCCTACATGCAATGTTAAAGGTTTCACTGCAGAGCTATTCTAACAAATGCCACGATGGCATAATAAAGAACATTGCTATGAAACAGACGCCCCGACAATGAGGTCAAAACTAGCAGACAGCTTAAAAACACAAATGACCTCGAGACTATAGTCTGTATCATTTTGCGAGTTTAGAAGGCTTTTAATTCAGTCACCTCGAATTCTCCATATACCCGCTACAAATACATGAAACATCATTTTGCGAGCTTAAATATAAAATGGCTAAAACACTCGCGAGTGAGTCGTGTAGGCCTGTCACTCTTTATTACACCAAAATGGGCGGAGGTGTCAACGTGTGTCAAAAGGTGAGCTGTCAAAGGGCTTCTGAACTGCTGTATGATCCCAGGGCAGTCTCTCTTTTTCTCGCCTGCCAGTGCCCGCACGCGCTACTCGCAACTCGCTCATCACGCTATTTTTTTGCGTTCGTCCCTACTGATTTTAGCAGAAAAAGAGAGACTGCTCGCAGTCTACCCTTATTGTAGCAACCATTTGTGAGTGATATTTATGCCAACATTTGAAATAAGGCAGTTATACCCCAGCCTTTGCGTTGCATTAATTGACCATTACTAACAGGGTTTTTTCGTAAACTGGACTGTACATCACTGACTGATCTATAGCATTCATTGTCATTTTGTCTCTCAATAGGCTGCAGAAAAACAGCTGAGAGACTCTAAGAAGTTGATCAAGCTTCTTGAAAGTGAGAACACACATCTGAAGATGGAGTTGCAATCAAGGTTGTGTTTAGTGTAATATTTTGGTCATTGATCTTTAAGCCTGTCAGGTATTGAGCCAACTTTCTCTTACGTTTAGTCTCATCTTTAGTCTTATCGAACAGCAGTAATTGTTTTAAGTTAGTACTTAATAGATGGTGAAAGGGGTTACACAAAAGCTAAATTTCCATCAACTAAATTAATATTATTTAATAGATTCAAAGGGGACAAACTTCAAATAAATTTGGCTACTAAACATATCTGAATTTCATAACTGTTCATCAGTAGGATACCTTAAATGTGTAATTAACAGTGTGTATAATGTGTAGTATATGTGTAGTGTGTATAATTTACGCATTCCTGGCAGTCGAATCTCTACTTCCATCCACTACAAGCCCACTGATACCCACAGTTATCTTCACCACCAGTCATCACATCCTTGACACTGCAAAGAAAGTGTACTTCATAATCAGCTCTTACAACTTCGACGTCTCTGCTCTGACGATGCAGACTTTCTAGCAAGAGCACATGAAATGTACTCTTTCTTTGAAGGTGTGGTTACAATGCACACAAATCACTAATGCTATCAACACAGACTGCAATGTTTGGGCAACAAAGTTTATTGGCAGAGTAAACGTCCACGGAAACTGGACAAGAGAACAATAAACTAAAAGGGTGGTGTGGGTGGGAAAGAAATCACTAGCGACCGAACTAGCTGACAAAGCGAGCAATCTGAAAACTGATACTGTTAACCCTAGCTAAGAAGCGTGGCTCGCGCGCTGCTTGTTGTCTATCGGTAATTATCAATCATCACCAAAGGTAATCATTGCTCCTCTCCAACATGATCTTGAGGAAATCTGACACGTCACACAGACTGATGCCCTCAAACACCTTGGCGGATGAATAGGAGAGCAGGATCCCTTTGGTTCTTACTTACCATCCTCTGAACAACAGAATCAAATGGATTTTGCTTGACAACTTCAGTATCAATTTTCTTCATATCGAACGCCCCTGAAACCAAGCAAATATTTCCTCGGCCTCCAATGATCGCTTATTGTCAAGATCAAAACCTACGAAACGTCTTGGTCCACGTGTCGACACAAATCAAGCTACTTCGCCTGCAGGTTCTGCTCCTTGTCGACACCCCTGCTGCCGAACCTGTGACCACATCTTAAATGTCACTACTTTAAAAAGGCTTCAAAAGGCTCCTTGACTATTAGAGAGCCCTTCACCTGTCTGTCATCGGGCCTTATATACTTTATCTCCTGTCGTCGCTGCCCTGCCATCTACATTGGCGAAACTGGGCGCACTATTTTGTGCATGTAAAATTGTAAGTGTGTAAATGAAAGGTCAGAATAACAAAAAAAAGAAAAAAAAAAGAAACTGGGCGCACTCTTAGGGAATGCTTTGGCGAACATCTTGGCGAACATTACCAAAGTGCACCCGGTTTTCCAGTCGCAGAGCACTTTAATTCTAATGGACACTGCAGATGACATGCAGGTATGTGGCGTAAAGCTCTGCAGCAGAAACAAGCAAAGGAAACAGCAAGAGATGCGTCTTATTTTTTTCAACTTGGTACCTGTCAACGGCGCGGCCTTAATTCTGACTTTCGTTTCTTCTGAAGGTCGTGTGCACGCATGCAAGAGACAAGCATTTAAATCTTTTATGTCATGGCGTATTTCTTAACGAACATACCACCACTGAAGAAGGGCAAAGCCCGAAACGTTTGATACTTTTTCATACATTTTGGCACTTTAATATTAACAATTTTCAATTTTTCTTGTATAATGTTTATGCCATCATCCAAAAAGGCTGTTTTAAAGAATGGAATATTAATTTTTTTCAGATACACTTCTGTACATTTTACATATTGTATATTATCTATTATCTAGCCACCACTAGAATAGTAGGCCACAAATTAGCCCTTTTTAGGGGGGATCTTATAATTTGAGGGGGAACACATTAATGTCATAATAATTATTGTCAGGATAATTATGGTTTGTTAACCGGTTTGACAGTTATTTTTGGTACCATGATGTCATAATTGAAGAGCTGCGTGCATAACTGCCTTCTGTCCAATTTTTATCCCCTACCCCCGTTTCAATATCAAATTTTCCAGGGGTACTGTACAGGTGAAATAAAGTCAAAATGCTGGAAGCTCAAAAAGCATGACTTTCATTGTGACATGCTCAGCCCCATGCATCGTTTCATAAAAGCAGTTCAAACAATTATTGTTTGAGCATCCATTAAATAAATAAAGGGAATACCGATAATCTTCCACATAAATTATGTGATGTCCATCCACAATTTTGTCCTTTCAAGAAACAAAACACAATGTATTTGCAGCCATGGTATGCCATGATTAATCTAATGGTTTCTTTTCACCATTTCAGACCTAACCGAGATGAATGGAAGAACACAAGGAAATACAACAAACAGCTAGAAAAACTTCTAGCTCAAAACAACCTCAGGTGATGAGTAGTACACAGTAGAGGTTCAATCTTATGCTTTACCCCACATGCACATCCCCAAATTAACTCTTCACTTTCTTTTTGTTGTTGTTATTGAAAAAAATGTTTTTAATATATTAAAGGGGCTATGTTACCATTTTTAGTGTAACTTTAAAGAGCCAAAAGACTTCTTTATATCAGTGAAAACCTGAAAATAATAATCCAGTATATTTGTTTCAAAATAATTACTTAACATGTATTCTACTAGTGCTCTAAGAGTAAAAATAAGTGTCTTGGGCTGCAGATGGCCAGGATGGAAATGGATTTCATCTTGAAAAAATTGAGCTTATTTTTTCAAGTTTATCGCTTAATTGTGTCTTGGAAAACTCGCCAAACTCTGATGATGGTTTGTTTTCTCTTCTAAAATTCACTTGATATCAGTAGTAGTCTAGGGTCAGATTTAACTGTGCGAATGTGTAGGTAGGTATAGTTTGGTATAGGTAAAGGTAAATCATTAATTATGTATTAATCATGATGTCAATTACCTATACCTTTTGTGTTATCCTTGCATACTAATTTTGTCTTCCTGCATACTAATTTGGATTCCCTTTTCATGATGTCACAATTTGGATTTCTGCCTCCTTTTCAAAACAATAGGAACAATAGACAGGTCTACATTTGCTTGCATTATGCCAACTCACTTCAAAACAAAACACAACTGACACAGATATCCTTTACAGACATAGATCAAGACAACGTGCCTTGACCAGGACTCGAACCTGGGTTACTGCAGTGACAATGCAGTGTCTTAACCACTAGATCATCAAAGCTGTGGAAACTGTAGCTGAACATTTTTTTTAACAATTGTAAACACCTTATAAGATTTTTACATTCTCAATAAAATTGCGGAGTATCGAAAGCGCTTTTTACTTTACTAAAATCCACATTCTTATAGCTGATACATCGCCAAACTCTATGTCGATTTTCAGTTTGCCAGCCATCACCCACTTTAAACAACACTTTATTAAGTAACAAATATTAACGATTTAAATAGTACCTACCCACAAATAGTTGAAAAACTAGTCGAGGCGGGTAGGTATATTTAAGTTAGGCTTATTATGAGGGTTCAGGTTACAGCAGTTCAGATTACAATAAATAGTAGATTAAAATAATAAATTAAAAACATTAAAGAAAGTAGAAAGAGATTACACTATACTGGTCGTAGTTACAGAATTGATACAGTTTACAAGTTTTTAATTAATTCACGAATTGAAGATGGTGTAAGATACAAATTTTCTTGTTTGAAAATATTAATAAGCATTTCATGTATTTGTTTCTTAAATAAGCTTCTACTGGCAGATTTTTTGATATTTTCAGGTAAAGCATTCCATAGCCGCACACCAAATCAGGAAAATGAATTCTTTAGTTGTTCAAGACGAGAAGACATGACATAAAATTTATTAGTAGTTGCTGATCTGGTGTTGTAGGAATATATATCTGAGACATGGGTAAATAGATTTTGAATAGGAAGAGGAGCTAGCTTGTTTTAAACATCATACATTAAACAAGAAACAGATTCGACATAAAGAAAATGACAGGAAAAATATTAAGATTAACAAAAAAAGGAATAGCATGTTCACACTTTGGAGAAAAATTTGTCAAACGTATGACCCACTTCTGAAGGAGAAGAAGCTTATCCAAGGTTGACTGTGATGCTTGACCCCACAAACTTATTCCATAGGTGAGGTAAGGAAAAATAAAAGACTGATATAACTTGACACTATATGGCAGGCGAGACTATATGCACACTTTGTCAACTTTGAAAAAGCTTTTGACTCAGTACACAGCGAAGGACTGTGGAAAATCATGAAGGCATATGGCATCCCTGACAAACTGATAAGAATGGTGAAGATCATGTATGAAGACTTTGAATGTTCAGTACTGGATGAGGGAGAACAAACAAGATGGTTTAAGATCACCACTGGCGTTAAGCAAGGATGTGTCATGTCAGGTTTCCTATTTCTGCTTGCTGTAGACTGGGTTATGCGAAGAACAACAGAAGGACGAAGAAATGGCATCAGATGGAACTTTACAAGTACACTTGAAGATCTCGATTATGCAGACGATATAGTCCTTCTCTCATCAAAATACCTGCAAATACAGGACAAGACCAACCGACTAGTAGATAATGCAGGAAGAGTGGGACTGAAATTGAATGCAGAAAAATGCAAAGTGATGAGAATGAATGCATGAAGAGAAGATAAAGTAATGATTGAAAGAAAGGAAGTTGAAGACGTCAAAGAGTTTGTATATCTGGGCACGACTGTGACAAAAGAGGGTGGTGGCACGGAAGATGACAAGAAACGTCTAAGCAAGGCACAGGGAGCTTTCTACAACCTTAAGAAGATCTGGAATACAAGGAGTATTGGTCGGAATACAAAAATCAAACTGTTTAAGACCCTGGTACGACCAGTGCTATTGTATGGATGTGAAGCATGGAAATTGACAGCTGCGAAAGAGAAGAAATTGGATAGATTTCAGTTCACATGTCTAAGACGGATATTGAGAGTATGGTGGCCACAATGCATGCGAAACGACACAATTTCACAAATAACAGGCGTGGGAAAGATAAGTGACGAAATACGAAGGAGAAGATGAAACTGGATTAACCATGTGCTTAGAAAGGACAGGAACGATGATTCTATGGTGGCAATGGGGTGGCAACCCGAGGGGAAGAGGAAAGTGGGCCGACCTAAAACCACGTGGAGAAGGACAGGGTTAGAGAGTGTAGACAAGAAAGGTGGACCAGCTGGGCTGAAGCCAGGACCGCAGCAAAAGACAGGGCTGGTTGGAAAACGAAAGTTGCAGCCTTATGCGCCTCATGGTGCGGAGAGAACTAACTAACTAACAAAGAGAAACCACTGACACTTTTGTGTAGAAATCGGCATTGCTTTAAATGGAGTGAAAGTAGGACTGGTGTGTTTGTTGGTCATGTGTCGTTGCATACTATCTTACCTGCTAAATATCTTGTTACAAACGGGACAGTACAAATTCATGTCAACTCAATGAAAGCTCAATGTGAACTGAGAAAAGACAAATGTTGCCACTTATATAGACTAGTTCTTCCTCAATTCTATTGTTTTTACCACCACCACAATTCTATTGTTTTCACCGCCACTTCCACCACCACCACCATATGATGCCCGATTTAGGGTGTCGGCTCCATTGTATAAGGTAAAATTATGTATTCTAATATATTCTACATGTATGGTATTGTATTCTATTGTATTGTCGTTTTGTGTTCCAATATTCTATTGTTTTAACAAAAGAATAAGTGTCACCCCTAAATCGCACATGGTATAACCACCACCACAATTCTACTGTTTTCACTGCCACTGCCACTGCCACCACCACAATTCTATTGTTTTCACCACCGCCACCACCACCACAATTCTCACTATTCTTAACACATTCTACAGTTATGTCTCAAGTAGTAGAGAACAACCGGGGATTTCTACTCCTCTTTAACAGCTCTTAGCTAATGGTCCCGACGAAAATGATGACGAGGAAGACAACGAGGAGCCAAGAATTAAAAATGTTTTATGCAAGATTTCCAAAGTGGTGTCTAAAGACCGTGCTTCTGATTTGATGCATAGCTTGGCCACTTCCAAAGATACCCTGTTTTGGGCACCTGGAGGACAAATACATACATACATACATACATACATACATACATACATACATACATACATACATACATACATACATACATACATACATACATACATAAACTTTATTAAAGTGTCAAGGTATTTAGCTAAAAGCTAATCAAAATCCGAATTATCAACGCATAATACCCGTGACAAACATTGCATAGCTGGTTGAGTTTGTGCTACTTCCCCATAATGATGATGTAGCCCGACCCTGTGCGCTTAATACCGTTTTAGACGGGCTCGCAGAGTTGGGAATTGACAAGCGTTTATAATCAAGAATAAAAAACTGTTAAGCAATCTTTTAGAGAAAGAAAAGGTCTGTCAAGAACAAAAAGAATCCGACAACGAGACTTATGGAGATTCAACCGACAACGAAGAGAGGAAAGCGCTGAGAACAGTCCAGCTGATGAGTCTGAAGAGAGGGACCGAAAAATTAAAAGTGTTGAAGAGGATGAAGGAAATTCAACCAACAATGAAGGAGAGGAAAGCACTTCTGAAAGCATGAAAATAATTTAGACAAGAAGTGAAACTCCATGTCATCATTGCGAGAGTTCAAATGTGCATGTAACCGGCCTTGTGAAATGTCCCAAATTCTTTTGGTATGATAGTAAAAAGATTTGCCCCATATGTGATCACAAGCTTCCTTTGGACAAAACTAAACTCTTGAAAGAGACCGTTGCTCGTTGCTATGATCGCAGTGCGGTGAGACACAAGACCAAGGGAATCAAAGAGTACTTTGTATAAACCCGATGAAAAAGAATAAACCAACTCTGTCTGTTCTTTTCCATCTAAGCTTTTAAATTGCCTGTATAATTATGTAATTGTTTGTTATCAATAAATATATGTTGAACTTAAATAAAGTGTGGGTTTATTGTTTTAGCGCGCGCATGTAATTGGCTGCTTTGTTTATTTTTCTGAGGTGCTAATCTTCCTTGCAAATTTAGTTCAGTGTAAGTTTGTATAATGAAAAGTTGGAACTTTGAAGCTACCGGTAAAGTCATGTTATCAAAACTTAGTGTGTGATGGCTGGCAAACTGAAAATCGACATAGAGTCTAGCGATGTAGCTGCTATAAAAATGTGGATTTTAGTAAAGTAAAAAGCGCTTTTGATACTCCGCAATTTTATTGAGGATATAAAAATCCTATAAGGTGTTTACAATAATTATATTGTTAAAAAATGTTCAGCTATGGCTCGAGTCCTGGTCAAGGCATGTCGTTTTGATCTATGTCTGTAAAGGATATCTGTGTCAGTTCTGTTTTGTTTTGAGGTGAGTTGGTATAATGCAGGCAAGTTTAGACCTGTCTATTGTTCCTGTTGTTTTGAAAAGGACGTGGAAATCCAAATTAGCATGCAGGAAATCCAAATTGTGACGTCATGAAAAGGGAAGACAAAATTACTATGCAAGGATAAGGTAATTGACGTCATGATTAATACATAATTAATGATTTACCTATACCTGTACCAAACTGTACCTACCTATACATTTGCGTGGTTAAATCTGACCCTAGACAACTACTGATATTTTCCTCTAAGTGTTCTATAAGCATTCTGTGTACGACAAAGGTACTTAGTTTTAATTTGGGGCAGTTTGACCTAAAACCTCAATCATTATTACATAGCTCTTTTAACTAAAGGTTTATATTTATCCATTTCCCTTTAGTCCTCCTCATAAGAAGCAAAGAGAAAAAAGATCTAGGGAAGCTGAACTGCACTGTGCTTCAAGACCACAGAGACATGGCACAAATGTAAGACAAACTACATCAGGTGTGGATGTTTTATCGTTAAGGGCTCACTGACTCATATTTTCGGACCCGTTGCTAGGGACAGTAATGGCTATTTATTTTTATTAATTTTAATCGTTTACATGCGGTCAAATCTTCAACTCAGTCCTAAACTAAAAAATGATGTCATCGAGCCACACCCATGATCACGTGACCAATAATGAAAAAGTCTAAAATTTTTTGTGTTGCATTTTATCGGAAAATCGTTGACAGTTTTATGGTCTTTATTCATTTTCCCATCATCGTAAGTATGGATGCCGTTTTAAATTGAAAAATAGATTTTTCAGAGAGATCTAAAATATTGATTTGTCCCTAAAAATTGTATTGGAAATGATTTCAATAGACGCATACCTAGTTATATTCCATATGCAGGTTAGGTAAATGTAACAATATCAAAATGTGCATACAAATAACTCACCAGAGAATGCATTCTCACGGTTCAGTCATGTTTTAATAATGTATTTTAAACATTGTTTAACCGTAGTCTATCAAGACAATGTCTGAACCGCGAATAAGCCGTAAACAAGGGCTACTTTAGACTTATACTTACAAATAACCGGCCCTGTGTGTTTACTGAGTTCTCAGAAATGTTTCGTTGGCCCCGGCCAACAAAGCCATGTACAAAAATTTACACATACAACACAGGCTTACCATTCCCTGTTTGTGCGGTGTTCTGTGTATCTGTAATGGCCTTATATGTTTATAAAAGTAGCTTTTTTTCCAGAAAAAAATAAATATAACAAGTGCACTGAGATACAATGATTATTGTTGTTTGCGATGATGATATGAATAAACTACAGTACACAATCAGCAGTCAACAGGAAATGATTGGTTTCTTTTTAAGAAAAGAGTACAACAAAGATGCCAATCAGCTTAATTAATTAGAGAAATAATCGACTTCTAAAAAGGTTCTCTCTTATTAACTTTACTTTCAGTTCCATATTTAATGCATATTTTGGCTTTAAATCCTTTAATCTTAGAAAGAATTTGATTTATTCTACAGTCCCGCAAAATCAGTTTTGCAAGTATTCAAAAGTAATTAAATAAATTGCTTAATTAAACGGCTTTGCTCAGAGGTGATGCCAATTAAAGCAGTTGACAAAGTAAGACACACTTGTTGATTTGATAGCTGGTACTGGCAAGATTCAAAGGCATCCCAAAACTGCCTAGAATGATACCACTGGTAAAAAAAAAGGAGTTAGGCTTTCAGACTCAGCCTTTCAAAAAGTACATCAGTAAATCAGATGCAACAAAACCATTTTTGTATAGTTTTATATTAATATAAAGAATAGAGTTTATTGCTTTGTATTGAAAGACCTTTATGTTTCAAGAGCTACAGAGTGAGGTAATGTGAATATTTGGTGTATGTAGTTGGTCAAGCAAGAGCTTAAAATCACTTTGCAATTTATGAACAAATAATATTAGGAGGCTTGCCTTTATCCATCACAAGTAACATGTAATAATCTTTTGATTGCTTTTCCTTAATATCAAAAATGGTGTCTCTAATAGAAAAAAAAAAAACAGAAGAAAGAGGAACTATTAAAGGCCCATGTTCACCCAATCTGCTTTGCGTGCCCAGGCTGATTTTCGCACAGACGGAAAATCGAAAAATCTACGTGCCAGCCAATCATAACGCTACCTTGAACAATTGAACCGTTTCAAAACAAAAGCACAAGCGCGCAAAGCAGATTGGGTGAACATGGGCCTTTAACTGCTAATTTAGCATTTAAATTAGAAGGTACAGAGTGATGAAGACCTGCCCATTGTAAAAAAATTGGTTTTGTTGACCTTTCGATTCAGCTGACTATAATGACTCTGTGATATTTAAATGAAATAGCAGATCAAATGTATATATAAATCCGGACTTAAACTAGCTTCACTAATTAAGGTTAAATTTAGGGCTCCTAAAACTGATGAAAATGAAATAAAAACTCTCAAAATCACTGCCATGTTGTTTAGCTTTGTACATGTATTTGTGTGTTTATTTGGTGATTTGTGGCTTGCGAAAGCGGTACTTTCAAAATAACAGTCCAACTCGCTCAAAAAAAGTCAGGGTGTAATTTGAAAATACCTACAATGTACCAGGTATTTTATTTTGTTTGTGATATTTTTAAAGGTATCAGGTATTTTATTTTGTTTGTGATATTTTTAAAGGTATTTACCATATTCACGGTATTTTCAATGGCATTTTATTTTATCAAAAACTGACACGGCCATTACATTTGCACAGTAAACCACACAAACACAGGATGGTAAGCCTGTACACACTCATGCATATAAGAGTAGTTTCATAATTTGACCTCTGCTATCAGGATGCATACAAGATGTTGTGTTATAAGGTCTAATTGAATCATGCAGGTTTGTTTGGGAACGTCTGTTTTGCTTTTTATGACAGAAATGTTACAGGTTATTCCATAAAATTGACTTACTTGCATTAAATGCTGTGCTGTTTTGCCTGCTCGTCACCCCGATTTGAAACTGAGTGTTTGAGCTATTGGTGTTTTTTTTTTAAGGTTTCCACTGCTAAGAGAAAGACAAGACCAAACAGCTTTGAGAGCACTCAAAGCTAAAAAATACCACTGAAGCTTCTTAGCTGCCACAATTCCCCTGTAGAATCTAAGAAGAGATGTTCAAGTTTCACTCCAATGCAGAAGGAAGTGCATCGAAATTTCCTTGGACACACCAATGACTGGAGAACTGAATTTAATTGAATCTGAATTAAATCAAATAAAACTTACCATTTACCTTGTTTTGGTAGCATTAACATTTTGAAATTATGACAGCCAATTTGCCTTCAACAGCTGATTATTTTGAATTTCCTATTGGCCTTAAATGTGTCCATGATATCTTAAACATGCTTCTTGCAATTCTCTGAAACAAAGCTGTCTCTGAAGAAAAGCTTAGTAGTGGAAACTTGATCATCGCTTTTTTTCATTTTGCAAAGGCATTGTGGCAGCTTAGAAGCTTTACTGCTTTAGTGGAATTTTTTGCTTCAAATATCAGGGCTCTGGTAAGAAGCTGTTTGGCCTTATCTTTCTTTTGGCAGTGGATCATCCAAAAACTCACCAAAATGACTTCAAATCTGCAGAGGAGAAAAAAAGCAAACAACCAAGAACAACACGGCAGCCAAGCAAGTCAAGTAAACTTTGCAATTATTACCATTAAAAGCAAAACTGCTGCGCGTTCCCATACAAACCTTCATTACTCAAGTAGACCTTGTTATGCAACACATCCTAACATGGACAGGAATACTTCATATACATGTCACCACATCTTCATTTCAGGATGGTGTTATGAAATTGACATGGTTTATTTGCCTTTAGATAGAGAACATTGATTTTCTACCAATTGATGTTTGCCGAGAGTATTTAAAGGTATGTTGAGAGTATCCGTGTTAATTTAATGTCTTTGCTGTATGATGATGTTTATAATATTTATATGTCACTTGCAGTATAAGTGATTTTGGCCTACAAAAATCATTTAATTTTGAATTTTTGCAGACACTTAAAGGTGACTTCCTCGTATTGCATTACACATAATGCACATAATATCTTGCATCATTTGCACGTTCACGAGCACTCAGGCGCATGTTTGAAAATGTTGGTCACCGGCTTTGTTTCCAAGATAAGATATCTGAAAGGCGACCCTTAAAATAATATGAAAACTCACGTTTGTCGAAGCTTGTCCGAACATTGAAATATATAACAGAAAACAGCTTAAAAATCAAGACTTTGAACATCCAACATCAAGTACAGTTACATTGAAAAAAATAATCACGCCTTAGGAAACTTAATACTGTGAACACGTTGTAGTTTGATCGTCTCGTTCCAGTCCCTGTCGAGCTTTCCAGTTAGCGTAACATTCCTTACTGGATATGGCCCCAATGTCTGTTAGGCTAAAAATATTGTAAATGAATCTCTAAAATGCTACTTTCTATGTCAAATTTTCTTTCACCATTGTGATGTTCTTTGGTCTGTCGTTACATAGCCTCCTTGTGGCATCATAAACTCCTTTCATATTTCCAAGGTTTGCAGCTTCTTCAGCTTCTTTGGTAATATCATTGGCCCATCCTCTTTTGATTCTTCTCAGGGCTCTCTTGACTAACTTATCTTTTTCCCGGGATTCCTCCTGCCACCTCTTCTCAGTCTTTCTGATTTTGCATCATTGATCTTTTTTAAGTTTTGTCCTTTCTTCTATGAAATGTGTGAAATAGAGGATATTACATGGCCGCGCGAAGATACAAAATTTCTCTTCGAGTGTTGAACGCAAACGAGTGAAATGTTTTTCAACACGAGAAGAGAAATTTCGTATCTTCAAGAGTAGTTATATAAGGGACTATAGCTCACTTTTCCATTTTCAGTGTGTTTTGTCGTTAATTTGATGTAATATCGTATAATTATAGACGAATCGCCTATAATTATTCACTCTAGGGTACTTTTCAAGATCTAGTGTGTTTTGTCGTTAATTTTTAAATTTATGAAACCCATCATTATAATTTAGTGACGGTATATATTTTAATCGATACTCATTGTTAACACAGCACAGTTTGAAGAAAAAACTTCATCTTCTTCGCTTTCTTCAGGTATTGTTAGTGGTGAATTTGGTGGGTTAACATATATATCATGTACCGTAACTTGAAATGAAACTTCTTCTTTGCTGATATAAATACTATCGATTATCAGAGCCATTTTGACTTTTTCTAGCTTTCTCATTGCGATTCTTGTTAAAATTTTATCCCTTTGTTTTGAATATTTGAGAAGTTTAACATTAAACATTTCAGATCTTATTGAACCCCCAGTAACTCTTGTACCCATACCTTCAAACTGAAAACCATAAAAAATACCTTTTATTTTATTAGCTATTTTTTCACCATAAACACCTTTTAAATGTCGCCTACAGATGTTTTTAATAAAAACCATACAATCAATAAACTTTTCTTCTTCTTCCGTTGACATTCGACTTCGTCCTTCTTCACCGTATAAGCGAACAGGAATGGTGTAACCAAGTAGTTCACTACTTTCATTTTGACTATATGTCTCTTTTACACCATAAATTCGAAGAAATGGTGAATCGATTACTAGCGGACCTTTATAGGTGTCAATTTTGATTATTTCAAAATCGGTTTTACTGTTTTTCACCGGTTTATGGAAAATAATATTTGATGAATATTCTAAAACTTTTGAAGGACTTAACAGATTCATATTTGTTATATTACCATATTTATTTTTTAAGACGATTTTTTTCATTTCTAGTAAAAGAAATGAAAAATAAACAGATATTTAATCTTCTTCATCATCGCTTTCTTGTATCGTTAATAACGATTCTCGTTGAGGTAACGGTTTGAAATATACCTCATGAACCTTTACTTGAATTGAAACAGCTTTTTCACCAATATAAATACTATCAATTATCAAAGCTAATTTCACATGACAATATGAATTAAGATAGTCGAGCGGTTCGACTCTTTTGTTTCCTTTTGTTTTGAATAGCGTTAAAAATTTATCAGACTTTTCTGAATAATTGAGTTTAGCATATAATATTGGTGGATTATTTCCTATATTACTGTCCTTGTAATATAAAAGGTTATTTAATTTATCAGCTATCTCTTCACCACAAGCCTCTTCTAAACGCTTGTAACAAAGTTCTTGAAAATTTTCCAAAGAAATATAAAACTCATTTTCTTCCGGTGTCGGTTCATCGTCTTTGGACCATAAACAAACCGGAATAGAATATCCAAGTAGCTCACGAGTTCCGTCTTCTTTACTTCTTCTTTCGGTTACACCAAAACTGAAAAGAAACGGTGTTTCAATGACTAAAGGTCCTTTTTTATTATCACCGTAATCGATTTGTATTTTAATCCTTTGATAATTGTAAAGGTCATTTTTTATCGGTTTGCTGAAAATAATATCTTCATTGCGAACATCTGAGAGAATTGACAGTTGCATGTTGTTATAATTACATATTTATTTCCTTAAGACCATTTTTTCCTACCTGCAATCCTTACAACAGCGCTTGTTTTTCCCATGAATACAGATTCCGTTTCCACCGCATTCTTTGCAAGAATATTTTACACGGTTGTGTTCACAAATCTGTTTTCCCGAGCACTCCTTGCAATAGTATTTGTTATTCCCGTGAATACAGATTCCGTTTCCACCGCAATCTTTACAAACATGCCGTTGTCTACCATGTTCACAAATCCTTGATCCCGAACACTCCTTACAACTGTATTTATTTTTACCGTGTGGACAAAGTTTTGCTCTAGCCATTGGCGGCTTCGTAGGTTCTTGTTGTTCAACAGCTTGTAAAGCTTCAATCAGTTCGGCTTTTCGCATCAGATGCCATCCTTTAATTTTCTGCTCTTTTGCCATAGCTTTGAGATCTTTTACCGTAACTTTAGGTTTCGATTCTTGCTTTTCCATTTGTTTTATAAGATACTTTATATTTTTAATACCATTTTTTGATAAACAAACGACTCGAAAGCGTTTGTTTATCGCGACGTTTTTCCGAGAAATCGGTCTTAATTTATTCATCTTTTCCGAGAATTCAGCTCATTTGCATACGTGTTCATTGAGGCGAAACGAGTGTAAGGCGTATGCGTATGAATCGCTTTGCGGTGCGTGACACTTGACACGTACCACATGTGTGAGCGCGATAACTCCTTCCTATATATATAGTTCGATCGAACTATATATATTAATAAGTCTGTAATTCGATAGAACTCAAGGGGGGAGACGGTTGGCCACTGTCAGAACCCTGCTTACGGTTCATACGATGTCAGACCTACGGGGTAGCAGTGTAGTTGAGTCAGTTGACTACGCTCTGGTGAACCAGCCTCGGCCCAACTGATAACAGGGGGGTGCTCAAAGATCTCTTCGGAGAACTTAACCTCACCCAGAGGTATAAAATGGGTGACACCCGCTTTGTCAGCGGGAAAAGTCCTCACTTCGG
The DNA here is from genome assembly GCA_022457155.1 of Cladopsammia gracilis. Lineage (NCBI taxonomy): Eukaryota > Metazoa > Cnidaria > Anthozoa > Scleractinia > Dendrophylliidae > Cladopsammia > Cladopsammia gracilis. Next base: position 354,267 of record JAJGOT010000171.1, on the reverse strand, counting down.
TGAGGCGAAAGTCCTCACTTCGGTGAGGCACAGAAACAGCCAACCGAGCACCCCCCGACCAGGGTTTTGCACTTTTTTATGAAAACTTTTCATCGTATCTTTTTTCAACACGGTTATTTATTGTTGATCAATCACAAAATTTGACTTTACGAACTTTTACTAGAGGTTCATATATATCTAATTCAGCTAAAGCAGAAAGTAATTTAGCTTTCCGCATTAGATACCAACCTTTAATTTTCTTCTCTTTTGCTAAATATCGCAATTCTTTGAAGGTATATTTTGTTCGATTAATCAATGGCCTTTCCCATTCATCTTCCATTGTTTTTATTTATTTAATACCAAATCTTTATGTTCATTTGAACTTTTTATCGTATCGATCTTCGATTCGACTATTTATTGCTGGACATAAATCGATGATTATTTCATCGATCAACCTCATATCGTTAACAAACGATTCGTGATCGAACTGTTTTCCTCGCAGACAAGAACGTAAGTCAACCAAAACTTTCTGGTATGTCGTAAATGCAAATTTACTCATCTCAATCCGTCGGTTATAATTTTTATAATCGGTAAATGTTTTGACCAACAAGCCTGCACCGGAAATGACACCTAGTATAATTGGGTTCAACGTAATTCCGCCGGCAATCGTACCGCCTGCGATAAGAGACGACGAACTCAATTTACACAAGAGATTCATCCGTTTGAGATGTCTAAAAGTCTTTTTATAACACCACCATTTCTTGTGATAAAAACTGTAAAGGGACTTGATCACCATTAATTTTGTCTCGTCGATCGATGTATCGATATGGTTAAATGCAAAAAGATCGTATTTCATTTTATAAAGATTACATTCTAATTTTAAAATGATCGCATTCATTTTCATTCTTGTCTCTTTTATAAATGACACCACTCCAGAATGGTTGCAAGAATGTCGAGACATTGTAAGAGAGGTCGTAGAAGCATTCTAAGATCAACAGTTATTTTATTATACGAAACGTATAATAAAATTAAATTGATTGTATTTACTCTTCATCATCTTCATCTGAAGACCAATCAGACTCTTCATCTGTCCAACACTCAACAGGTTCAACAGGTAGCTTGTTAATAGAACGTAAAAGGCAGCGCTGTAATTTAATGTAGGTTATCAACTCCGTTTTCCATATGTCTTTGATATTTTCCTCTTTCGCACCATATATCAGTGATATTTTCATTAGTTGTTCAGATGATAATGATCCAAGATGTTTGCTTGGAACCTGAAGTAACTTTCTTAGATATTTTGGATATTCCGTTTGCGATTCACTACTTGTGACCGTGACCTGAAGTACTTTTATCTCCATTGTCTTATATAAAATAAGAAAATATTTCTTTAATTCCATTTTTTATATTTTTATGTCGTCTCAAGCCACAGACTTACCAAACATTTATCGATGGTAGTGCCCTGTAAACTTTGTACTCTCACACGAAATTCATCACATTCTACCAGAGCGATATCGTTAGTTAAGTGACAGACCTGTTTCTTACCACCCTCTCCCCTTCCTATTACATTGTTTATCAACACGGCAATAGGATTGTACGTTTCGAGCGTATCGAGAATGTTAACGCAACATTTTACAATTTTACTCTTAACTGGAACCATAACATATTCATCTCCTGAAAGTAGAGCAAACATCTGGTTCACAGTTCTATTGTAAAGACCGTTAATTACAAACGCGCCACCGCTGGGACTTGGAGAATTGATAATTGAGTAATTGTTCATATCCAGATCGGTTTGCATAACCATTTTCCTACCCTCCAAAATATAAGGAGTGTCGTAAACACTGGCCGGTACATCTGAGTGGTTTCCTTTTATTCCGTAAATTATAAGGTAAGCTTGAGCTTGCGAAGCCGATGTTGGCGAGCCACTACATTTTAAATCGACCCTAATATATTCCGGCGGTGAAATTTTCCACTTATGTAGATTGATAATACTTCTACTGTAATCCGTAAATTTTTTTGTCGATTGTTTATTTATATTGATAGAAGCCGATTGAACATCGACGCTGACACCGCGCATCGCTTGCGGTGGTGGAATAAATTCGATACAAACGGTATATTCTCCATCCGGTAATTTATACAAATTAAAACCGATTCTTGATGCGTAGCTATTTAGTAGATGCTTGTGTAATAAAAGACTGTAAACTTTTTTGTTTAGCGTATGCGGCGACTCCAACAGATCGACTATACCGGTAACAGTTATATCATGCTCGGAAGAACTTTCGTCAACATTTTCCATTATGTACCGGAATTCATCTTTCATATCTTCCGAAGTACTAATATGCGATTCATCGATATATTTTTTGAGCTTATTTTCTACCTCGTTCGTATGAACTACCACATCCCCTATCATGAGATCAAGCTTTTTATCAGCACCGTCCACATAAGATTTATTACATGCGTCGGAACTATTTTGCGGATCTTCTAAATTTATAATCTTATGGTTTGACATATCGAAATCTTCATCACTCGGATTACTCATCTTACCGGAAATCATACGATCCACATATCTTTTATTAGCCCCTTGGTCGGCGACCGTCGGGTCCTTTACATTATAAACCGTATTGTTTCCCATATCCAGCCCGCTTTCCATCGCAAACGTTTCTTTGCGAGATAAGAAAATATTCCTGACATCGTTGTAAGAGACAAGATTGTTATAATTTGCCCCTAAATCGTGATAAGTCTGTTGTTTCGATTGGACAACATTGAAACGTTCTTTCAGATCGATATTTTTCACGACCTCATGCGTTGGTTCAGGAGCGTTAGGATGAAATTTTTTCAGAGTCACCATATTGACAGCGCACAAATCGTTATCTTCATCCGTGTCCATGTTGGTGATTAGTTTTCTGTTCATATCGATCTCTCCAGGAAGAATCAATCTGTTTCCTCGAAGATCTAAATCACCGGTCATATGCGTACTTCCATCCAAGTTCAGAAAGTGTGTTTTAGCGGTGCCCCAGTTCGTTACATCCTTTAAATTTACCGGTTCACCGACATTCACCAATCTTTTGTTTTGAATATCGTAATCACCCGAAGACGTTAATTTAAAACCGACACCTGGTAATCCTGGCGGCCCTTGTTTTCCTCCCGTTTTATAACTGTTAGTTATGTTGTCTGATAATAGCCCATTTGAATAGCTCATTTTAGATTATATTTTCATTAAAATTTTTTAATATTCTTTTCTTTGGTTTGTCAATATATAGAAAAGAATATGGGTCTCTAGTAACCATTTCATATTGATTTTTATCAACATTATTTTCACGACAAAACATAGAAACTTCGTTATTGCTTGGAAATTCAAAAATACAAAAATGTGAACAGTTTAGACGTATATCTTTTGGTGTTTTATAATAACTTTGTGAAAGATAGATAACGCTACAATTTTTATGTCTGCCATTGATAAAATAATCAATCAACGGATCTTGGTTCTTTTCACAAACAAAATCATCGAATATAACTATTTTTTGGTTCTCGTCCGTTAATTCAGAAACCGGTATAATATAATCGTTACTTGCTTCTATAACATCAAAACCTGCTTCTTCACTAATCGGTTTAAATTCTCGTAATAAGAACTGATATTTAGATTGATCTAAATTTTTCGCATACAGATAAGCCTTGTCAAAAAACAATAAACGAATAATCATATCTAGCAAAAGATTTGTTTTTCCAGAACCTGAAGGGCCACAAATCAACATTCTGAAATTCTGTTCTGGCATGAAAGGTTGTCGCTGCTTGTAGCTCGTAACCATATCATCCACATCATAGTTTATAAACTTCATCTTACTGAAATAACAATTATAAAATTTAAAATCGAATAATAGTAATAAAATGAGTTTAATTAAGTGGAAAGAACTTGCAAAACAACAAACTAAGTTGGGGAATAAGATTAATTTTGTTCATGAAACGCTAACAAAGAAAAAATTAGGCGAAGAGACAAGTCAATTGGCTTATGAAAAAATATTTAAGCCGATAACATCAAAATTAGATGTTAGTAATTTACCGGTATCAACACCAACATCAACAAGACCAAAGAAGAAAAAGCAAAGTGCTAAAGATATTGATTATTATCCAGAAGTAGATCCATATGAAGAGATGGATGTAGAAGGTTTAATCGATTTTGGTGAAGAGGTTTTACCAGAACAAGAGAAACAACCACCGCTGCCATATGCAGATTCACCACCACCGTTATATTCACCGGGTCAATATATGAAAATAAGACAACAAAGAGCTCTGGAAGAAAAAGAAATATTTGAAAAATACGGTTTGCCTATTATTGAAACTACCGAAGAATCACCAGAAGAGACGCTTGAAGCATATGATAGCGCGGTAAAAGATCTAGGAAAAGAAAAACGAAAATTAACGACTTTAATCAATAAATTAGAAGATTCTACAGAAAAGGAAAATCTTAAAGAACAAAGAGAGCGACTACAAAGAGAAAGTTCCGTAATTACGGTGAGAAGAGATAAATTAAAAAAGACCGGTAAAGGGCTTGGAAGAAACCTAATATTTTTCAGCAATCCTAAAGAACTTGTCAAAAAACTTGAACTGATAATAGGTGAAATTATAGCCGGTAATACAAATATCGAGATGCGTAATACCGGAGTTACAATTTTAGACGAACTTTTGAAATCATCGCTAATCGATAAAAGGCAGGCTGAACAGATTTATAAGAAATATTTTAAATATTAAAATAATATCACCACTATAAAATAGTATGGATAGAGAAATTGTGTTATCATCATATTCTGTCAAAACACAAGCCAACAACAAACCTGAAGATTTCACAACAAATTTTACTGAAGCAATTGTTTTGGACCCGAATGAGCAATATGTTATCGGTCTTAACAGAATTATCAATATGAGCTTTACATGGTTCAATATTAATGCTAAATACAATAATCAGCTAATCAGATACAGCTCTGATGGTGGAAAAACTTTTTCTGATATTTCTTTTCCAGGCGGTGTTTGGGATTATGAAGATATTAATCTACATATTCAAAAAGAAACTGTCATAAAACAAGCTGGAAAAGACGATGAGTTTCCGATCAGCCTGGTTTTTAATACCACAACTTTTAGAGTAACAATAACGTTGAAAGAAAATTATCAACTCGATCTAACACAAAGTAACTTTAACGAACTGATCGGTTTTGATAAAAAAGTTGTGAAGGAACAGATAAATATCGGCCCCCGAGTTCCAAATCTGTCTCAAGATACGGATATTTTGAACGTTCATTGTGATCTGACAAATAAATCGCTTGTTGATGGCGAAGCTACCGATATCATTTATTCCTTTTCAACATCTGTTCTGCGACCATCTTATAGTTTTACTCTTGAACCAAAGAGAGTAACATATAACCCTGTGAATAAAAACACAATAGACAGTATCCGAATCCGTATCACGGATGGAAAAAGAAGAAAGGTCAACCTAAATGGAGCCGATACAGCTTTCTCATTAATTTTAAAAAGAATATAAAATAGTAATGTAATAAAATGAAAACTTATGAATTTACTCGTTATTATAATCCGAAGATGGGTAGACATGTTTACAAGCACAAAGGAACAGGCGTCATTATCGATAATATTTTTAAACCGATGAAAGCTGTCGCATCAGCAGTTTTCAAAAAATTCGCGAAACCTATTGCGAAAAAAGCGTTGGAAGCAGGAATTTCTCATGCTGGCGAAAAACTAGGTAAAAAAGCAGTTGAAAAATCTGGTGATCTGATAATGAAAAAACTAGGTAAAATGAGAATATCTCCTAAAGCAACTACTAGTGCGACTAGTACTAGTAGTTCTAGTACTAGTACTGGTAGTAGACCGTTACAAAAACAACAAGAAGATACTAATGTGATATTAAACAGATTGATATCCGGTAGCGGTATAAAAAGAAAAAACAAAATCTATAATAAAAACAAATGGCTTTCCGAGCGAGTGAAAATTTACGAAAAAATCAATTGGTAAGATTTCAACTGGATAGTTTGATTAGAGCTCCGGCCATTGGAGAACAACAAGATAAAGGTGGTTATATATTCACAATTAATGACAGGTCGTCGTATTATGACTGGTATAATGCTTATTTTGAAGTACAATTTCAGTTACAAAAATTAGCAGACGGTGCCGGTTATGCGGCAGCTGATAGAATAACAGTTCTTAACGGTGCTCATTCATTAATTAAGCATATGACGATTAGATCTTCGAATAAGATAATTTATGATACTGATAATCTGCATAAAGTTACTTTTGTTAAAAATTTGTTGGAATACTCTGATGACTTCAACAGATCGACAGCAAAAAACAGTTTCTGGTATCTGGATACGGATGCAACAACCGCTAATACGAATGCAGGATTTGAAGCGAGGCGGGTACAAACACAAGCGGTTCAAAACAATGGTGCCGGTGGCGCTAAAAACATTAATACGATTATACCTCTGTATCGTTTTTCCTTTTTCGAAGAGTTGGAAGATAAGATGCTTGTACCTATGCAGCTACAATTCGAGATTGAGCTTCAAAACGATAGCGAATTGATTCATATGGCTAACGGTGTTGATGAGGGAAGAGTTGTTGTGAATAGGTTTTTGCTTTGGGTTCCCAGAATAACACCCAAACTTTCGATTTCGACAAATTTTGTCAACTCTTTTTTGAAAGAAAAACAATGGAACTACTTAAGGGAGAAGTATGCAAAATCACCTCCTACACTAACATCAGGATTTTTTCAAATAAGCGCTGGTATTGATAATGTTAAACATGTTTTCGTTTATCTGAAAAGAGCCGCTCCACCGAATAATGATAATGCAGAAGATAACCCTTATCTTATGGACACGTTCAAATTAAATGCTGCGGATAATAACTCATCGCTGGCAACTTGCAAATTAGAGTATGGAAATGGGCTTTATTTCCCGGATACACAATATAATGCTGAAAGTAAGATAAGAATATTAAACGATGTAGCGTCTTACGCAATGAGGAAAACTGATGTAAACAGCGGGACACAGCTGAATTTCGCCAATTACAGCTCTCTCTACGGTCTGATCTATTTCGATCTGACTTGTCAAGATGAAAAGATAACAAGAGATCCCAAACAGTTATTATTCAGATATACATTGACAGCAGATGCAACTGCAAACTTTAACGTACATGCGATAGTTTTGTATGATCAGCTGATAAAAATAGATAAGGTTGGAAATGAGTTGGTCATCGCGTAAACGCAAATTCATTTTAAACAAAAAATTTTGTATTTACAATACTAAATACAAAATGACAAGATACCATCCTTACAAAGTAAGTTTAACAGAAGGGCAGAAAGAAAAACTTGCAAGAGCATATAAAACAAGCAGCCCCATCACAATTAGATTAGCGAAGTCACAGACAAGCGGTAACGATGAGCTACTGCTAACGTCTACACAGATCAATAGAATCAGTAAAGCGAAATCGCTTGGAAGCGGTGTCGAGATAAAAATATCAAAAACACAGATTAGAAAAGTATTGAGAGAAGGTGGAAGTCTGTGGAGCGCAATTATTCCGTTAGCGAAAACGTTAGCACCGACTTTAGCTAAAACACTCGGTTTATCGGCGATTGCCGGTTTAGCGAGTGAAGGAGCAAGTCAAATTGTTAAAAAGATAAGCGGTAAAGGTCAAACCGGCGGTTTCCTCATCCCTCCAGATAAGATTCAACAACTGATCGATTATAAACATTTGCTGACAAATAAACAGAAACAAGAAATTCTGAGCGCTCTTCAATCGGGAGGTCGAGTACTAATAAAGCCGACAAAAACACAATCTGGAGGGTTATTAGGAACGATATTAGCAAGTATCGGTATTCCGCTGGCTGTTGAAGCGTTTAAAAAATTGACCGGTTCAGGTGCACCCAGAATGGGTAGACCTAAAGATGGAAAAGGAGTACCGCGTCTAAGCGTGGGTAGGTACCCTTATCAACCTCCTCCATTTTATGGCCAATGGGGTAAAAATACTGTTGGTATGGGAACTAAAAAAAAGGGAAAAGGGTTACTTTTAGGACCGAACAGCCCGTTCAACAGCATACCGTTAGTAGGGGCACTCCTGTAAGGAGTGTAAGGAGTGTAAAGCCCAAATTCATAAACAAACCGCTAAGTAATGCTGATCTGATGAAGTGGATTTCATACCTTAGAATTCCTAATTTCAAAGGGATATATTCAAGGGATGAAGTTATGCCTAAAAATCATAGTCCATGCATTATTAATCTCGATTCGCTTGAAAATGCTGGAACTCATTGGGTTTGTTGCGCACCATCTCACGATAATAACTTCGTGTGGTATTTCGATAGTTTTGGCATGGGTTATCCCGAAGAATTTACAAGTGGCAGAAAACAGATAATCTATAATTCAAGTCAGTATCAAAACATAAAAAGCGTCCTTTGCGGTTATTATTGTCTTTATTTCCTTCATCAATGGTCACTCAAGAAAGATTTTTATGATATCTTGCAGCCGTTTAGCTTAACAGATACATTGTTCAATGAAAAGTTCATAAAAAAATATTTTATGTAAGCGTATTTAAAATTAATTTTTTATTATACAGATCGTATAATAAAATGGAACCGCTAACACAAAAAACATTTTGCGTCAAGGAAAAAATAAAAACCGGCTGTACTGAACCATCCGGTTATAAGATAGCCGCCAACGGTAGGACTTATTTTTGGTGCACTTGCGCTAATTGCGGAATCAAGAAAACCCGTTTCGTTAAGAGTTCGGAAAACTAGTTCAGCCCGCCTCGGGGGCGGGCTTTTTTGATGTGGAAGGTAGTCATAGTCTTGGAGAGATAGCTATGAAAGCTGGTATGAAAGGTCTTTACAATTTAGGAAAAATAGGAGCGTCAAAAGCCATCAAATCAGACTTTGTAAAGAAAAAGATTAGATCAGCCGCTAATAAGTATATAGATCAGGCTTTGGATAGTTTCACGGGAGACTTATCGAAAAGACTCGATCCGCTTCACCACGGTAGCGGTGTCGACATTCATAAAATGATCGGTAAGCTTCCGAAACCGAAAGGCGGTTGGACATTACCCGGACATAAATACACAGGACCATACAATGACTTGGATTCGCAACTAAGATATGATCCGGAAACAGGTAAAATACTGGAGATCTACGATAAACCGACGGGTGAAACGGATGCTATAGCGATGCAGCATGACGTCGATTATTCTGTATGCGCAAATAAGCCGGAACCGCGAAAATGTAAAAACGAAGCGGATAGAAAAATGGTGAAAGCCTTGGATAGCGTGCCCTATAACGATCGACAATGGGGTCATTGGTTAGCTAGAAATACTATCGACGTAAAACAAAAACTTGGGTTGGGAAACGGATAAGGCCGCCGAGTAGATGGCAAGAAAAGCTAGCAGATGAACTGCATAAACCCATAAGACGAAAGTTTACTCGGCGGCGTGTTATTGTAAACGGAATCGATGAGATATGGTGTTCTGACCTTGTTGAAATGCAGAAATTTAGCAGGTGGAATAAGGGATATCGATATCTTCTCATGGTGTTAGATGTTTTCAGTAAATACGGTTGGATTGTACCGTTGAAGAATAAAAAAGGAGAGACCGTTAGGGAAGCGTTCAAATCGCTATTCAAGAAAGGAAGAAAACCGAAAATGCTGTGGGTGGATAAGGGAAAAGAGTATTACAACAAGAATATGAAAGAACTGTTGGATAAAAATAAGATAGTGATGTATTCGACAGAGAATGAAGAAAAATCTAGTGTTTGTGAAAGATGGAACCGTACGATAAAAGAGAAAATGTATAAACAGTTTACCGTTCAAAACAATACCGTGTATTATGATATATTACCGATGATATTGAAAGAATACAATAATTCAAAACATCGAAGCATCGGTATGACACCTGTGGAAGCGTCGAAGAAAAAGAACGAAAGTGCTGTTTACTTAAATTTGTACGGTAAGATGAAACGTACGCATACTAAACCGAAATTTAAAGTTGGTGATAAAGTTCGAATATCGAAATATAAACGTCCTGTTTTCGATAAAGGTTACACACGGAATTGGACTGAAGAGATTTTTACTGTCGATAAGATTCGATACACTAACCCTATAACTTATAAACTGAAAGATGAGTTGGGTGAGGAGATAACGGGTTCTTTTTATAAGGAAGAGCTGCAGAAGGCTAAACAGACCATCTTTCGAATTGAGAAGGTGATTCGACGAGACGCTCGAAATGGTAAAGCGTTAGTGAAGTGGAGCGGGTATAGCGATAAATTCAACTCATGGATAGATTTGAAAGAACTGAAAGATCTGCGGTGAAGATCTCTTCTTTTCATTTCATGAACGTGAAATGAAAATTTAAAATGGTATTAAAAAATAAAATATATTGATAATAATACTTACGTATGGATTCAAAAACTGTTGAACAGCTTAAGGCAATTGCACGTGAAAACGGTTTGAAAGGTTATTCACGTTATAGGAGGAAAGCGGACCTGATCAAATTCATTGAAAGTAGTATAAATACTCCCCCACCACGCGGTATCGTTAATTTTATAGATGAACCTTCACCACCACGCAAAATAAATAACCGTGTTGAAATTACGTTAATTTGAATTATGAATTAATATTATTAATCATGAATTATAATAAATATGTAATTATAACAACATGCAACTGTCAATTCTCTCAGATGTTCGCAATGAAGATATTATTTTCAGCAAACCGATAAAAAATGACCTTTACAATTATCAAAGGATTAAAATACAAATCGATTACGGTGATAATAAAAAAGGACCTTTAGTCATTGAAACACCGTTTCTTTTCAGTTTTGGTGTAACCGAAAGAAGAAGTAAAGAAGACGGAACTCGTGAGCTACTTGGATATTCTATTCCGGTTTGTTTATGGTCCAAAGACGATGAACCGACACCGGAAGAAAATGAGTTTTATATTTCTTTGGAAAATTTTCAAGAACTTTGTTACAAGCGTTTAGAAGAGGCTTGTGGTGAAGAGATAGCTGATAAATTAAATAACCTTTTATATTACAAGGACAGTAATATAGGAAATAATCCACCAATATTATATGCTAAACTCAATTATTCAGAAAAGTCTGATAAATTTTTAACGCTATTCAAAACAAAAGGAAACAAAAGAGTCGAACCGCTCGACTATCTTAATTCATATTGTCATGTGAAATTAGCTTTGATAATTGATAGTATTTATATTGGTGAAAAAGCTGTTTCAATTCAAGTAAAGGTTCATGAGGTATATTTCAAACCGTTACCTCAACGAGAATCGTTATTAACGATACAAGAAAGCGATGATGAAGAAGATTAAATATCTGTTTAATAAAAATAAATATGGTAATATAACAAATATGAATCTGTTAAGTCCTTCAAAAGTTTTAGAATATTCATCAAATATTATTTTCCATAAACCGGTGAAAAACAGTAAAACCGATTTTGAAATAATCAAAATTGACACCTATAAAGGTCCGCTAGTAATCGATTCACCATTTCTTCGAATTTATGGTGTAAAAGAGACATATAGTCAAAATGAAAGTAGTGAACTACTTGGTTACACCATTCCTGTTCGCTTATACGGTGAAGAAGGACGAAGTCGAATGTCAACGGAAGAAGAAGAAAAGTTTATTGATTGTATGGTTTTTATTAGAGACATCTGTAGGCGACATTTAAAAGGTGTTTATGGTGAAAAAATAGCTAATAAAATAAAAGGTATTTTTTATGGTTTTCAGTTTGAAGGTATGGGTACAAGAATTACTGGGGGTTCAATAAGATCTGAAATGTTTAATGTTAAACTTCTCAAATATTCAAAACAAAGGGATAAAATTTTAACAAGAATCGCAATGAGAAAGCTAGAAAAAGTCAAATTGGCTCTGTTAATCGATAGTATTTATATCAGCAAAGAAGAAGTTTCATTTCAAGTTACGGTACATGATATATATGTTAACCCACCAAATTCACCACTTACAATACCTGAAGAAAGCGAAGAAGATGAAGTTTTTTCTTCAAACTGTGCTGTGTTAACAATGAGTATCGATTAAAATATATACCGTCACTAAATTATAATGATGGGTTTCATAAATTAAAAAATTAACGACAAAACACACTAGATCTTGAAAAGTACACCATAGTGAATAATTATAGGCGAATCGTCTATAATTATACGAGTTACATCAAATTAACGACAAAACACACTGAAAATGGAAAAGTGAGCTATAGTCCCTTATATAACTACTTTCAAGCGGCCATGTAATGTTCTGTTTATTATATAAACACCAATGAAATCAAACCATTTCACTTTAATATTTTTTGAACGTGTCAACAGTGATATTTTCACGTGTGAAGATAACATGTTTACGCGCGAAAGCTCACTTGGTATTTCATTGGTGTTTATTTAATAAATGTTTTTCTTGGGTTTTTTTCTTATTGCAAAAATCTTGAAACCATCCACAGCCAATCGACTCATAACAAGTACTTTCAAATTATAAGTGAGAAATTTAAGAATAAGCGATAAATTTAGAATCTGGGTAGGCTGCGCCAAAAAGCAATAAAGGAAGGTCAAAGGTGATGGCCCACTTAATAATTGAAAAGAAAATGTGTAATCTGATATTCTACAGATAATTTCATGAAAAGTTCTTTTCTATAGTTTTCAAGAATTATCATTAAAAGAGGTAACTCTATAAAAGTGGTGCAGTGCAATTCAGATCGGAGAATTAATTTCCTTCAAATTTTACCCTACAATTAAGAAAGGTAATTTAACAGTATGTGGACATTGGAGAGGAATTATTCTTATGTTAACAGCGGCAAAAGTAATGGGCAGAGTGAACATTACAAAAATACGGGAAGGCGTCGATCAGCAGCTGAGAGCCGAGCAGGCTGGATATGGAAGTGGCAGAAGTACCACTGAGCAGATATTTGTGCTGCGCAATATCATTGAACAGTTTGTTGAGTGGAATTCATGCCTCTACTTGTGTTTTGTGGATTTTGAAAAGGCATTCGATAGTGTCCACAGAGACACTATAGTGCTTGTTATGGAATTCCAACCAAACTGGTCAACATGGTGCAGACTATGCACAACAATTGCAGATGTGCTGTGATGGACGAGACTGGTCATCTTGAGTGGTTTGAAGTGTTATCAGGGGTGAAACAAGGTTGTGTTATGTCCAGCTTCTTATTTCCCATCGTCGTCGAATGGATTATGAAGAGAACCTTGGAGAACAACAGGAATGGTATCAGGTGGAAGCTGACAACAACCCTCAATGACCTTGATTTTGCTGATGACTTAGTACTCTTGTATAGTAGATGGAGTCATGCACAGGAGAAACTGAACAGACTGAACCAACTAATAAAATACAAAAAAAAAACTTGGGGGGAAAGTAGGTTTAAAGATCAATGTAGAGAAGACCAAGGTTTTAAAGTACAACCCTAGAAGACTCGGTCCATTAACAATCGGGGAGAGATAAGTAGAAGATGTAGAGAGCTTTGTATATCTCGGTGCCAAGGTTGATAAGCAAGGTGGTGCTTAATGGAATGACTGTGCTTGGTCTGTTGCTTGTTGCTCCATTTCACTTGAAAAGTGTGGGACCCAAACAATGTTTATCAACTTAGTTTTTGTATTTTTGAGGGCAATCAGGAAATTTAAAATAAAAAACTAAGCATGTACGAGTCAACTTTTAAAATCCGAAAGATATCGTTGTTTTGACAATGCCCCACCCCCGGGCTGACCTGTTTTAGTAAATGCGCACCCTTGGGAGGGAAAAGTTACAAAATGCCCGACAAATGCCTGGGGGGAGAGGGGGGATGAGCGGACTTGGAATTGACAGAGCCATTATGTATACCAACCTATTTGGTACACAACATACCCAATTGTAACCCGTTGAAAATTGGTAGTTTGCAAACTCAAAACCTTGCATTATAGTTCTGAGGGGCTCAATATTTTTCACTTTTGGTGTTGCTGCAGGATCCTTTTTTGTTGCTAGAGTAAGCTTCAAATCATCAAACCACCCCCCTCATGAATAAAATTCTCTTCATGTTTCAAAACTTGTACAGCTGCAAGCTAGTATTATGCCAAGCTAAAAATATAACAGTTGTCGAAAAGTGCCTACGACATAACCCGATCTTACTACCAAACTAGTCTCTTGGGAATTACGACTTTGTGCCGAAGATTAACAGAAACACAAGAATTTACCAATGTTGATTACGGAATCCCAAAAATGTCGAAAATAATACCCCTCAATAACTGAGAGTTATCAGGTTACCTGATACCCCTCGTTAAAAATGAGCTATGGAAATGAGTCCAAATAAGACACTCGTTTTTTGTTTTGTTTTGTTTTTTTGCTGTCCTTATTATTTTTGTGGGGTCCTCAACACTTGCTACATGTACTTCTTTCTTCTGCTTTTGTGATATTTCAGATCTGTAAATTTTGGTGTAGTAAATAAATAAAACACATCATTTTTTCCGTTTATTAGGAAATGTGTAACAGACTTCAGGTTAAAGACATAAAAGACATTCTAGACAAAATAAACACCATGAAGGTGACTGCACAGTCCCATCCTGCAATGGAAAAGGTTTGTTTGTTATCTCCTATTCTTCAACATAATGAAAGTGCTGCAAACAACCTTTTTATGTGTACATGTCTTGACAGGAACAGGCCTTGAAACCTCAGTCTCTTTTCACACCTGGCGCAGCTATTAGAGCATATATGTCTCATCATCATCTTTGCAACCTTGGTATCAAGACACCAATAGTGCGAGTCTATATATGTCACAATGTGCTAATGGTTTCAAATAATGCCACCGGAAATCTGGCAATATTCACTACAAAACAAAAAACTGAAGGATTCTGGTAGTAGTAGTCAAATGACGTCATCGTGCAAATGGCCTATTTAACAATAGGATCAGCATTGGTGACTGAACCTTGGAATTAACACATTTGCTATCGGTTTTCGGCGTAATAGCACGTTTGACTGTTGACTATCTGAATCTTTTCATGGCCTGACGTGCCAGGTTGGAACAAGACTTGGATCTAATATTTCACAGCTGAAATTTCCAAAATACTTCAGCTAGTTGGCCACTAAAATTATTTCATGATTAAATAAAAATGAAATTTGTACGAAAACAAATTTGCGGAAATAGTCGGTAATAGTCGGTGTGCCCGCGTTATAACTTGTTGCTCTCAACTACAAGTTGAGTCTAACGACGTAAAGACTCGTTGTAATCCAGTTATTCGTCTTCTACTAAGTCGGGTGCAGGCGAGTTCAGGCAGCTCTGGCCTTTGCACACTCCACAAGCAGGAGAACACTGGAGACCATGCTTCTTACAGGTACACCTCCACGTGCTACAGTTGGATTTGCAGTTACAACTGATGATATCCAAGAGGGACTCGTGTGCTGCTGGTAGATCAGTTCTGATTGGAAGTAGCTTTCCGTCAACTTGTATCCAGCCCCAGTTCATTGGTTGTAGATCTTGATTACCCTTCCAGCTGTGGTACCACGGTTTGAAACATGCGATAAGAGAGAATTATCAAAAACCTTGTTTGATTTTTTCTACCTTTTACCATTATTTTATTTGTTGGTTTCTTTCGTCATTCTGTGCGTGCATTTCCTGCACCATCAGTGCAATTTTAAGCATTTGATTGGCGCATACTCTCTTACCAGGTCTGTTCACTGTGCCCGTTGATTTTTATCTTAGTGAGCTCAACTATTTCTTTGTTATTCATAATAAGACAATATACGTTACTGGTTACTTTTAGCTGCATATCAGTCACTTATAATACTACCTGAATCAAATAGCAGACCTGAAATTCATTCCTTTCCGTTCAAATGGCTGCTCACTTCGAAGTGGATGCCAAGTATCTCGCATTTAAAGCTAGTTCGTTCTTTTCGATTCGTTGCCCATCGATATCTCAGACTGCACGAAAGAACTATCAAGGATGATCAATTAATGAGACAACGAGGTAGAAAACAAGGATAATCATGAAAATGGCGCTGTGCGCCACATAATGCGAACGAACAACTTAGGATCCTAGAGGCTTGGTCACACCAATTAAAATACAACAGATGTATCTTGAGCTACAAACTTTATAAATGCTTGCTTGACTGATGCATTTAGGCATTTAGTGTTGCATTTTCTTTTCATATTTTTTAGCGCTTTCAAGCAAAACGTCTAAATAAAAAAATATGGCTCTTTTTCTTGATCACTATTATTATAAACAGTGGTTGGCTCATTCGCACATTGTAAGCTAAATGTGTAAAAATAAACTTGTAAATCTTACTTTGTTTTTATCATAATAACCAATTTTAAATTCGTAATGGGGTCGATATTTTAACCTGTTAATATTTTTAAATAGTAGATATTTAAACACAGACGGTTTTTATTTCACTGAATTACAGCAAAACGTTTCAGATGCAATAATGCATTTTGTATACCCCAATGGTACACAAAAAAACTGCTGTAAATTAAACATTAACTCGTGTTTCAGAGAATACCAAAATTAAAATTGTAAAATCATAAAATTGTGTAGTAACACTTTACAGCTGAACGCTTAGTTAAAACAAATTTATTTTGGATGATTTCTAAAGTACATAGACAAGTAAAAACAAGCGATATAATATCCCGACGTTTCAGCGATCTCATGACGCCATTATCAAGGGTACAAATGAGAATAAAATTAACAAATGCGAGTTCAAGAGTAATAGCTAATTTACATAGCGGAGGTGGCTACACAAATATTTTAGCATGGATAGAATCCGTTTGCACATTCAAACTCGGTGTTAATTGTTTGATGTAAAGCATCTCGTTGACTAGACAATCAAATTTGTTCATGCATTTCTTGAGAACTTTGAAACAGCTAAGGAGGTCCTCAGGGACAGCACCCACGTGGTCGTTGTCATGGTGCTTGCGTACTGAAGATGATGTGCTTTTATGGCCACCCACGCGGGCATATAAATGCCCCGCGCGTGTAGCCAACATAGCTCCCTGTATCACACAGGTTACATTTAAACTGGTACACTACGCACTGTTGATTAACTAACTGCGGTTTAGTCTCGCAATCTTTAAGGTCTTGGCCAATTTTCCGACTGACAAAAACGGGCTGGATTGTGGTGATTGTGCATGTCAATAATTAATGTAAAATTAATAATAAAAATTGAAAATTTATGCGGGGGTGGGTATTTTCTTCTCTTGAAGAATGAGCAAGGTCCGGCTGTTCTGCTGTTCTGTTAACATGGACCTCTCCCTCCGATGCTTGGGATGATGCACATCTAATTCAAGAGACTATTTATCTACCATTTCTACAATTATACATTGTCAAGAATAATTTTGAATGAGCTCTGGAGAAAACACTCCCTAAGTTATTATTTTTAATTGACAGTCCTGTAACGAGTGCGCTTACATGAAGTATTTAGCTTTCCCGCCAATCAGGGGCACGTGACGATCACTCGTGTGCGCAGCTATGTTGTTTTATCAAGTAGTTCTGTTCTTGGTTCAATACAGTTGATGTTTTGGTATCTGAGTGCCTTTTTACTTATCATTACATGGTGTCAGAAGTCCACCAAACCCAAACGCCAAGAGCACCGAAATTTTGTGAGAGAAGTCACCAGATTTATGCCGGAAACAAGCAACGAACAGCTGCCTTCGACATCCACCAGTTCAATGGCAAATTTTCAAATTCCTCCCCCTGAAATTCTCGAGCTCAACGATGGCTCCACGGCTTCCAACTGGCGAACTTGGGTCTCTGCCTGGAAGAATTATACACTGGCCACAAAGTTGGATAAAGAGGAAGAAGAACGCCAAGTAGCGACACTGTTGGCGATCTTCGGGAAAGAAGCAAACAAGGTGTTTCGTACTTTCACTTGGGCCTCGGAAGGCGATGAGAAGAAGATTGCGCCCGTTTTAAAGAATTTCGAGGATTACTGTATTCCCAGAGAAAACACGATTTACGAGCGTTTTCTGTTGTAGTAACCTTTATTATGCAGGGTAACCCATTCAGCTCTAGACTGATATCCATTGGGGCCCTGCATTCTTTACTGTTTTTAGTTCTTTTCTCGAGATCAGCGGGAATCTGAAACGGTTGATCAGTATTTGACGGAATTATGCCAAATTGCGGGGAACTTTAATTTTGAATCACTCACACCGGATCAGCTTCTCCGTGAAAGTCTGGTAACTGGTACCAGGAATGGCAAGGTACTGAAAATCTGCTTAAAGAGAAGAAGTTGATCTTAGAGAAAGCTTTAGATATTGCTCGTGCTGCAGAGAGCACAGCTGCTCAAATTAAAGTTATGACTACTGAATCTGGGTTGAACGCTGTCCAACTGAAAGAGAAAGAGCAGTCTGATGACAGTCGGGTTGTGAACGATAACAGGATCAGAGATTGCAGATTCTGTGGAAGGAATCATGAAAGACGTAACTGTCCCGCATTTGGACAGACCTGTGCATATTGTAAAAAGAAGAATCATTTTGTAGTCAAGTGCCCAGCCAAAAGTAAGGTGTCTACTGTTCAGGAGCTGTTTTATTTGAGTACTGCGGGTGTTGGGGGCCATGAGGCTCGTGAGATGGTGACCCTCAACGTGTCACTTGGCTGACACTTTAAGTCAAGCGTATGTGGAGGGCGAACAGTTGAGAAATGTCCCAAACAGTGATGTCCGTTCAATTAAGGAACGACTATTTGCCTTTGGGTTAGAGCAGATCAAACATGATGAAGAACTGACTGTATCTCCTACTCAGCTAAAGAAGTTGCGCGAGGAGACTGCCAAAGATGAGGAGTAGCAGATTCTATCCGATGTTATCTGTGAAGGATGGCCGGAGACCTTGACACAAGCACGTAAATATGGCAGACGTCTAAAACAAGTGATTGAGTTGTATTGGAACAGCCGGGATGAGCTGACCACAGAAGATGGGTTGGTGTACAAGGGTCATTGTTTAGTGATACCTGCTGGTGAACGTCCTGACATTGTGAAGAGCCTGCATGAGTCGCATATTATTGGGGTCGAAGGGACACTGCGTCGTGCTCGCGATATTGTTTACTGGCCTGGAATTACAGTGCAGCTCAAGGATTACCTGTCGAAATGCGGCATTTGTAACAACAACCATTGCAGCCCCATGAAGTGCCCAATTTACCATGGGAGAAAGTCGGGGTTGATTTGTTTATGCTTGAGAGGCAGGCTTTCCTGATAGCCATTGACTACTACTCTGGTTATTTTGAGGTACAAGATCTGATCCACACCACAAGTGATTGTGCCATTACGGTTTTAAAGACCTGGTTCGCCAGACATGGCATCCCTGTGACAGTAATAAGTGACAACGGACCGCCTTTCAACAGTGAAGATTTTAAGTAAAGAATGGGACTTTCATCACATTACGTCAAGCCCTTACCATGCACAGAGTAACGGTCGTGTTGACAATGCAGTGAAGTCCTGCAAGCCCTTGTTGATGAAAGCCCGTGCAGACAAACGTGATCCTTTGTTGGCGTTACTTGAATGGCGCAACACACCTAGTGAGGGCGTGCATGCTGCACCTACTCAGCTACTGTATGGCAGGCGAACACGCACTAGTCTCCCAGTAGCTAAGACATTGTTAGAGCCAAATGTGATTACTAATGTACCCTTCACATTCTCATTGCCACGAATTACCAGCTTATTACCCACGATCTGCTCCCGTACGGCCTCGTGGCTCAAGCAGTAGAGCGACAGAAGATCTAATCCGGAGGTCGTGGGTTCGAATCCCACCGAGGTCAAAGATTTTTTTCTTTCCCTCGTGTGGTCCCTCATTTCCTTACTAGGGCTAACGCTCAGAATAGGGAAATTTATGGGTTTATCTTAGCACTATAATTTACACACAGAGTTAATTCTCTGATTCCTTGTTTGTATCACCAGTGCTACGTGGCTCTACATTTATTTGTACCCTTCACATTCTCATTGCCACGAATTACCACCTTATTACCCACGATCTGCTCCCGTACGGCCTCGTGGCTCAAGCGGTAGAGCGACGGAAGATCTAATCCGGAGGTCGTGGGTTCGAATCCCACCGAGATCAAAGATTTTTTTCTTTTCCTCATGTGGTCCCTCATTTCCTTACTAGGGCTAACGCTCAGTATAGGGAAATTTATGGGTTTATCTTAGCACTATAATTTACACACAGAGTTAATTCTCTGATTCCTTGTTTGTATCACCAGTGCTACGTGGCTCTACATTTATTTGTACCCTTCACATTCTCATTGCCACAAATTACACCTTATTACCCATGATCTGCTCCCGTACGGCCTTGTGGCTCAAGCAGTAGAGCGACGGAAGATCTAATCCGGAGGTCATGGGTTCGAATCCCACCGAGGTCAAAGATTTTTTTCTTTCCCACGTGTGGTCCCTCATTTCCTTACTGGGGCTAACGCTCAGTATAAGGAAGTTTATGGGTTTATCTTAGCACTATAATTTACACACAGAGTTAATTCTCTGATTCCTTGTCAGAGAAGATTAAGTTGAGGAAGCAGAAACAAAAGCACTTTTATGATCAACATACGCAGGAATTGCCGAAATTAGATGATGCTGATGCCATAAGAATGCGCCTGCCAGGTGAGAAAGAATGATCTCTTAGACAGGTCATCGGAGATGTGGGCAACCGTTCGTACGTGGTAAAGGTCAACGGGAAACATTATCGTCGAAACCGCAGATGGTTAAGAGCAACTCCCGAAGAAACAAGCGAGCCGACTGAGCTAACTGAGCAGACCGAGTTGCCGACTGAGTTCCCGCAACCATTAGTTCCAGAGCCACCTAGTCGTCCAACGCGCAAACATCGCCCACCACAGTGGCTTAAAGATTATGAGTGCTGAGGAACGAGACATTTTGACTTTGCCTCCTTTTGTTCATTTATAGTTTACCTATGTTTGTTATGTTTACCTGTTATGCACTGTGGCTTTGTTTTATACACAAGAACTCTGAGGCATAGAAACATTTTGTAACACTTTTATTTTTTTGTTGTTGAAACTAAGGAAAGGAGATGTAACGAGTGCGCTTACATGAAGTATTTAGCTTTCCCGCCGATCAGGAGCATGTGACGATCGCTCGTGTGCGCGGCCATGTTGTTTTATCAAGTAGTTCTGTTCTTGGTTCAATACAGTTGATGTTTTGGTATCTGAGTGCCTTTTTACTTATCGTTACAAGTCCATGGCTGCTGTCGTATGTGTTGTGCTTATAGATTTCTAATTTTTATTATCACTTTCTCCAAATAATTATCACTCAGCATCCATGAAATTAAAGCCAATATAATCGCAGCTTACTGTCTTTTATTGAACTACTGTCTGATCTTTGTTGTTTCTAATCCTGTTTTGCACAGCAACACAAACAAATGCCGCCCCGTTTTGTTTATTGTAGCTTTGTATTGGCAATATCTTGTTATTGTTATTAAGCATCCAGTAATATAATCAAAAGGGTTTCTGCTGTCTATCTTTATTGAACTCTTTAAATTTAAATTAAATCCTAAGAATATTCTTAAAACGTGGATATTAAAACTTTAATATCAATTGCAGCAATTGCAGTTATAGAAATGTGATATTACATTTTGTATACCCTGAGTGAACAACAAACAAACTCCTGAAAATAGATGCATAATTCGAAAAATATTCGCGAAAGCGAATATTTCCGTCGCGGGTACCCTGTGATTTTAAATATTTCTATTTTGTATGCATTTATTATCTTTTTTTTACAGATAATAACGTTGAAGAAGCAGTACTTTTGCAGTTTTTTCTGGGGTTTTCTCCTTTTTGTTTTCAACTAAAGGAACTGTTTGATTTATAACCATTGTTATCGCCTTTGCCAGACCCAGAAAGCTGTCTCCACTTGTCACAGCTGTCTTTTTTCTTTTTGCAGACTGCTCTGTTAATGGTGGAACATCTGGTGACTGCTCATAGCTTTTGTTAATGCCACTTTCCTTTGATGAATGTTTTATACAGTGAATGATATACTTTTTGAATGCAACTTTTATTTAAAGAGGTTCCATTCTTTAAAATTGGAAAAAAGTTGCTTTACAGATCCCAAGAAGCAGCCAATAGACCTTTTTCATAATGGCAGGCGGGTTATTTATCCTTTTTTAACTATGTTAATTAGCCCTAGTGGCCTCGTTAGCGTGTGCAAAAATGAGGCCAATAGGGCTAATCAACATACATATAACAGAATAAATAAATTGGCCGCCATTGTGAAGTCTATTTGTAGGATGATGATCAGTTTGTTTCATATATAAAATAGCACGCGTACTTCAGTTTAAGTGAATATTTGTTCTTACAGTGTATATAGAGGAACAGAACAAATGAAAAGGGCAACTACGTGTAAATAGTCTATCAGATGAAAAATGAAAAAAATGCTGATTTAAGGGTATATTGTATCTAGTGCGTATCTTTAAAAGCAATTTATGCTAAAACATTCCTCGCGAAGCAAGGGCCGAAGGCCCGAGCGTAGCGAGGTTAAAAAATTTGTTGTGCCTCGGGAGCTAAGCCGCGTGAATTTGAGCGAAAAATATATTTATGTATATATACTCGATGGTGTCCTGCAGTTGCCTGGCAACAATGTGGTACTACTTCATGTAAGCCTATACAAGAGCATGATAAACAAAGATGGCGGACTGTAAACGGTACGCGAACCATCGAAAGGACCTTTTAACAACGTTTTTGGTTGCAAAGAAGACTAAGTGGAAGAGCAAAAAGCCTCATACCCAAATCGAGGGTTTCGACTCGCGGTGCACCCTTGTCGAGCTTTGTGAGGTTCTGCGAGACACGTATGTCTAGTTTAATATGTGTTTGGCTTGAAAATTTACATACGAGAAATATTAAAAACCTACCGTCAATGTTGTCACCAAATTTTCTTTAAACAGCCTGGCGTTTCTCATCATCGGTTTTCACAAACGTCTTGTTGTTACTGGCGCCCAGTTAGCTTTCAAGTATACTAGATTTTTATAATGAATATTTTAAAATACAAGAGCTGCTCAATTTTTTACTTAACAGACCAGTGCTCATCTCAGGTTTTTGGTTGGTTTATTCTTTTTTTGGAGGTGTTTAACCAAAAAAGGATCATGACAGCAAACTGTCTGCAAATAATTTCTGCCAATGAAATATTAATAAAACAAGTTCTCATTTTAAAAGTGTTCTTGTGACACTAACAACAACAGCTACAAGATTTACCAACGACAAAATTTTTT
Source organism: Cladopsammia gracilis (assembly GCA_022457155.1). Classification (NCBI taxonomy): domain Eukaryota; kingdom Metazoa; phylum Cnidaria; class Anthozoa; order Scleractinia; family Dendrophylliidae; genus Cladopsammia; species Cladopsammia gracilis. The sequence goes on along the minus strand of JAJGOT010000171.1, from coordinate 331,070 downwards.
AAGACCCATGCATAGAGGTGAATGAACATCATTAATATTATTAGAATCGCAGATCGAAAGAACACTATACTACATTTGTACATATCCCATCTAGACTTTAAGTGGGCCTGGGGTGCCAACCAGACATTAGGTTTATTCCTCTATAATGAATATGATAACTTGTAGTAATGGTACTGTCAGTGATGGGTTAATTATTCACTGTTGGACTATACAAGTTGTCTCGTGATGTCTGGTCTGTGTAGCAGTTGCAAGAGGTAATTAAATGGAAGGTGCCAATTTTTAGAGCCGGACAAGATGTGCATCTTTGGTGTGCTGATACTCATGCATACCTGCAGATACATGCATACATACATAACTGTACTTTGTTTTATTATTTGAGAAATAGATTGTTGTTGTTGTCGTTGTTGTTGTTGTTGTTATAAGTCAAATTGAAATAAAGTTGTGTATGTTAATGTATAGGAGTACCTGCACTCCCACGATGCACATTGTGTCTCCCAGATGCATCTTTGAATTCTTGCACCGCATTTTTTAACTTTTGAACTTGCTATGCAGGATAGCAAAGGGTGCGAGAGAATACCTGGTTCCCAGTTGTGAAATAAACAGAAAATAGAATAGTGCTTTCTTAAAATCTCTGGCTCTCACCAGAGATTATGCAAAACCAGATGACTATTAAAATGATATAGTTTTGAGTGAAACAGTAGCACATGGCATGGGCATCAATAATATGTGCTCACAAAAGCACGATGTTAAGGACATCCATGTTATCTCATTTTTGAATTTGTGAGGCAGAAAACTTGGTAGTTCTGTGACAGTTATACCAATGTGTGTCAGTTGGTTTCCATAACTGTTCAAAGGAAACTAAGATAACTATTCTCTTACATGTAAGACATCATTTCCTGCAACAATAATTTCCACAATAGAGGGGATATCACCTACTGCATTTATTTATTTTAAATATTTTTTTATTATCTTGAAAAATGTTTAAAAATACGAAGTACGTATCACATAGTAGAGCTTTACATTATAATAAATTCATTAATCAAATTATTGATTCTACGTACGGACACAGTTACTTAAATTAGCTTAAACACTTTATGACATTTATTGTGTACAGGTATACTCGTTGGTTGTCTTGGGAATTATAGATCCAAATAACATGAAATTAAAACTAGCAACCGTACAGTCTTCGCAGGCTCTGGGCTGGAAACAAGGAAGCAAGCAAACAACACATGTTGATGACATTATCGAACTGTTTGAAGGCCAATTCAGACAGTCCGTCGCTTGACTCACTTCGACCACACACCGGTCTTCATTAAAATGTTCGATTGTCCTTTTAAAATCTGCTGCATGCGGGAAAGATATTTTCAGATGAGAGTATTTGTTTACTTTGTTTACTTTACAACTTCCGGATCGATGTTTTGTTGCTGGCAGGTTAAAATATTCCGAACTTTTGAACGTATTTGATGTTTAACTCTTCCTTCCTGGTATTTTGAAGGAAATTTCCACCAAGAGAAATATTGTTTTCTTGCAAAATTCCTAAGAAGTGACAGCGCTTTCTGTACGGTAAACGATATCTCTTCATTTTTGCGCATGACAGACTGGCGACCAAAATCTAATTTGCATAAAAAGTAGATGTGACGTCACGGACAAGTGCTATAGACCAGAGATCCAGCCGTTGTTGGGAGGATGGCTGAAAATCGAGCCTGGTTTTCACTATAGACAGTATGAATTATGGGATATGATCATTGGTATTCCTTCTCATTGCTCAGATTTGCAATTTGTAAATCTCAGTACAGTCACAGGCCACCCAACCTCGCAATACAAGTATTAAAACCCTTTTGTGAATGTAATGTTTTAATAAGAGGGGTATTGGGTCATATTATGTTGCTCTTTGCAGACGTATCAAGAAAAGCGGGTCAAATTCGACAACAATAAGTATTGTATTCTTGATCGTTTTTGTCCATGTAAGGGTAAAAACGATCAATGGTGAAACAATGGGTTCATCCTCCGTGTAAGAACCTGTGAAACTCGAGTGACGTAAAACAAAGAAAACAAAAGGCATAAAACAATAGAGTCAACTGGGAATGCAATACTTACAAACGTAAAAAACAAAGGAAAAAGTCACAGGTTCTTACACCGAGGTAAACCCAAACAATGGCTTATAACAAGCGAGGGTTATTCAAAATTTCCAATGAATCTTCAGCGGGACCGAGCTAAGTGGCAAGTTCTTCCGTGAGGGAGGTATAGAGCTATAACTGACACAACAAAACTGACAACAGCAAGGCATGAAAGTTCCTCCAACAACAACACATTCGTTGCGTTCTTAAGGTTTTAAACAAGCTTCATCCTGATTTATAAATCATTCAAATCTTGTAGCCGCGCAAATATTTTTTAAATAAACATGTTGCTTTATTCGTTGACATCATGCCTGAAAGTCTATTTTGCGAGGCTATAGGCAGCAACGTTCATGGGATAACAAACTAGCAAAGTACTTACCTCGTTTTATTTTGGATTTTTGTTTTACTACGGCTTTTAGTTCCAAGGTAAAAGCATTTAAATGTCACGCCGCGGAAAATAATTGTTTATGTAAATATGCGTTTTTATCTTTGTTCATGAATGCACATGGCGTTTTGAAGCAAAAAAAATCACACTTCCCTAAAAGTCAGACCTTGGCGCTAATAAAGTGCGCTTGTATGAGTGCACATTCTACTGAACTGAAAATGAAAATCTAGAACCAAACTAGTTTTATTAGTCTATTTCAGAAAGAGTTTTTTGTGAGCACAAAAGATGCATGCGCTCACGTTGTCAAGCCGAAGATTTTACGATCCATAAACTTTTCGGCGTGGTTTCGGCAGCGTCACTTAAAACAAAAGGCGTATTGTTTAATTCTTAATGTGCGAATTTGACCTGGTACAACAGAGGTGTTCCAGGTTCCATTTCTTGATGCGGATTTGAAAATTTTAAATAAAGTTTGAAACAGCGTAATTTCAAACCTTAGATTTACCAAATATAATATTTCAAATGTTTAACAAATATGTGTGTGTAATGTGGTCAGGCACCGCAAGTTCTAAAGATTTGCTGTGGTAACTACAAAACATTTTTCACAACAGGTCTTGGTTTGGGATGCTGGAAAAGGCATTAATGTCGCAAAATTGCCAAGAGCCACCAGTGTAATCCAATACCACTTTCATTGAAAGGTTGCGTCGCATTCTAACTCACACTAAGTTTAATACTCAAATACTTGTAGCTTGGCCTGCTTGTGGTGCAGTACATATTTCTGTTTTGAACAAGATTTTTATGGTACATGTAATTTGTTAAATTGGTTTAATTTCTTCTTTTGTCAGCTGATCAGAGATATCATGGATGTAGTCAACTCAAAGGATTCTCCCAAATTATCAGATAACATTCTCTCCCAGAGTGCTGTTTCACATGAGATTCACTGTGAAAGAGCATGGCAAAATGTTATACCAGTGCTCCGGATGTGGCTTAAAGAACTTACAGGTCTTAAGGGGAGTTAATGATAATTTATTTAATAGTATTCTGTGAAAATAAGCCTTAGCTAAAAAGTGGAAAAGGTTTAAGGAGTAATCAATCCAGTGTTTTACTTTAGAGCTCTCTCTTAGGCAGACACCGTCACCATCAGTTCAATAACATCTATGAATCGCATATGTCAAAGAAAACTCGAATTCTTATTGGTTAACGAAGTGAGGGTATTTAACATGGAATTGCATATCTTTGAAGTGATATTACCATCTTCGTTTGACAATGTTTGCATGGTACTTTCGTTATATAGTATTGTATACTTTCAAAATAGTGAGCTTTGATTTAAAACGAAAAATACAGACATGCCATTCACAAATTGATAAATTTATCTAGAGTGAATTCCTATTCTTCCCAATTTAAACCACAATGTTAACTTTTGTAGACAGTGAAGTCATTTACACTACAGTCGTACAAGAAGCAAGCGAGCTACTGTCTAAATCAAACAAAGGAGTCGAGTCGATGCAATCAAACATTATACTGAGCTAATTAACAGTAATTACTCGTGGCGTAGCCGACAAGTTTTAAATCCGGCTCTTTTTTCGTGTCACATTAGTGCATGCACGTATATTTTAGTTTATGTCAACGACTATATGGCTTTCAGTTATGAAATACATACCGCAAAATCTCTCTGTGTGTTGACTTGAAAAGCAAAAGAAAGAACTACAGTGCACAATTGCAAGTTTTCAAGACAATGCAAGGTGTTCATGGATGGATAGGACTGTTTGATATTGTGTTCGCCACTTATTCCTCTGGGATTTTTCTTCTGCCAAGTTTTGTGCTTTATACAACATGCAATTTGCTTAGCGATCGAGCTTTTTAAAAGTGTCGGCTACTGAATGTAGTCCAATTATTGTAGTGAATGTAGTGAAGTCTTACTTTTGAGCCCGTGAATACGCGCAAGTGTAATGAATGGGTTATCGGTATTGGTTGCTAATTCACTCACTCGCTCACTCACTCCTTCCATCAGTTGTAAATTTAGTGAGTAATGCTTTGTTACGAATGCGTTTTGTAACAAGAACAACGTAAATCTAGCGATAACAATAATTTATTTGATGTAAATAAATATAAACAACAATAAGCTTAAAGATGTTTCGCATTTTGAGTCTTTAGTGCAACATTATAATAAAAAATAAAAAGGATTTTTTAACCAAGACACGCATTTTGATGCATATCTACCATGCTCAGGACATTTTTTTCTTCTTCTTTTTTCAGACTGGACATTATGAAAGTGATGTACTGTTTTTTTTTTTTTGCGTTCATCAAAAATCCTTACGTTTAATATTAAAAAATATCGAACCGTGTCAGTATGAAAACAAAAGCTTACCGCAATATTGCGTTACGCGTTAGCAGGTGATTCACCGTGATTTTGAATTAATCTTGATTTCTTTTCACTTAAGTTCTTGACAGTTGGCTTTAAAATGGCTTCCTCGCTAGTAACGTTTTTCTTTGATATACGCAATTCAAGAAAAAAAATCATTGCCAGACTTGTAAATTCCATGTTAAATTTGACTTGAAAAAAAAAATATTGCTGATCAGTTTTTCGTGTGAAATTCAACGTGGAATTCACTCGTCAGGCAATGATTTTTTCTATAGTATCCAACCTATAATCTATTGACTGTATAAAATAGCAGAATTCTACAATTTATCCATCTTGAGAGGTATGGTATTTTTAACCACAATTTTGCTTTAAAAGTGTCTGCTGTCTGTCTTAGAGAGATGCCCTCATTTACATGTAGTTTAACACTGACAGGCAAGGCATGATTTAAAATCATGGTCATAGTAAAACAACATTCGATTCTAAGAATCTTTCAGCTACCTGATGCCTTGGAGAGAAGAGTATTGATAATGATAATATTATGTGTTATAAAATGTGAACTAAGCAAACAAATGAGCTAATGCAGTGAATTGCTGATTTATCATTTATAGGATCTTCAAGTGTCAATCAAACAACTGTCATTCCACTTAATGCCATGGAAACCATCAAGCATGTGTGAAGAAGACGACGGACCATTAACGGTGCGAAGACTCAAAGAAGCAGTTGATGCCCTTTCTCAGGATAAACGATCCAGCCCATCTGCAATACAAACAGAAGGGGAACCATCATTGGACCATCTTAAGAGCATTGTTGCTCACTTTCAAAAACTATTTGATGTAAATAGCATTGAGGGAATATTTCCACGCATGAGTGAAATTTATATGCGACTTGGGGAGACCTTCAATTCAATGAATAACATACGAGACATTCTCAGTTTAGGTAGGAATATTTCAAGTTAATATCCATCAGTGATTTGTGAGCATATAAATGTGTAAGTGACTTAGATTATTACTGCTATACCTTGAAATGTATGCTAACATCTGTAATGAGACAATCTCTTCTAACACTCAATTTAAATTGTCACATTTTTTAAGGTGGCTCAACTGGGTTATTTGGCAACATAACATCCCAACTTTGAGCAGCTGATACTCCTCTGTCAGGCAAACTGCTTCACACATACTACAGATGAAATGAACTTTTCAAAAAAGTAGACTTGATTGACATCGGTGTTTCCATAACAACAATCTGATGACATCATGGTTTTTGCATGTTAGTAATTTTCTCAACATCTAGACCTAAACTTTTAAAACGACTGTATGCCGCTTATAGTCTAGATGTAAGTCTTCAAGACTGCAAAGTTTGAAAACATTCTATGAGAGCGTTTTTGAATAAAATTGAGTTGAATATTTTCCATCAAAAATTTAAATATTCGCATTCTTTTGTTATTCAAGAACCTTTATTTAACTTACAACCCAGGTGATTAGTAAACTAATTGAAAGTCCAGGGAGGGCTTGATAAAGTAGCAGGGAAGAGTGGGACTAATGAATTGAAATTGTGAATATAATGAGGGATTTATACAGATAAATCCCTCGTTGCAGGAATTTATACAGATAAATCCCTCGTTGCAGGAATTTATACAGATAAATCCCTGAATAAATCCCTCATTAATAGTCATAATTTCAATTCATCAGCCCCACTCTTATCTGCTACTTTATCACTGCCCTCCACCGACTTTCAATTTTAAATCCACTTCATACGCTATTAAGTGAGCCTACATCACAGATTAATCAAATCGTTCCTCTGGATGAACTTAACATCTTAATTTTATACAATTACAATATAATAAATCAACTACTTCACTTTACTTCAGGAGAGACTTTGCGATATCTAGCTCCGCTTTCGCCTTTGCCTGAGATGATTTCGTTGCGTTCCGCTGCCCCATTCACACCAAGTGCGGACTGTCCACAATGTGTTTATTCTAGTATTTGGCAGTATTCGAGATTCCTTCCTCTTTTCAAGTTCGCCATCGTCTCAATAGAAATCTGCCTGTGTACTTTTGTGCCTTTCGATTGCTCTAACGGTCCCATGTTGATGTTCTGCTCAGTTCCTATTTCATCTATATCTAGTATCCCGTCTAAAACTGAACCGATACTAAATTTTGGGAGTAAACTATCTTGCGAAAAGCTATTTTGCGTCAAAAAAAATGTCCTCGTCACTTTCCGTACAGTCTTCCATCATTGCAACCTATACGTGCAAATGAATATTTTAAACAGAGTGAACTGTTATTCAAACCCATTGGGTAAAGCATTATTACGAATGAAGCATTGTTTTTAAACGGCTAGTCCCAAGGTAACCGTAATGGCAGTTTCTCATGGTCTTGTGAAATATCGCACATCAAAGCTCTTTCATTGTTGCCTGTTCGATCTGATGCAGATGTGAATTGACTAATTGGCCAGCTTTTGTTCTCTTGGAGGAGGGATTTATATGAAAGATACCTCATGAATAATATCATGAAATAAGTCAGATATATTAATCCATATACACCTGTACATCCCTCAGGCCTACAGCCCTCGGGATGTATATGGATTTATACCTCCGTTCTCGGTGTTTATCCCTTACTTATTTTACTCACAAAAGTAACACTTTTGTTAGGGAAGCGCTTATTTAGAAACTAGTCAATGAAATTGTTTTAAAATCGTTTGATGTAAATTAAAGTTTAATATGTAATACACTATCTCTGTAAATTTCAAGTCCATTGAATCATTTCGAGGGCGTGAAATAAAATTAAAAGTATAGCTGACTTATGCATGTCTTCCAAGGTTTCATTGCCATATTCTTTGTTGACAGCTGGTTTATTTCAGCACTTTCTCTTTTGTCTACAGTCTACATATTTCTGCCCTTTTGAAACAACACGTTTGCCATGCCTGCTTGCTACGCTTCGCTGCTACCAAACCGATTGTGAAATTTTGATAGTACAATGGCAATTAACATAAGGCTGCAGCCACGCACGTGTAACACCTTTAAATGTGGGTTTGTGTTGAAGGAATGGCAAACTTGTTGATTCAAAAGTGCACAAATATGTAGAATGTAGACAAAAGAGAAGGCCCTGAAATAAACAAGCTGTCAACGGCAATGAAACTTTGGAAGATGAATGAAAAAGACCCCTATATGTTTAATTTTATTATTTTATTTCGTGCCCTTAAAATGATTCAATGCACTTGAAATTTAACGAGAGTGCATTACATGTTAAACTTTAGATCAAAAGATTTAAAAAAAAAATTTCATCGACTAGTTTTTAAATAAACGCTTCCCTAATAAAAGTATTACTTCTGCGAGTAGAATGAGCATATTTAAGACTTTTAAAGCTTCTGATCACATCAACTGAAATCTAGTAAAGCAAACAGTATGAAACCTTCAAGGAATGTACTTTTATGATACATGAATAATATATGGTGAAAATACATGTATTGTTTCATTTTGTCAGGAAAATGTTCAACCCAATTTTATTCGAAAATGCTCTTCTAGAATTTTTTCAAACTTTGCAGCCTTGAAGACTTTCTTTTTTTTTGTTTTTTTTTTTGTTTTTTGTTTTTAATAATACTTACAATGCAATTACTAACGCTACTTACAATAAGGTACGACTACTTACAATACAGTACAGCTAATTACATACTACACAATACTAATATGACTACATACAATACAGTACAGCTAATTACATACTCAAGATACTTACACTATTTACAATAATAATCACGACAGATACTTACAATACTAAAGCTACTTACACTATTTACAATACTAATGAAACTACATACAATACTAACCCAGTTACTTGCTAATAGTTTCGATACTTAAAATAAAGATTACATCCACACCATTCAAACTCATTACCAGGATCTATTTACACGGGTGCAAAGCCCGTGCACGGAGCCCACTTTTTATTGAATTTATCCATGCTATTAGTTTTAACACATATAAACTTTTCTGTTTCATACTTAGTTTTAACCTTTAGTTTAAAGGCAGTTATGCTAGGAAGTGTCTGATTTCTTCTGCAATCCCATATATACAATTTAGCATTCAGTAACAGATAGTTTAGTAAAGGGCACTTTGCGTATATTATTCCAATTATAACGTCTTGCAGTGTGAGATGGAAAAATTCTCTTGTCAAAAAGTAGAAATAGTATTCAAAATCTTTCCAAAAGCGTTGTACATAGCGACAATCAAAAAGAACGTGGTGGAGGGTTTCCAGTTCCGATTTACAGAATGAACATTTATCATCTAAGATGTATCCTATCTTACACAACTTTGTATTGGTAAATAATATTGAATTAAGGACTTTGTATTGAAATGCTTTTAAGTATGGTTCAAAGGACACCTTATGAGGCAACCAAAAAACACTTTTCCAGTCGTCTTCTGATAAATTAAAAGTTTGTCTCAAATGTTGAAAATAATTTGGGAACTGGGCTTTTGTCCTTTTGATTAATGTATAGTAATCCTTAGATTTCTTTTTTAACACGTCAAAGTCTTTGTTATCTATCGTCAAAGATAGTGAAATTTCCGAAGGGGCACTGGCCCCATTGTTTGTTTTTAAGTGTGGTGGTACAGAATGACGAAGTCCTGCCCACATTAAAAAATTAATTTTACCGATTTTACTCGAAATAACCTTAAGTGAGGTTGAAGTATCTGTGTCAAATAAAAGATCCTTTACATAAATAATGCCGTTTTCAAAAAAATTCCGATAAAAGATAGACCTGTTGTTTATACGTATTTCTTTGTTGTTCCACACTACCAGTTGCCATTCTTTTCCAGTGTCAAAACCGTCACGGAATTCTGACCACCACTGAAGAAGCTCGGAATAAAATTGGGAAGGAATAGCGAGATCTTTGATATCATAATTGCAATAAAATAAAAAAAGCCCTCCGAAACGCTCCAATGTCATGCGTAAATAGCTTTTCAAAGGACCCTCATTGTTCCCAAAGATTCTTTTCAGCCAGGCTAGCCGTAATGATTTGATCATACTTTCAAGGTCAATCATTTTTAATCCACCGTTCTCATATTCATTTATCGTGGACAGTCTTGTTACTTTATCCGTTCCTTTCCATAAAAATTTAAATAATAATCGGTTTAACTCTTGAACGATTTCCTTAGGGGCAGGCAGAAGTGACAGAATATAAACAAATTTAGGAATAAGTAATGACTTGATAATTGTCACTTTGCCATAAACAGAAAGACCTCTGGAAGACCAGATATTTATAAGTTTTTTAACACTATCTAACCTCTCGATGAAATTTTTCTCGTGTAGCAATTTAATGTCATACGAATAATAAACTCCGAGGGCTTTGATAGGTTCGTCGGGCCACTTAATACCGAAGGGTTTTGACTTGTTACTTTGAAGACTTGCATGTAGACTATAAGCGGCATATAGTCGTTTTTAAAGTTTAGGTCTAGATGTTGAGAAAGTTACTACTATGCAAAAACCATGTCATCAGATCGTTGTTATGGTAACACCAATGTCAATCAAATCTACTTTTTTGGAAAGTTCATTTCATCTGTAGTATACATGTGAAGCAGCTTGCCTGACCGAGCTCAAACAGTGAAGTATCAGCTGTTCAAAGTTGGGAAGTTGTGTCGCCAAAAAAAAAAACAGTCGAGCCACCTTAACTCGCATTTTTCTGATCTCTTTAGCATCACATGGTTGTCTTCAATTTGCTGTAATAGCATTCTCGGGTTTGCCTTGTGGTCGATCAAGTCCCATCTTCCAACCATGTTTAGGAAGGAATATTTATGATAAGGAACATTGATGATAAGTGACCTTTTCTTTATATGCCACCTTGTACTTAATTTTTTTACACAACTTGTAATTAAAAGGGGTAATCTTGAACCCAAACCTGAAATGTTTGAGTAGGAATGCAACATTTTTTATATTGAAAATAAGCTATTAACCTTCCACTCTCACATGTCATGATAACATTGTTGTCCAGTTAAATTTTCTTGGCTCACATCTTTTTCCCAGAATGCAACAGTCTGGAGCAGGTTGGACATGTATCATAAAGATGTATTTACTCTACCTATTGTAAGTACTTTTAATATTGGAAAATAAATAGAATAAAAAAATAAATGTATGTTTGCTTTCCTTTCAGAACCAGCCTGTAAATCCTCTGAGATAGTCAATGCAGTTGCTAAACTTAGTAAAGCAAAACATCTTTTGATGGTTGAAGACTTGCCAGGGTGAGCTGCCAAAAAATATACCATTTATTATTTCATTGTTTCTAGGAGTATATATACTTTAAATTGAAAGATCTCCACAGTTAAATGTAGCACTTTGCATATAAAGCCTAAAAAATTTAGTGAATTTGAACCTATAACCTTTGCGATTTTGAGGCCATTTTGAAGTCAGACATCTGTATGGATTTAAAGACCCAGGAAATGGAAAATTTGTGGTAACGTACAGTGCCGCAAATCATCCCAGAACACTAATCATCCTTAAATTGGACCGTAAATGGTCCTGCAGATAAAATAAGGAATGACGTGGACAGAAGAATAGATTCAACGATCTTAAAGGAGGTAAAACTTGCCGGAAAACTTGCACTGTTACTGTTTGCTTCAGAACAAAAAAGTATTTAAAGCATACAATGTAACAAGTTTACTTTGTCTTAAGAACACTTGTGCGTTCATGGCACTTCTTTCAGTTGTAATAAAACAAATCAAATGTGTTCCAAACATATACATGTGCATGCCAGACTACTTCAGAGATATTTTGTCCAACAGTATTGTGATTCAATATTTGCTTCAGCTTAAGTGAAGCATGTTAAGGTGGTTCCAAGTATTTTTTTTTTCAGCCACACTTCCATTTTTGAATGCGTTTATACATAATCGTACTTTAGCTCAATGAATCTGAATTTCATACCAGATGCTACGCTTGGATGATAGTTTTGGACAATGCTCTTTTTATGCTAATCAGCATTTCCATAGAAACGGTAAACAAACATGGCGAAAAACAGTTTTTCCTAAATATCTTTCGATTTTGGGGCTACCCACGACAAGCGAATAAATGCGCTATAATTTACACATTGATGCACACAAAATGGGAAAATTGCAAACAAATTAAACTGTTCGATTTTGAATAAATCGCTAAAACATTTTTTAACATGTGTTTTTCATGTTTGAAATATAAGCGGTCAAAACATTCCATAGGTCTCACAAATTATCATTAAATTGCCACAGAAAGTTTCCTTAGACTTAAAATATTACTCCCTGCAAATATCTCTGATTAACTCCTCGGCAATAAAGAGATCGAGCTTTTCATTCAAATTTTTTACTTGACGTTTTCACTCTTTTAAAGTTTCAAGTGTATTTGCATATAATTTAAAAACGAACAAATGAAAATGTTTGACATCTTTCCAGTATGTTTTTTAATATATAGGCAATAATATTTCCGAGCTTCAGTCCAATTGATTCAGAGGAACATCCCCTAAAGAACCGTTGAAGTTCGAGTACGAAAGCAGCGACCTCGGGATGAAAATCCAGTACAACGAGCGTGACATTGCTTGTTTATTTCACACAGGCTCGCTTGGTGACAAATTCCTCTATGCACGCTTGCTCTGGTTTGAATGTTTCCATATTGTAATTAGGGCCTGGTCGCACTACAGTCAAAAACAAAAATTAGCCCGTGTACAAAAAGACATCAAAACAAAAACATCCACAAAAAGAGTGTCCCACCAGAGTGGTTTCTTTTGTTTTCCTCAATTTTGCACGGGCTAATTTTTGTTTTTGACTGTAGTGCGGCCAGGCCCTAATTTATATACAATATGGAAACATTCAATTCAGAGCAAGCGTGCATAGATGAATTTGTCACCGAGCGAGCACGTGGGAAATAAACATGCGATGTCACGCTCGTTGTACTGGATTTTCATCCCGAGGTCGCTGCTTTCATACTCGAACTTCAACAGTTCTTTTGAAATGAAAAGGGCCTACTTGTCGAAAGCAAACGAGATAATGACAAGCCCGAATTATTCTTTGCACTTAGTCCGCATTCGTTTAAACCACTTTTGTACTTCTGATTGTTTTATAAAGAAGGCTACCACAAAGAAACCAGCAATTGGTCCTTCACTTATCAATATCTTTTGTGACTAGTGATATCAAAGTATAGTGGGTTGAGGATGGTGACATGAAACTTCTGTAACATGATTTTGCATACGTCGATGTTTACGTTCTGCCTTATATCCGGTGTCTTGTCCTGGCTGAACAAAAAGCAGATATTCATTATGTTGAGCTGGCCGAGCAAAAAACGGAGGTATCAGCCGAGTGACACAGGAAAAAGAACTTAAAAAGAGCATTCCATATTCACGAGTTGGCTCATCGGATCCTTTGATCAGTTAATCAAAGGACTCTGAGAGCCATCTCGTTAATACGAAACAAGGTAAGGTGAATTTTAGAGGCCGCAAGAAACCAAACTAAAGTGGCTACTACTTCAGTATCTTGCAACAAAGAAAAAGAAACTCTAGCCCTATTATTTTTGGAGCTAGCAAGCAGATGACGGCTTCACTAAACATTCTAAAGGTCTAGTCACAGGGAGCCCACAAACTGTGTGACCGTTCATTTTATTTTTAAGTTTATTTTTGGAGCTCGCAAGCAAATGACAGCTTGACTAAACATTCTGAAGGTCTAGTCACAGGGAGCCCATACAAACTGTATGACCGTTCATAATTTTATATTTAGAGGAAATGTATCGGAACATCGAAAAGGTTCATATTATCGTAATATACTGCGATGAATATTTACATATAAGATCAAAATAAACGTATTTCCTAGTAATAAAATACCTGGAATTCCGGCGGAATTCCAGCGGAATCCCAGGTAGGATTCCAGGTGGAATCCTGTGGAGTCCGGTGGAATACCAAGTCAGGAGTCCTGGAGTCCGGCGGAATTCCGGGTAGGTGCAACTCGGCTTCCAGAGTCCGGTGGAATCCTGGGTCCAGAGTTCCGGAGGCCGTTGAAATCCCGGTTCTGGATTTCTGGAGTCCAGTAGAAGTTGAATAGGCCTGGGGTGGAATTTCAGAGTCCAACTGTGTCCCATTAAATGTGAAGGAATCCGATAACGTTTCACTCTAGGCACCTGACGTACAGGTGCAGTTATTTGTTTGCTGTAAAATGACTGTTAATACATTATTTTAACAAAATAATTTCATTTCATTTGTACGTGTATGTAACTTATTATCTATACATACAACATCAATTGCTATATTAACCAGAATTACATGTGTGACTTTGTGTGATACAGCTTGGATATTCGGAGTTCATTTTACATAAAGAAATCAATGTCATTACAGCAAGGTTCAGTACGTACCACAAGTCAAACAGTGAAGGAGAGAATAGGCAGGCAATAAACTAGAACCATTACATTTGTATGAAAAAGACAGCTGAACGTCATGTAAATATTTTTGCACTCACCGTTTTTGGACTTCATTTATCATTTTTTATACACCACTGCATTATCTAAAATTTTCGCAAATCAACTTGAGTTACTTTGTACATCGCTACTTGTCAGTATTTGTCTTGTATTCCACAAAAATTAAGATTGCACAATGTTATGTAAAACGTCTATTTCTTGCGTGACTCAGCGCCGGATATTTATACAAAGTATGATGCGACTGGCCGTGGATCGCCGACCAACTTTCAAATTTATAGACACAACAGTTCAACGATCTCCAAATACAAATTATCCTTGCTTCTTTCCAACATTTTTTTTTTAATTTCCTCATTTAATTACAATATAATATTTACGCTACTTACAATACAATGCTTACATTACTTAATAAGTCTCCGCGTTGTGTGTCGTTTTTAGAGAGCAATGTTACATGATCACGGAATTTCATGTGATCTGTAAACTGATACCAATGGAATTAATGTAATATTTATGTTCGTTACTTTCGGCATTTCAATTCAGTTGGATTGAAATGTTTGAACTTTCAGCTGGTTCAGAGATTTATTTTTCGCTTGAAAAAGGACAATATCGAATTATTTACGTTGCTTTCAAGAGGATTTCAAAAGAATATCAAGATATGAACTTTAAATGGACTTAGAGTTATCAGCAACGAACAGAAGATTCTACACTGTCAACGCGATTTGTGCAAATGTAATATATGGATCTTCAAGTTTTATTTATACTTTCGTCGAATGTGCAGTGTGTACTTTTATTTTGCTTTATGCATGGAATTTCCATTTGATGGAGTTTTTTACAGCCATGCTCCATCACGTGTGACCAGTATTTTTGAAAATTTGAATGGAGTTTTCAAGTTTACGCATTCTGAGATTCGGAATTCCCGTGAGAATTTTACTGCAATTTCGGAAACAAAGACCAAAAAAATATCATTTCATTTGAAATGTTACATATCCGAACAATATTAGTTTTTTTATGCGTGTAGCGAAGTAATTTTTCCGTTAACTTGTGACTTTCAAAGTGTTATCCAGAGATCTTCAAGGTTTCATTCAAATCTCGTACGTTACAAAGAAATATTCAAATGTTCATTTCAGTCTTGTGAATTACTGGTCATGCGTGACGGAAATTAAATGAAAAGGGTCTGTTGGACTTGTCCAAGTGAAATGTTTTCATGCCCAGGAATTTTGTTGTAATTATCGTCTATAACCATTGAACAAAAGTAACACTTTCCGGAATTCTGGACAAGTCCAGGCGAGAATTCCGGCAGGATTCTGCCGGAATTCCGGGTATATTTTTACTAGGGATTGTTACCTGAAATGTTGTGTGTGGTCGTTTTTGTAGCTGAAAACGGGGAATTTAAGCGATTTGAAGGATTTTGCGTTGGTTGTTACCTGAGCGTAAAACGCAAAATCCTTCAAAAATTCACCATTTTCAGCTAAAAGAACGACAACACGTAACATTTCAGGAAATAATACATTTATTTTTTATCTTAGCGCCTGGTCGCACTACAGTCAAAAACAAAAATCCTCATGTGCAAAAATCGAGGAAAACAAAAGAAACCACTCCGGTGGGACACACTTTTTGTGGAATTGTTTTTGTTTTTTCTTGTCAGTCATTATACACAGGCTAATAGACCTTTCCCGCATTCCTGTGAACAAAGGCACCAACTCGAGGCTGGCGTGGACAAAATACAGTGATTTGTATGAAAATGTCCACCCAAGCCTCGACCTTGTTTTATTGTGTGTGCTCACTGAAGTGGAATGCGGGAAAGGTCTATTTTTGTTTTTGACTGTAGTGTGGCCAGGCCCTTATATGTAAATATTCGTCACAGTATTGCATTACAATAGGAGCCTTCGATTTTTTTTTTTTTTTTTTTGGATACTGAATTTCTTGAAAACGACGGAAAAGAAACAACTGAAAAAAATTCTGAACAATGTTTCGCAACTAATTTTTAGTTCACATGCCAAAAATGGACAAATCTGAGCAAGAAAAAATAAAAAAGGCCTACAACTCCATATAGCTTGGTTATGCTCTCGGCCCTTCAATTGTCAAACAATCGAGTTTAGATCAAATAAATCCTGAACAGAACACATTCCGGCAAGTCAAATAAACTACTGAGTAAACAATTCTCAAGCATTACGTCATGGAGTCACGCTCAAATTCCACACATCTCGTATTTGTCACGCTATGGCCGACTGTTAATTATTTGATTGATCATGTTGATTTTGTTAATTTATTTGAAATCCTATCTGATTCTCCAAAATGCCTGTGTTTAAGCAATCCTGACTCCTTGTAGTAGGTGGTTTCAAGGTTTTAAGCGAAAAGAAATACAGTTCTAAACTTAAGTTTTTTCTAACAGTACCAAGGCGATCAGAGAAAAAATATAACCCTGAAATAGACCTCTTTAGCTTGTATGTTTTGTTTTCCCAATGTAGGTCATGTGATGTTCTCAAGGGAATTTGTCCTTTGTCTTTTCATAAATTATGCATACATACGCACGTGAAGAAAACAAAATTTAAAAGAAACAGTTCTCTAGGGTAACATCACATGATCTACATTGGGAAAAAAACATACAAGCTTAAGAGGTCTATTGTAGTATACTAAGGATTGCTTGAAGCGGACTGGAATGTGAATGAAAATGTGGGCTGGACTGTGCATAATAGATTCTAGATTGTATATTGTGGACTACTAATATAAAACTCTAAAATGAAAACCGGGTGGAAACTGAGACCAAACGAGCCATTTGTGAAGCCCAACGGGCTACTTGTTTTTTATCAGCATCAGCACATCGAAGCATGTAGCCGGCTAAATCTAATAATGGCAATTATTCAGTATTCCAAAGTAGAACGACACCCGATGTCCATGCTACATATCATGGCAAACGAAATCTTCGGAGAAAAAATATGCTCAAAGCCAGAACGACTTGTACTGACTCAGAGTACAATAAATACTGTAAAATCGCTGTGTTCTCGACACTTATAAAAACAAATAACCATATTCAGTTTACAGTCAGCAAAATCATGACTGCTAGCTCTTCCATACTCTTGCATAATCAAACCATAATTTTCTTTGGAGAAATATATCCTCAAAGTTGGAAAGACTTGTACTAACTAAGAATACAATATTTTTAAATACTATAAAATCGCTATGTTCTCGACACTTAGAAAAACAATTATCGCATCCAGTCACAACTTTACAAAAACTATTTCTAGCGTATCAAAACATCTTAACATGACATAAATAGGCCATTGTCTGAAACGAAACATTACATTATTAAATTTGCCAGCAGACATGTGCAAGAATCCACGCTTTCTGCTCTTCATGCCTTTGCAAGCAGCGGGCAGCGATTTAAGCAAATAAGCCTAAAACAAAAGCCTGGTTTCCATATAATCGCAATGATCATTTAACGATCGACAGTCACTGCGATTCTTGAGATCCTTGCCATCTCTGAGACCTCAGATTTCCATATGATCGCAAGGAAACGTCGAGTAGGCCTGGATCCAATAAACTTTAAGTGCATTATGGGATACAAAGCTTTGGGGTGCAATGCTTTCTGGGACATTTTGGATCGCAAGGATCACAAGAGTGGTTTCCATATAAGAACCTCTCGTTCGCAAGGATAGCAGAGATAGACATTTTTTATCTCTGCGATCGCAAGGGTCGCAAGGATCGCAAAGTTTTTGGTTTCCATATGATCGCAAGGGTCGCACAACACTTTTCTGCGATCGCTGCAATCAACAACAACGTTTATTCGTACTGTAAAATTACAAAGATGTATACATAATATAGAAATTAAAAATAGATACAGTAGCTGGTTACCCAAAATAACTAAAAAGCTTAACTACTTGTAATCCTTGCGAATATACATTTGTATGGAAACCAGGCGAAAGAGCGAAAAAAACAACAACTGATAAATGTTAACTTGCCATTTTAATTCAATTTGCAGTTTAAAAATAAGTGTATTCAGTTTACAAATTAGAAGACATCTTAGCGTGACATACGTACTGGTCTGTGTCTATGTCTATGTACATTGGGAACACATTTAACCAGGTCCATTGTTATTTCTATTTCTCCTTTTTTAGCATAATCAAACGCCTGGATCAGTATGATGAGTTTTTCCCAGCTTTCCAATCACTAGTCTCTGAATTGAAGAGGCTGTTAAGTAAGTACACATCAAATTTGTGAAACAAGTGCTTAAATGGACACTGTCCCGACAAAATAACGAAATTTTGCTTAATTTCCACATTATATCGCCAAATGCCACTAAGTGTACAACTAAAATGGATAAAAAGATTCTATAGAGCAAAACAAAAGCAGTAGTTTGGAGAAAAAGTGCAGGATTACCAGGGTTGTCAAAAGTAGCCGGCTTCCGGCGAAAATCACCACCTTCTTTGTTATCTCAGCCGGCTACTCTGCTGGGCTGTTCTTTAGAAGAGATAGTCTTTTCCCCAACCTCAGCCACCTACCTCAACAATACAGTCGGCTACTTCGAAACTTTATGACAACCCTGGATTACAAGGATGGAAATGGATTACAGTTAATCAAATTATTTTGATTTCATGACAGAGGGTCAAGAATTCAAAGTTTCCATAAGTAACTCTCCCTGGGTCTCTCATCAGATGATCATGATGATCAACTTTATTTCAATCTCAAATTAGTAGGACTAATTAGCCCCCTAGCAGGTACATTGCTTATGCGCCAAGACACACTCAGACTTTTTTCTTTGTTCCAGTAGTATCGGGGGTTACATGTGTGGCGACACCCCAAATAACTATTTATGCACCCCCATGGAGCCTTCCTAGAATAGTTGCCCTCCCTCTCCCCAAGCTCACTCGGCCGCCTCATTCGCTTGGGGAGAGGGAGGGCAAGTATTCTAGGATTAAGGAAGACTCTGTGGGAGGTGCATAAATACTTATTTGGGGTGTCCCCAGACGAAGTAACCCCCTATACTACACCATATTGGTGTCGCAGTATCACCCACCATACTGGACGTGGTATTGCCAATGAACATTTACGCTTTCCTATTACCGGTATATATCCACCATGGATGCCGCACTACGGTTTCATCTGAGAAATCAGGACCAAGAAAGGTGCCAAGAATTGGAGGTGCCATCGGCAAAATTACGCTACCATGAGCAACAGGCACTTACTCCACGGCTTGAACATGACCGTCAAACACTATCACAGTGTGCTCTTAAGGGATTTGATCCTTTGTGTGATAAAGAGTATGCTTTGACAAAGCAACAGCTTGATAAGCTTATCACAGCTGTGATGTCAGGATTAATACTTCAAGATATTCCTGACGAAGACAATATAAGAATCTGGTTCATAAATACACCAAAAATAGACGAAAAAAAATTAGAGATATTTGCAAAGAAGTTTTTATTGAATCTAGCTTCTAGTAGATTAGAAACAATACTTTCTTTAGTAATTGCGGACAACATTCCACATTTTTTTTTACTTGTCTAATCTGGGAAAAAGGTCACAGGGTTGTATCAATTTCGTTTACAAAATCATATCAGGGTAGTCCCGTTTATTGCCGGAATATATTTGCCTTCCTTATGTATATCCATAATGGATACCTCGCTTGAATCTGAGAAATCAGGCCATCCGTGACTGTAAAGCTTTCAAGGCTTTTTTGCAATCGAGAAAGACATATATATGAAAGGATTGTTCTGGTTTTGCATTATGGTGAGCAATTCTTGTTGCATGGGATAGGCGGGGTCCCCATAGATGCACATAAGCTGCCCCCCTGGTGAGAATGCATGGTGATTCAAGAGAGGCAGTAATTTTGAGTCTGCTAAAATCCCAGAATTATGCCGCCTGCCCTCTGCAAAAAGAACATTTTACAGTGTATGGATTTTGTGATCATGAAAAAAATGACAATAAAGTAGTGATTGGTTGACTGTCATTCAAAACAAGGATGTAGCTAGGATTTGCTTGACGGGGCTCTTTTTGTTACCAATTATCTCATATGTACTGCATTTTTTGTACAAAGAGGGGGGTACACCCTCTCAAAAACAAGATACTTGAGCACCAAATATACTTACCAACAGGGCCGTACATGTTGGCGATGAGTCCATTTGGAAGAGCAATGGACTGGAATTTAAGTGCATGAAAACGTTTATGGCCATTATACACCACGTGTTGGTGCTCTCCGGGTCTGCAAATTGGCCGGACAGTTCCATCGATAAAGCAGAAGCAATTGTTCAATGCGGCTCCCTTTAATGAGACGGCATCACCATATATTTGAAGCTACGCCGGTTGCAGAATAGCTTGGTTCCATTGTAGTATTCTGTGACTGTGGGTGGCAAAGATATAATCCAGCACAGTATTTGTGACCATGCTCATAACAGGCACTGGCCGACCAAAGCACGCTATCATATCTGAGTATCTGCAGGGATATGAAAGTCGTCGGAGCAGCATACAGGGTCCCTCCATTCCATCAGCCACTGACGGCTGATGGCACACAAACTGATTTGGTATTTGCAAGGCAGCAGCTAGGTCTGGAAGGTCGCATTACTTGACTCTGAACTCTGCTAAACACTCTGAATCGTCCAGGTCAAATCGACCATAGTCTTCGTGAGGAAAGTCGTGATTTTTCGACTTGTGTAAATCCCACAACAACAGAAATTCATCCTTGTCTATGATGTCCTCAAAGCATGCAATAGCTAGAAGGTCTCGGACTTCTCGAAAAGTTGCCATTATGGTCGTAAAATTTACCAACAAAATCAAATTGGACCACTTAAAACGAAAGCAAAACAGCCGTTGCTCACCGCCGCTGCTATGAAAGTTTAAATATTTTAATTTCGCGCCAAGAGGAGGCAGTCTCAATCCACTCCCGCGCGGCCATCGCCGTCTCCACTTAAGGTCTCTATTCATAGAGACCAAGTAATTGGGAGCGCTTCAATTGCACTCTGGCAGAACGTTTGTTTGACCACCAATATGCTGTTGACATGAGGCTACCAAATAACAAGAGGTCGACTGAATGGGTTAAAAGGCTTCCTGAAGTTGTCACTGCCTTGAGCAATGAAGTAACCAGATTGATTGGCAAGAAACCTGCTGAGGCAATCAAAGAGAAGGAGCGGGTTGTTTCTGCCAAGCCTTCGACAAAATATTTGAGGTCTGTAGGAGTGAATGGAAAAAGCTTCCAACTCGAATAAATGTCAGATATTTGTACCAACCTGGCGAATTGGAAGGTGGTAACAGGCGCGTTACAGACCCCATATGGTCTTTGAGGGTCTTGAATATTGAAAGAACTGTTACAAAGCCTGGAGAGCCTGTCCTGCGGGCCCACTACTACCTTTACGATGGACCCAAGTGCGGCTTCGTCTGCGAAGAGCTGCTTGTTGTACCACATAAAACGCAGCTGCCACCTGCTGCTCTTACTGGTTGAGGTCTTTGTGTCCATATGCTAGTGTGTGGATTCTGTCCTCCTTGATCCAACGTTCTGAATCAAAAGGAGAGAGTGAAATCTTGTTCACATGCAGACCGTAGCTCTGATGGCACTCACTGTGCAACACGTTCATGCCGTGCCTGAAGGTTACCTTGTCGAAGAGGGCCTTCTTGTAGTCGTGGTGCCTCACCTCCTTGCTTGTAACCACTTTTGTCGTGCCCTTGGCTTTCTTGATGTTTTTTTGCATTGCCTAACATGATTGAGTACATCTTAGAATGCAAACACACAACCTTAGAGATTGCGTTCCCATGGTCAGTGCACTCATCCTTCATCTTCCCAATGACCTTGTTTTCTTGGCTGTGAAGAAAGTGGTGTTTTTGGAAGTTGCTTGTGTCATAGAAGTCGTGCAGGCGGCTTCCCATGTCTTTGTAGATATCTGCTGTTTTGATCTCAAGGAGCAGGCTGTTTGTGTCTGTGTAAAGTAGATCACAGCGTGAGTGTACTTTGAGATAATTGAATAGGTCGGAGCATAACCAACCTATGTCGAATTTGAGACCTTTTTTGATTTTTTTGCGCTCATTTGGCCTCAGTTTTGGCATGTGACCTACAAATTAATTGCAAAACATTGTTTAGAATTTTTTTATGCTGTTTTTTAACGTTGTTTTAGAGAAATAACATATGCAAAAAACAAAAATTAGCTAAACTCCCTGTCTTTCTGTTCAATCCCGCTCGAGAAAATGAATCTCAAAGTTTACCCGTATTTTTTGATTTTATGCTGATTTTTTTTCACTTCAGAATGCCAAGTTTGGGCCCATACTGCTAAATCCTACTCAAGAAAAATTTATTCCGAAGTTCATTCCCTCAAAATCGCTTCATTTTTATCACCACCGGTCAGCAAAGGTGTCGCAAAGCATGTCGGAATATCAATGGTGATAACAAACAGGGAATGTCCACCCAAACGAAATACGGAAAATATTTAGTCTCGAAGCACTTCAGATATCGGGCATTTAGACTACGGCACGGGATGGGAAATGGCCCACAACTCACAACGCTGCCCCTTTTCTGAAACGAAGTGATTCCAGACATTCCCACCAGCTTGTCTTGTCCACCAACGTCTATTTTCACCGTGAGCGTGAAATAGCAATTTAGACACAAGGTACGACAAGAAACAAGACTCTTTTCTTTGAGATGTGCTAGAGACTTGAGGATTTCCGGACTTAATGATGTCCTTCAATCACCGGACGGGCCTTAAACATGTTCGCTTATACACACGCTACTGAAGATGTCTTACCGTAGCGAGCTCGCGATAGATAAGGGAGCCAGGCACGCGTAGTGGTATTTTTGTTCAGGTTGTTTGCACTGGTCAAGAGTATTGCAGTTGCATAGTCTCACGGCCAATCTGCTTTTAATGGCGTCGTTTTGGAGAACGTTTCATACAGTTTTCGAAGGACCTACGGTCAGAACTCATCTTTCTTCAGGTATACGTTTTTTCTCTAAAATGACAAATCATATCATCAAATCAAATCATACATCAGGCTGCACACTAAGTTCAGAAAGCAAGCCACCTCTGACTTTGAAAAGAACTTTTTCAAGCTGATGAACAACTCAGTCTTCGGCAAGACCATGGAGAACCTCAGAAACCACACAGACGTGAGGTTACCTCGAAGATAAAGCCCCACTTTCTGGTTGGAGATAACTTCCTGATATGGTCTTCTGTTGGTATCACCCTACACCAAGCAAATTACCAACTGGGAGGTGCTGACTCATGGCCCGACTGTAGAGGTTGTTTGCATCAAGACAAGTGATGTAGCTAGTTTCTTGATCTTGGATTCTTGCTCGGTCTGTCTGTACGTACTCCATCAGGAACAGGAAACAATGCAGCATGTAAAGCCCAACGCAAGCATTGATCGTCTTTGTTTTTTATGTTTGTAATGGCCTGCTTATTTCTTAACTTTTTAGGAAGAGGTATGCAGGCACCGCCTCCGATAGGTTGACAAGATAAACAGTATTGACTTTTTCAATGCCCCAACCTGATCCCATGTATACCCACCTTCCCGGGGGGGATTACTCCCAATAATGGACTATACGGGGATGCTCCACCCGAAAGGGGTACCTTTTTGAGGCTTGAGGTATATGAGAGGGTAAACATTTCACGAAGTATAGGAAAGGATAGCGGGAAAAACACGAGTTGAAGTATAAAAAAGGTAGCGAAAACTGCCATTTAAGTATTATAGAAAGTGCCTTTCCAAAATATATCAAACAGACGCACATAAAGGCAAAATGAAAGGGGTACCATTTTCAATGAAAGGTATATGAAAGGGGTACCATTTTCAATAAAGGATATATGAAGGGGGTACCTTTTCTGTCAAAAACGGCATATGAAAGGGTAAGGGTTTGGACCTTGAGGCAGAGCATCCCCGTACAAAACTTTGTTGAGTACCCTCCCTCCCCCCGCCCACCTTGCTACTTCTTCAATGATCTAGTTGATTAATAGTAACACTTCAGATTGACTGAAGTGTGTTACTATTAATGGGTTGGGAAGTCTGAAGTAATGGCTGATTGTATCTGTACCATTGACTCCTCCCTTTGTCAAGCAAATTTCAAGCGTGAAATTCACTTTAACAGGACCCAGTTCCGCAGCCTCTTCCCTAATCGTTCAAACAATTGTGGGCTTGTTCTCTTGGTAGAACAATGTGAGGTCTTTGTGGGATGGTTTTCAGGGACGACCATCTTATAACTATGAAGCCAACCTTGGAAAGCCTGATTTCTCAGATGAAAACGTAGTGTGACATCCATGGCGCATATTATATATCAGGGGGCATAAATGTTCAATTGGCAATACCACGCCCAGTATGGTGGGTGATCCGATGATACCCTATAGTGTGTAGTATAGGGGGTTACTTCGTCCGGGGACACCATAAATAAGGTTAGTATTTATGCACCCCACAGAGCCTTCCTAGAATACTTGCCCTCCCTCTCCCCAATCGAATGAGGCGGCCGAGTGAGCTTTGGGAGATGCACGCTCAATAAGCGTAACGAACTTGTCTACATGATGATACAAGTTCGTTACGCTCAATAAGCGTAACGAACTTGTATCATCATGTAGACAGGAACAAATCTTTGCTAAAATGCAATTAGCGTACACTAATTATTACCAGATAGATAACTTTATTTTAACATGACATCCTTTATCACTAATAAAAAAAGTGCTCTCCCAAGGAGCTGTGCACTTACATAATAAATAATTATAATAATACACAAGAGGCTACCGGTAGCCTATACTCATGCGCTTGCATAAGAAAGTTTTATGGCTTATTTTAAATGGGTCACGCACCCCTCCCCCTCAACGAATTTTGCGTGACACACATTGCACCATCACACAAGACATGTTGATTGAAGCTACCAATTTTTCTGTACTCGCTTTGAATATTTAATTTATTGATTTCTGATCAAACCCACGCTAGTCTAATACTTACCGAATCGTGAATTTTTTCTATTACATTGGGTTATTCCAGAAAGAATCCACCCCCCCCCCCCCCCCCACCGACGGATGGCAAGATTGTTTGACCCCTCCCCCTCCACCCTGATCTCCTGGCCCGCTAGACCCCCACCCCCCACCAACCTCCCGCCTGTATTTCCAAGCCCAGAGACCCCTCCTCCTGTCCGGATTTCCAATAAATTTTTGGAAGCCCTAAATTTACAGGTAATGAAAAAAATACATGTAATCAGATTCAGGAGATTCTGCTTTTATAATGTCAAAACTGTGGTGAAAACGAAATACGGAAAATATTATAAGTCTCGAAGCACTTCGAATATCGGGCATTTCGACTACGGCACGGGATGAGACGATGTGTTTGCCGTAGCGAGCTCGCGATCGATAAGCGAGCCAGGCGCGTGTAAATAACGGTATTTTCGTTCATGTCATTGGCGCGGGTCAGGAGTATTGCGGTCGCATATTCTCACGGCCAATCTGCTGTAATGGCGTCGAAATTACGCTCTGGATGTAAACAAGCACTAGAAGGCCAGAACTCTGCTTTTTTTCAGGTGAAATTAGTTCAATTTCTTAGGATTAGTGCAAATTCGACAAGGGTTTGTGATATTATTCGTTGTACGATAAAATAAGGCAAATCTGGGCGAGAAAAAAAATGAAAATGCTCAAAAAGCAACATAGGCTGGTTATGCTCCCAACCCTTCATACTTCAGACCCAGCAATTTCCTAATCTAATTATCTTTGATTATTTTTATTCATAATAGTAATCCCAAAAGTGAAAGTTGCTCGCTTCTCCGCTTTTGAACAGCTCAAGTTGTTAGTTTCCGTTGAAAAAAGCGCATTTTGTCAGGGTCAGGGTTATGTGAATACTAATATTAATGTAGGGTGGGTTGGGGGTTGGGGGTTGGCGGCATGATGGTGCGACGCCTCCATGACATTGTTTTGGTGGCGTTACTGTTTACGTCATTCCTGAAAACAGGAAGTCAAATATGTAGTGTGTTGACCGAGAGAAAAGCGGAAACCTGGGAATAATAGATTAAAATATGCGTTCATGCAAAATCGTGACACGAAAACAAAAGAACACGGAGGGCATTTTATAACTCATTGCGCTTTGCGCATGAGTAATAATAATAATAAGTACTCATTGTTTTTCTCCAAAAAGATAAACTTTCTTGGTTACAATTATGCGACTAAGTACAAGGGTAGTATAGAATGAGTTACATTTGCAGTAGATTGCGATGATCCTCCCAGACCCACACTATCCTGTTTACATACTACTGTTATGCTTCCTGATACTGTTTTGTACACTTGTCTTCTTTTATATTCGCTCTACAACAAACTGGTTTGTTTTTCCCTTGTAGGGGTTCAAGAGATGGATGAAATCATAACAGCTGTCACAGCGCTTGTCAAGTTCCCTCCCTACTGACCTTTTCCTTTTGTCAATTAAGTTTATCAGCTGATATACTGTATAGAGTTCTATATCGTTTTTTAATCTGATGTCTTGGCAGCAATTGTGCTGGGTACATGGCAACAGTCATTGTCATGATGATGACGATGATGATGAAGGTAATGATGTGAAGGTGATAATGACGATGATGATGATGAAGGTAATGATGACGATGATGATGATGATGATGATGATGATGATGATGATGATGAAGGTGATGATGAAGGTAATGATGATGACAACGATGATGATAATGATGATGATGATGATAAGTTTTGGACACATAAGAACAGAACATTGTTTACGCCAAAAGTTCTCGCTAACCTAAGCCACAGGTTAGAGTCTGCTATAAGCAGTGAACAATTGCAATATGTAAAAGTAATATTAATAGAAAGAATCACAAGCCTTATACTCTGCAGGTAACTAATTTATTGTCCGTAAGATTTAGCTATTCAGTCAGTGTATTCTTATTCCTTGTAATTAATTTAAATCATGGATGCATCTGGTTGTTAAAAAGAGGAAGAAAGCTGTCGCATTTAGGTGAACCAGGCAAATAAGTGACTAAAAACAAGTTATAACATTTAGAAGCAATTTAAATAATCTAAAATTCGCGAAAGGACAACCCACAGACAGTTCTAAAATCCTGTCAACCATTCCCCTTGGTGTATGTGACTTCAACTGGTTTCCCTATTTTTAGCAAATTAGCTTTCATTCATTCAAAGGCCTGAAGCACTGTTGTTGTTTTGTTCTTTTTTAAGAGGGTTGGGGGGTGGTATTGCTGAGCAAGAACGATGATTTTGTGCAATTCTGCTTTGAATTAGAGCTGTTGTTGCTGTCGGAGAATACTTGCAGGGGAAATTTCAACACACGATTTTCTCCAGAATTGCATAATATTTATTCGCTTTTCAACAACGTTTAGAATTACGATGCCAGCTCCAGAACACAGTGTATGTAGGTCATATTTTATCCTAGACCTTGCATGAGTTTATTGCCTTTTTCATCAAACTTTATTGTCATTTTTTATCAAAACTATTAAAGTAGTAGGCAATCCAACCTTTCTTTGCACATGAAGCATTCATTTCATGGGTGAACCTCACTAAATTTGAAGGTTGCTCAGTTAGTTTTTGTGTTATCATTTAGCGAATGTTTTGTTTAGCTAAGCTTTGTCTAGTAAAGGTCCTTGTCCCTAAAACCCAACCCAAAAATCTGTCTCACATGAATTTGCCTTAGTCTTGTAAATACTGGAAAAAATTGTCATAAGATCGTTGGACTCACGAGCAATTTGAGCATTGATGATAATCAAATGCCAGAGCCAACTCGTGAATATAGGGCGCTATATACTTAGTGGATGGTGGACCGGGAGTCATTTGTAAAAGTTCAAGTAAAACAAATTTCGTTACGAAAACGATGAATTACAAAAATATGTCTTAGCGTGATATAAATATGTATTATGTGAAATAGAAGAACTGGATCACGTGATGCGTTAAGTTTGTTGTGACCTTTGATAAACAGCACAGTAAACAGCGGTATTGTTTCACAGAGCAGTAAAAAAATTTAAAACATTACGTTACCCAGTTCTCAATACGTGTGTGTCACGCTAAGACATGTTTTTCATTTCGCGTTTTAGAAACAAAATTTGGTTTATACCCCGAGCCTGAAAGGCTTGCTCGCAGGCTACACATTTAAAAACCTAAGTCTGTTTCGCAATGAAAATCCCAAAGTTTGCCATATACCATATTTTTAGGTGCTTAGGTCTGATTTTGAATAAGATATCTTAAACGCTTGAAATTTTACGTGTACTGATTTCGAAGTTTCTTGTTTATCGTCGTCATGGTAATATCGATTTTACCAAAAAATACATGTTGCCAACTTCAATTCAAAACAAGTTAGTGGTAAAAATTTAATTTTGTGCCGACTTGACGAAGACCGCTTACAAGCCGATTGAAACTGTAAGTATGGTCTGTGAAAAACTGTTTTTAAAATAACTGAAGTTATTCTCGCATGCTGATTGGTCAATTTTTATCATCAATAAGAGTACAGACATAAAATTTTTATTTATGTCATCCTGTCAATTTTTTAGCCAGTGAAATGTTTTTATTGTTATTAGTTAGCCAATGAGAAAGCGAGAAAACTTATTGACAATGATTGCGTCAATTTGAACAAAACTCAACAATTTGTCATGTTTGCCTAGGTGTCAGTAAAATGTGGGGGTCGGGGTCGGGGTGGGATACGGTCCTGGATTAAGTATGGGATTAGGCATAGTGTTAGGATTAGGTAAAGGGATTATATTTAATCCTATTCCTAGACCTTATCCCACCCCGGCCCCGGCCCCGACCCCGCGTTTTACTGACACCCTGTTTACCTTGCGTTCACTCTTCATTTGGTCCGGTTTTTTACGATTTTGGCGTTTGTTATTGTAAAAAACAAATTGATGTCGGTTTTTTATGCGTCTGTCCTCTCATCGATGATAAAATTCGTCATAACATTGTCAAAGTTTGCTGTGGATCCACAGCACTTTGACAATGTTATGGCGAATTTTATCATCAATAAGAGGACAGACGCATAAAAAACTGACGTCAATTTGTTAAATCGAAACACCTTAACACATTACATCATCTAGTTCTCTCTCGTATTTCAAATAATGTGTATTTTTGTGTCACACTGACATGTTTTTAATTCATCGAAACAAAATTTGGTTTATTTTAAGTTTAACAAAATGGAAGCGAAACTTCACACATTTACCGTGCTGTAGCGTTTACCTCAGTCTTGAAAAATCCATTTTAAGTCCGCAGATCGGTTTTAATTTTCCTTCTCAATTGATGAGTAAACACATCTAAAATATTACATCATGTGGTTGTCTCTCCTATTTCAAACAATGCGTATTTGTGTCACGCTAAGACACGTCTAATTCATCGAAACAGAATTTTGTTTGATCTTTTACAAATAAAAGCAAAACTTCATACATTTTAGAAGTCCATTTGAAGTACTCCAGAGCTCGAAGCCTTATGCACTGGTCAGCGGAATTACCAAGAAAAGTTTACAGCCAATGTAAGGAGTGAGAATTTGCATATTTGTCCCCGTCCAAAAATTAAAAATCAGGATTTTTTTATGATTACACATTTAAAAAACTATTTACCACTTGTCGTTTCTGGTTTTCCAGACACTAGGTGTAGAGGACAAACGGAATCAATATTTCGTGAATCTTGACGGTAAAAAGTAAAGCAAGACTGAAACCACTTACCAGCAGAGGACCATGCGGGGTGACACATGCAATCTCTTAATTTTGGATGAAACTTGGCCAGAATGAAGGGCTCAATCAAGAATTCAAAACAACAAAGTGCGTCCGCTTTGCGAAGTTTCACTAGGGAGTTATACAAGTTAGAAATGAGGCAAATTAGCTCAACTTCTGATCCAAATATCGCCAAAGTGCGACCTTTTTCGCAACAATGTTTACCATGATTCAGAGCCAAACTTGACCTGATGTTTTGTTTTGGACTGAGTTCGCTGGACTGTGCGTGGCTAGTTCGCTAGACAACTGTAGCAAGTAAATTGTGAAAAGAAAAAATAAATGACAAGTTACATTCTAGCACAAATTTGAATCTAAACCCCCAATTTTTAATTCTACAAATCCTAAGATGTTCTATGACTTATTAAACAATTTCTTACTTGCAGTTGTGTCGCTCTTATCCACATACATTCAGTTGATCTTCTACCTTGCTACTATTAAAGTGCCTATGAAATGAAATTTCGACCTGTTTTTGATACTAAAAAGTTAAAATCCAATTTAAGTTATGGTCAAGGAACGAAAGGTATTTTTTTGGACGTCCAAAGTTGGTCAAAAATGAACTTTTCTTGTCCTGGGGCCTGGAACTAGTATAAAAAGAAACAATGCACGATCACTGCAACAAACCGTTGAGAATGGCCGGAACTGGGTTTGCAGACCTATATCAGTATTAATACTTGAAGTGAAACAAAAGAAACGGCAAACTGATCCTAACGGCAGAAAAACAGAAGCAAAAGCAAAAAACATGGTGACGTCATGCAAAAACGCGGTGTCGCTTTCAGACGCTTTAGAATTTCTCGTAAACAAACCACTTTTTTAGCTATATTTTTAGCAGTTTTGCTCAGTTGGAAATGTCCTCCGACGATGAATTTTGACTACCATGTTGATTACGAAGGTTTGCACAACTGTTGACGTCACAAGTCTTGGCGCTGATTGCCCGATACTTTTAGCTCAAATAGAACTATATTATTACTGCCGTCATTGTTGTTGGATTTAGATATGGAGAGTGACACTCCGGCTACGTCACTCCCTTTCCTATGTTTTGCTATCAGAAACCACCAGGAAATATATCCCCTTCCCAAACCATAAAAATCCGAACCCGTTCCAAACCCCTATCCCTGCAAAGGGAGAAAAGACACGCATTTGTATGCAAAGCCGCCTTGTACAAAGACCACACTTTTTTACAGCGACAACGAAAGATACAGTCTTTCTTTGCCTGAGAGAGACTGAATCAAGAAATGGTCTATTGTAGCGGGTCAAATTCGCCCATTAAGAATTAAACAATAAGCCTTTTGTTTTAAGTGACGATGCCGAAACAACGCCGAAAAGTTCGAGGATGATCGTAAAATCTTCGGCTTAACCTGAGCGCGTGCATCTTTGTGTTCACAAAGACCTCTTTCTGAAATAGACTCAAAACTGGTTCGGTCCTAGATTTCCATTTTCAGTTTAGCAGAATGTGCGAACATACAAGCACACTTTAGCCCAAAGGTGCGATCTTTTGTGAGGTGTGATTTTTATTTCGTTAATGCGCATGCGCAAAACGAGATATAGGTATGTACAAAAAAAGGGAAAGTTAACAAAGGTTCCTTTGTTTAACTTTGTGGACTTCTGTCCGGGGGGTTAGTTCTTTATACAAGCTATATTATGGCATTGAGGATATAGTTGGTTAATCCATTGACGGCCGTGCCGGCGAAAACCGGCCGTACAATACTCCACTGCTTTAAAAAATTGCAACTTTCTCAATCACGTGAACATTGCCTTACTATCAGTTGTGAGCATTCTTCAAGTTGAGATACCCAATAAATACAAAAAAGTTAGCGATTTTTGCAGAATATCAGCGTTTGAATTTGGACAATAACAAAAATTACCGTTTTTAACGTCATATAAAAACAAAAATCACGTTTTTCCCTTTAGTTTTTTTATTCAAATCATCGTGGCAAACCCAAAAGTCAACATTTACAGCATAATTCAGGCCTAGCCCTAGCTTAGCAGTGAATTTTTTGCCCTTATTGGTTGCTCGGGCCGAGCTACAGCTTCTTATTCTAGTGCATACTCGCCTTGTCTCGATGTTCAAAATCACCACCGCACTGCATGCTGGGAAATAACGAGATTTTTCGACAGCGTTCATTTCTTAACGCACACAGCCACTCCGACCCACCGCCGAAATTTCGCGCTAGTTGTGTTCTTTAGTGGTCGCAACTTCCAAAATTTGCCAGGGTAGGTCAAGAAATTCATCCAGAGTCGAGTCCCAAAGCTACTTCGTTTGCAGCGAGCCAAATTCTTTAACGAAGCACAACACCTAACTCGGTTCATTGAGAAAGTGGACTCTGAACTACCTTCAAGCTTAATGATGCTCATCAGGCAGCTACTAAAGATGAATCAAAGGGCTCTTAAAGCCATCTTGTTAAAGCCATCTTGTTAAAGAAGAATCTTGATATGGAGGGGGGGGGGGGGGGTAAAATCGATTGTTCAATCTTTCCGAAGAGTACATACGCGACAAAGATTTTATGTACAAGGCAATAATGTCATTTTATTCCGCGAGACATTTAGTTATTGAAGCAACGGATGAACAGGGATAAAGTACACTTTACAGTAGAACAGAAAGTGGAGTCTTGCTAAATAAAGAACGTAAAGGCTACGGTATGAAGGCTTTAAAATTCATTTGCCGGTGACTGCAGAAGTGGTTAGAACTAGTGGAGGCTCATCAACGGTTTTTGACTGTGAAATAAGTGGTTGTAAGTGAATGTTATAAATAGCATTGTTGTGATCATCTACTGGTGCATTTGTAGGACATAAATAGGAACTATTCATAGGATAATTTTTTTCTTTTGATTTTACATTGAGAACTCTTCGATTTAAAATGGCAATATCATGTTTAGTATGTTTTCCCTTTCTCATGCGATTAAGTAGCTCTGCAAATTTTTTGGCATCTTTTTGTCTCATTATTTCTAAATTCAAACATGGTTGAAACTGGAAAACTTGAATGTCGTGTGTACAATGTATTGCCTCTAATATGGAAAGCAGCTTTCCCAGTTGGAGTTGTTTTCAAAACTTTAATATCATCTGGATTTTCTCCCGCAATACTATTGAAATATTTGACTGATGAGTGCTTCATATGGCAATGATTCAATATTCCAAAACCGACAGAACAAAAGCCAAATCCATACTCTTGCATAATCAAGCCGAAAGTCTTTTAGTTAGCTTAATCGGCAAAATCTTACCTTTCTAACATACTATTACATAATCATGACACCTCAACATTTAATACCCATTTAAAATTGAAATAACTCTTTCATAAATCAAACCGTAATAGCAATGATTCAGTATTCCAATGACTACTAAAAAAGGGACATTAACGTTAATTGTGCGCAAAAGTAAATCCATTGTATAATGCAATCAAATTAGGCCCCTCCACATATGCCGAATCTAATATAAATGAGCAACAACAACATATTTTGCGAGGAGCCATAGTCACCGAAAGAAACCGTGAGCGTTGGCCCCACGCATGCAAAGCCATATTAAAGACGTCTTGAGCAATTTTTCGCAGAAATTGCGCCACCATTGACGCAATGAGAGCGCCGGCACCTACAACCTTACAATATTTGGCGAGAATACTTCGTATTTTAGATGCAACCGTTCCAGTTTCTTTGCAATTTGGTTGGACCACATTTAGTACAACAAGACACAAATATGCGACGAGAGAGGCATGAAAATAGAACGCTTTTTATTTCCAATTTGACAGCCTTGTCTGATAAATGACCACAACTGGCTTCTCATTGGCTAAAATTAATTGCCAAATCGCTTAAGCTACCTGCTTTCGTGCCTTAAATTTAACGAGAGTTCAATTCAATTGAGCTGACTCGCTTTAATAACTTTAAGCGAGTTGAAAAGCAACTCTTTTCACGAAATTTCCGGTTGTCACTCGCTAATCGACCACATCTAGTACAACAAGACGCAAATATGCGACGAGAAAGGCATGAAAATAGAACGCGTGCTTTATCTCCGATTTGACAGCGTTATTTTTTTTTATTTTATTTTTTATTTTATTTTATTTATTTTGCCACAAACAATGAATTACAAGGAGAAAAAAAAACATTAATAAATAGGTTAATTAACATTAAATTTAAAATTTGTACATAGCCTTGTCGGATAAATGACCACAACTGGCTTCTCATTGGCTAAAATTAATTGCCGACTCGCTTTCCTGCCTTAACTTTAAGCAACTTTTCACGAGATGTCCGGTTGTCACTCGCTAAGCGACTTCACTTTAATATATTTTAAAACATCGATCATTCATATATTCCATAGGGTCCGGTCTGTTAAATGTTGTTTGATGTTTAATATTTTTCTTGTAATTTATTCAGATGTGGATCGGCTGAAATATCTCTGTTTTCCGTTTTTCGATTAGTGGTACGTCTGTTTGCGTTAAGTGGCAGTCCCGCTAAAAGCGGTCCGCTCGATTTCGCGACCAAAATAGTTTTCCTTTATTTTTTGCTGGTCAAAAGGCTTTGGTACACATGTTTGAAATACACAATTCTTTTTTTTTCAAATTCTTTATTTTCGCCCTGCTACAAGCAAGAAACGAATTCAGGCCGTATCGGCCCTTACGACGGTACTATAAGAAGCAAGGGCTGACAACTGCGTAGAAAAAGTAACGCAACAATGGCATGATTGAGGCCAAACTGAAAGTTTAAATGCAACTGCGGATAGGTATTTCGCCGTTATTGCGGATCGTCAGCACAGTGTAGCAACAAGTTCGAGTAACTAACCTGACTGAGTTAGCACTTTCAAAAATGTCCACTTGGTTTTAAACTTCGGATATTACCCTGTCAGCTTATGCCATACACAATGAACAAAACAGTCGAGAAAATCATGCCACTGTTGCAAAACTATGTGCCAGAGAGAACATGGCCAAACCATGTGAAAAAACTGACGCAACATAACGGATGTTTCTACGTAGCGCGCCTCTCAAAAACCATCAATTTTAGTCTCCCGATCACCGTCGAAACCCGGGGGGGGGGAACTCCCATATGAAAGGGGCGGGGATGCTCGTCGTCTCGCTTAGGGGTGTAAATTTCGGATTTTGGTCTCGCTTAGGGTGTTCTGGGCAAAACGCCATTATATTTTGCTGTCAAAGTCTCGTTTAGGGTTGCACGCGAAGAAACATTAATATAATACATTTGTCTGTGTTTTAAAATGGTCTCTTTTAGGGGTCAACAAAAGCTTGAGCCACACCCAGATTGGTCTCCTTTAGGGGTTTAATTCAAAATTTCCGACGGGCATCCCCGCCCCTTTCATATGGGAGTCTCCCCCCAGGCGTCGGTGGTGGGGGTGTTTCGCTGGGACCTAAGAACCTCCACCCCATCTCAGACCTAAAATTTCTATTTTTGCTACCCCATCTCAGTCCATACAGTTAAATTTGGTAAAAGGCTCTTTATCCAAAAAAGGGGTTTGTTTACACAAATTGACAGAATTAGGCGTCAAACCCATACACGCTCATTGAATCGACTTCTACAGGCACGGTTCCAGATGAAAAATGTACCGGAAAAAAATGACAAAGCACTTAATTCGAAAATTGAACGGAAAAGTATACCCCATCTCAGACTTAGTGGGCAAAACTAAGACCCCATCTCAGACCCAGAAGGTCAAAAACCCGACCCCATCCAGCGGCACATACCCGAATAGCTTATATATGGGAGACCCCCTCCCCCCCCCCCCGGGTTTTTTTAGCTACTGCTAACTAGTATAAAGTTAAAATTTAGGTACACGGCAGTTAATTTGGGATAATACAGATCATTTGGTACCTATTTACGCATCTCTTTTCAAGCTAGCGATGCAAACATCTTAGTCAAATAAGAAGGATGCAAAAAAAAACTTCTCTTTGCCTCTGGGCACAAGTCATGAAATGTTTTCTTATCGCTCTAGGGCCAGTAATAGATTGGAAGTCTGATGATCGGATTTCACCGTGCAGCCTCGTCACATAATTTGTTGAATTTTAAGTCAAAATTTACATTTCTTGAATCAGTTTTTCACTTCCTAATGTAACATTGCCTTGTATTTATTGTATTTGAAGCGCACAAAACGTTCAAATCACGTTCACCGATTTTTCATATCCAAAACATCATCACCAATATTTGGGTATAGGGGTGCCGCTGAGGGTCTGAGACCCTGACCCTGTTTAGGACAAAAAAGAAACGAAAATACCTACCCTGTGTAGAACAACACCCTTTATTTTAGGACCCTGTCTAGGACACGACTCGTGCGTGGTTATTAATCTGAGCTTTAAAAAAATAGTAGACGGATCTGAAACGAAAACGACTTCACCTTTGCATGAATATGCTAATCACGACAAGGGAAGTCACCACAAGCGCTACGTTAACTGGAGCCATACCCTGTTTTGGACAGACTCGCGTTAAATTATATACCCTGTTCAGGACAAAAATGCCAAAAACCATACCCTGTCCAGCGGCACGTCCCGGTATAGGTCATATAAGGGAGTACCCCCCCCCCCCCCCCCCCGCGCGCGCGCCGGGTCTCGCTCATACAAAGCCTTTGAGTTGACAGCAAACTTTGTCTGAGTCACGCACCCCTTCTTTCACAAAATACTAAATAAGCTTATATGCATTACAAGTTATCTCAATTATAAACATCCTTGACATGACCTCGGTCAAAGTGATTGTTGACATAAAGATCATGTTCTATTTCTCATTTAATTAAAATTGAAGTTTTCCAGCCTGTGTCATTCAAAATTGATTATGCTTTTAGCAGCAAATCTTATCACTGAAAGAACAATGAACGATAGAAGAAAATCACGTTTCATTAATGTTTCAATTACAATGTAATTGCAAACCTCAAATTCTCTCTTCTCACTCTTCGGGGCGTTATGTTATCACATAAACCATCCTTTTTTCCCAACAGACTAGAGATCCCAACGGCAGATGTCTACCCTTGGTTATTGGAAACGGTCCCATCAGCATAATTCGTTGAAATATCAGATTGCAAATGATCAATATGATCCAACAAAATTGAGGGAATACTTTCCCAAATTCTGCATGTATTACAAAGCAGAAAGCTTTCCACTAATTTAGGCTGCTCTATCTAGTGTACAAACTCTCTTCTCCGCAGAATCGAGACATCTTTGTTCTCGCGCTTCGCGCTCGTGTCTCGCGCTACGCGCTCACGCCCCAAAACCCGCTTGAGCGCCCCCAATAACGCCTGTTATGCAGGCTAGATTATCGCCGAGACAAGACCGAGAAGAATGGCTTGTTTTAGGTGTATTTGTCTCATTCAATACAGGCCGTAAAAATCACTTCAGGCCGGGTTTTCGCTATGTCATTCCGGCTATAATTTTTCGTACGGCTTTCACCCTTTTTAATCTATTAATACCAGCTACGAAAAGCGCGTGAAGCATTTCTCATAGACAAAGCAAAGACGTTAGAACCACTTGGAATCAACAGGCGCGACGAACTTCATTAACTTTCTCATCACTAGTCAGTTTAGTTTATCACCCGTCAAACCCTTCACCAATCATATTCATTGTTTTTGTTATTCCTTAGTTTTTTCAAAACCACTTGTATAACGGTTTTACAGTTGTAATCATTTATAGTGCTAGCCCCTGAAGAAGCTTTGTTTTGCAAAGCGAAATATTGGGCACTATTATATTCCACTTTTATCTTGTTTTATTTGCTTCTGCTTCTGTTTTTCTGCCGTAAGGATCAGTTTGCCGTTTTTTTCCTTCACTTACTATAGAAATAGGTCAGTGTCTTATAAAACCTCTTTAAACGCTCACAAGACAATTCACCCTTCACGCTTTCCTCCCACACCGCTATAAACGAATACCCTTTACACAAACAACCTTTTAATCAATTTATTAGCCTACGCACATCCGAATTTACTTCTCCTACACCACATATTACCTTATCTACTCTCAAATCTCCATAACTTGCGATATAGATCGTGTTTTGATTGGTTATTTCCAAATCACTGCGATCAGTTAATATTGGTGGGAGTTGGTGGGCGGAAGAGTCAGAACAATGGACTGTCTACAGGCGCTTATTTTTTTTCCTCCCTTCGTCTCGCGCTTCGCGCGAAATGCTTCGCTCGCCCCGCTTGGCTCATAAAGCGCCTGTCATGCAGGCTAGGGTCTATTAAGTCACGATTTACTAAATTACTCTTTTAAACACGGATCAATCTCTGACACACAACGTCAAGGAATTATCCGCCTGCTTTACAAGAAGAACGACAAGTTAGACTTGAAAAACTGGCAACCAATTTCTCTGTTAAACACAGATTATAAAATTTGTACTAAAGTAATCAAACATGCGGGATTCCTGACCGCAGTATTTTTAAAAACCTTTTTCTGATCCGGTGTGACGGAAGGTTTTGCCGGTGTCGGACTAAGGAAAGCCTTTAGGGGAATCGGCGCTTGATAACGGGGGAAAACTAACTCAAATGGGCAACTCGCTTGCAAAGGAGAGCCGTCTCTCCCGGTAGGTACGGGATCAAACCACGAACTGGTACGCAACAGGAAGGCGATCAAGAAACCTGACTTGCGGTTCCAACAGCGTTTATTCCTGACTTGTGACTTTACGATGTAATCCAACGATGTAATCAAACGATGTAATCCAACTAACAATTGCAAACTAGGTTCTTATATACGTAAGGTACAAGTGTTCAACACCAAGGAACATAATGAAAGTGTCAAGCGAAATTCTTTGAGCTCAGCAAAAGTAAATTTCAAAATATATTTTTAACCCAAGTGTCCATTGTTCATAAAACTATTTTTAAAAGTAATCTACATTTGAAAACCCTCAAACAAAGAAGTAGCAGAAAAGCCAAGTCAGCAAGCGGCTTTTTAAGCACGTAATGGTGTCGTATCAATAGATTTGCAAGGTCGGCAAATAACTTGTACGCACGTACTAGCGATGTACCATTATCGAGTTATTCACCTACAACAAAAGCTATTAAATTTAACTTCGATGAGTCAGCTAAACTATTCATACTGAAAAACATAAAATGACACCATTACTTGCCAAGTCGTTGATTAGTTAAATAAAACTGAAAAAACACCGTGAGTGCCGGACGAGACCAATTTAGAACAGTAATAACAACTATTGTGTGTACAGCTTGATACGTGAAAAATCGGCTAGACATGATAAATTTACTAACAAGGTGTCAACTTGAATAGTGGAACGAACCTAATTAAGAACGATAAATTAACCCAAGGTAAACTATTGTTCAGAAGGTAGTACATTTTAGTATAAATGAAAGCACGACCTGGTACAGTAATTGAATGCTTTTCAAAGAGGTTAAAACAATTAAGTTTGATTGTCAAAAACAAAACCCTGTTGACTTTTAGAAGATTAAATTTCGATGAATAGCACAAAAGCTTATAATAAAAGCGAATTTCATACCTTTCACAGCTGAATGCGGAGTAAACCAAGCTGAATTGATCCATAGGAACTTTTTAACAGTGAACTCTCATAACTCATAACTCTCATATAACAGTGAACTCTCATAACTCCGAGGCGACCGACACAACAGTCATTTGTATTCCCGATTCAACTCCAGACATGTCCTCAAAAGAACCAG
The DNA here is from genome assembly GCA_022457155.1 of Cladopsammia gracilis. Lineage (NCBI taxonomy): Eukaryota > Metazoa > Cnidaria > Anthozoa > Scleractinia > Dendrophylliidae > Cladopsammia > Cladopsammia gracilis. The sequence continues at coordinate 291,563 of JAJGOT010000171.1, read as the reverse complement.
AGACTGTTATCATAATACTGTTACGTTTTTACAACAACGTATAATAATTCACTCACTAGTTTTCTCGTTGTTTATGTTCATATTGGCGCCAGAACAGCAACCATAACTATGGGAATTATACAAACCTCCGGTCAGGAAGTAAAATTGCAGTTTAATACCGATGCCTTGGATTTTATTTTACTTGACCAGAAATCCGCAAACATTTCCTTCCAGCAGAAATTTTAGCTGTCTCCGCAACCCGCAAAAATTTCCTCCCGCATGCAAAACAAATTCAGTCGGACAAATCAACAAAACTATGACGTGTTTCCCATACTATTGCACAATCAAACCGTAATAGCAATGAATAGAAAAAACGCAAAGTTCATGTTATTTTGCTCTGCCATACCGCTCATATTAAAACACAAACTTTCCTGTCCCATTTAACTTTCTTAAAACGTCTCCGTTAGTAAAATACACTGTGAAATTCTCAAACTACGTTTCCCAAGAAAACGCATTTGACCTATTTTTACCCTGATAAGGTAACGTGAGATATCGAAATTTAAGAAGGACTAATACCTTTGCGGTAACGTAATGTGAGATATGACAAGTTCAATGCTGTATGCAGAAAATCACTCAAAAACGTAAAAAGTCGCGGTCGTCAATGGGTTAAATTTTTGCGTCTACGTTGATCAATGATATTGGTCTCCAATTTTCTAAGTGATTTCTATCCTTTTCTTTCTTTTCAATAAGTGTGATAACAGCTTGTTTTTGTGAATGGGACATTTCTTTTTTGTTAAAAGCCTCGTTAAATGAATCAACCATAAAATCACCTAATAAAGGCCAAAATGTTTTATAAAATTCTACTGGGATTCCATCATTTCCAGGCGTTTTACCCGTATGAAAAGAGCCTAATATAGTCTCACATTCCTGAAGAGTTATTTCTCCCTCACAACTTGCACTTAGTTCCTCGGAGAGTCTTATTATATTTGAATTTTGAAAAAAAGAGTTGGCTTCTTCGCTGTTAAGGTTTATTATGCCGATGACCTCACCGTGTTTGTGCCTAATCTTGAATGCGCACAATGTATTTTTCATTTATTAGATCAATTTGAAATTTGTTCTGGATTAAAGGTCAACTACACCAAAACTGAAGCTATGTGGATTGGCTCCTACCGAAATAATACAGCGGCACCTTTGGGACTAAAATGGGTTAAAACTGTAAAAGCATTTGGAATAGCATTTACATATAATGAAACTGAAAAATTGCAAAAAAATTTTATGATAAATTAAAAGATATTAGGCTACAGACGCGGCTGTGGCGTTGCAGAGGTCTCTCGCTGTTTGGTAAAGTTACAATTATTAAATCCTTTTTGCTTTCGAAGATGATATATGTGTTCTCAGTTCTTCCAACTCCGCAAGATTTCATAAAGCAACTTAACACTATTATATATAACTTCTTATGGAATGGGCCTGATAAAATTGCGCGAGCAGCAACAATTAATGATATCCAATTTGGAGGGCTAGGGCTAATAGATTTAGAAACTTCAATTAAGTCGTTAAGATTAACCTGGCTTGGAAGGATTTTTTCTCAGGATTCTGCACCATGGAAAGCCTATATTAATTGCCTGCTAGAGAATTACGGAGGAACTTTTTTATTTAGATGCAATTATGATGTTAAAGATTACAACATTCATTCTACTTTTTACAGTGAATTTCTCCAATGGTGGGCTGACTTTAGAAATGTTTTTTCTACTAAGCCTCTTATATCTGGAAGTATAATCTGGAACAATAAGTTAATTAAAATAGAAGGTAAGAGTATATACTACGAGAATTATGTTAAAGTTAGAATTATTTGTACCAACCAGATGCAGTTTAATAAGGATAACGTGGAATCATATAACATTGCAAAAAGGGAAGGATTACGACACACAAACTTTTTAACGTGGTCAGGGATTCGATGTGCTATTCCTCCCCACTTAAAAGTTTTGGATGTAAATGAAAGTGAAATATATTCACTACAATTTCATTATGAAGGAAAAATATTTGATCCAGTCATATGTAAAAGTAAACAATTTTATGAATTGCTAATTTCAAAAAGGGCAACTGTATCGAGGGGCTTTATTAAACTGAAAGAGGATTTTGGATTAGATGATGTAAAAGTGTCGAATGCTTTTATTAATTTAAAGTCTGTTTCATCCGAAACTTTTGTTAGAAGCTTTCAATTCAAACTGTTAGATAATATTACATTCACTAATACGCGACTAGCTAAAATAGGTTATATTCCATACGATACTTGTACATTCTGCGAAGTTGAATCAGAAACGGTGTATCACCTATTTTATCAATGTTCTTTGACATCTCTCTTTTGGAAAAAGTTTGAAAATTTCTGGTTCGTACTTTCAGGCCAACGCGAGGAGTTTACGCTACAAGACGTATTTATTGGAAAATTAGAAAAAAGTGAATTGTTGAATTATTTTTTAATCCTAACTAAATTGCACATTTGGTTGTGTCGGAAACATTCAAAAATTCCAAATTGTGATATATTTAAAGAATTAGTTGACTTGAAATATAGAACTGAGAAATATATAGCAGCAAAAAGTAACACGCAGAAAAAATTTCAGGCTAGATGGTATTTTTACATAATAAATAACAACTAGATCATAAGTCAGCACGTGTAGGCTAACTATTGTACATGTACATTAGATACATTGTTTAAGATATTAAATTGAGAGTCTTTGTAAACATTTTTGTATGAAAAATAATGGCAATAAATATGTGGGAAAAAAAAATGTTTTTAAGTGGATGTGTCCGAGACGGCTTAATTGATCTTCACAGGTTTAAGAAATTTGTGTTTTTCTTGTCAATCATTTTTCGTAAAGCCATTAGACCTCGTTTAGAAGGGTAAAAAAGGTCAAATGTATGTTCTTGGGAAACGCAGTTTTAGAAATTCACGGTGTATTTTTATAATGAATGGAGACGTTTTGAGGAAGTTAAATGGCACAGGAAAGTTTGTGTTTTCATATGAGCGATAATATAATAAATTGAGGAATAATCAATTAAGGAAAATAACGAAATATAATATCAAATTTCTTCAACACTTTTGAGAGATTTGAGAGATTGTAAAGTATAAATAGGTGATGTCATGTTTAATTCTCGCGGAGATTGCAGAGTGAATTTTTGTGTTTAGTTAAATATACGTATTGGATTCGTTTAGCAGTAAAATTTCGTTCCTAAAGATTGTTGTTTAGTGTGTTGATAGTTTGTCGAGATTTTTGAGGAAAACAGTAATTAGTAATTTTAGTTTTGAATGGGTATTAAGTAATGCTCCGCATAAGAACGATAGCAAACTTCATTGTTCTGCGGCATTGGCTCTTTCCCACATAGAATATCTTTGGTTTCAAGAATAGAGGAGGGGCTGATGGTTCATAATTATATTTCATTATAAAAATAAAGAAAATCCATTTGCGTCAGATAAATTTTAGGAAATGTTCGCGCTTAACCAATCAATAGCAGAAGACAATAGCTAATAATTTTGCTTCTTTGATGAAGTTCCCGAAATACAATATCTTTAAAAAATTGCATGTTGTGCGATTGGGTCTCAAATGCACCTTGAATCTTAACTTTTAGCATTGCCGTTCAGCGCTATCCTTCTTATGCGGATCATTACTTAAATGTTAAGATGTCATGATTATGCAACAGTATGCAAGAGAGGTGAGATTTTGCCGACTTAGCTAATGGAGTATCAATCTTTCGGTTTGATTATGCAAGAGTATGGATTTGGCTTTTGTTCCATTTTGGAGTACTGAATCATTGCCATTACGGTTTAATTATTCAATAGTATGCAAAAGACGTAATAATTTTGTTGATTTATTTAACAAAAATTTATCAAGCAAGCATTTTAAGTAGCATTTTATAAGCGATTTCAGCGTTTCGATTTTTTCAAAAGAGATATTGGCACTATTTGGGAGCTAATTGAAGACATAAGCTTACCGCAATATTGCGTTACGTGTTAGCATTTCCTATTCACGGGTTGGCTGTGGCGTAATATAATCAAGTTGAAAAACGTAAGAATTCACTAGCATCCGTGAGATTTTCGAAACAGATCACCATATCTGTACAAGCCACGTCGGGATGCAATAACGTCATGCTGAAACAACGGAGGTTCTTCAAGCTCCAGGAAACATTACTCAAAAACAGCATAAAACAAGGAGCTAAACCATAACTGCAAGAGGTCATGATTCCAATAGAGACACGGCAGCTTCAGACTTTGATCTTAGACGTTCACATCCGTGATAAAGATCCATTTTTATCTCCTGCAAGTTAATGTTTAACTTACAGGAGTTTATGTGGGCTAACATGCATTCTTTATGCATTTTTGTTAGCCAAAAAATGCGTTAGATACTATTAATAGACTTTTTAGTGAGTTTGTGGGGACATTCCTAGTGCATATTTGTTAGCAGATTTGTGTTAGATATTGTCAATAAGAAAACAAGAGTCGAGTTGCATGTTTTTTGAAAGTGGTTTAGGGAGGGGATGTTTGTGGTTTGACAAAGGGACATATTTAAAGGTTGATGATTTTTTACTCATGCGCATAGCGGCATGAGTCAAGGTTTCGGTAAGGTCCTTGTTTCCATTTTTAGCTTTCGTCCCGCTTTTTGTAGTCACAAATTGCCTTGTTTTTTTAAAGTTTCCCGTATCCCGCGGGAGGACTTTCACTGGTCTGATTGGTTGACATGCGACCTCGTTATTTTCGGCGTGCCCGTAATCACGTTCTTATTTTCAAATAGCCGAGTCAAGCCACTGGCATTTGGACTTCACCGGAAAAGAAATTACATTTTTCGATGGGAATTTATGTTGATATCAATTTGTGATTGAATTTTTCTTTCTGTTGTCGCTAATTTTAGAGAAGTGCTTATAAAACGTGTTTAAGTTCAGTTGTAAATTCAGTCGTAATAAATGATATCTGATAATATGTAAACAAAACAAGACTTACATGTCACGCAAAATTCGTTGAGAGGGAAGGGGTGCGTGACCCAGTTAAAATAAACCATAAAACGTTCTTATGCAAGCGCATAAGTACAGGCTATCAGCTAGCCTCTTGTTTGAAAGGGGTTTAGCGAGCGCAGGTTTGTGGCGTGATGAAGCGATATATTCATAGCTTGATTTAGTTAACTGAGATTTTAGAGAACGTTGGAAGAGGGCAATTTATTTGGCGATATTTTATTTTGTAGAGGTCTGAGAAGTATTGAGAAAGGGAAGGGTTTTAAAAGAATTTGTGAATTGGGTTTGAAAAGCTCTGAATGCTTTAATGTAAAATGTGAGGGGCATGAAAATGTCTATGTTTTTTAAGTTAATTTATGTATATCTGTTCAATTTTGGGTTTATCTCGGTATAAAAACCTGTGACTTTTTGCTTTGTAGATTACAGTATGTGCATTTTGAATTATTCTTTTAAGCGCCAGTAGTGATCAGTACCAAATTTCTCCTTGTAGTATCAATGTACTATTAAGTACAGAGGTGATAAGAATAACGATAATGATCACCCAAGATGAGTTCTCTTGATCCTTTAACAATTTCTCCTGATTTGTCTTATACGAAATGTATGGGGACCAGTAAGGAGAATTTGTGTTTTGAGTTGAATTAAATATTGATAGCAAAATACTCACGAGTCACTCACAGACAGAGTCGAGTCCGCGCCAGAAATCCGCGCCAGAAATCACTGGCCTGAATGAACGAAAGTTCCGGCGCTCTCAGCTTAGACATTCTTGAGACATTCTTTTAACCTTAAACCGCTTATCTCAATAAAGGTCAATAAACACGTCGATTTTAATTAAATGCGCGAATTCCAATAGAGTGTGTGCGCTCAGGTGACCCTTGAATTACCGTCCGCCATGTTGGAGGACCACTTTGATGGGTTTTCCCTGTGTTTACCTTCCAGAGAGCGGGCAGTGCGAGCGCTTTTGAAATCATAACTCGCGTTTCCTTTAACGTTGTGCTTTTTTGTCATTTGTGCTAATTTAAATCCCAAAAATCCTTTTCTTTCGATAATTAGGGCCGTATTTGTTTCGATCAATTCGATTTGCCGATTTGCCGGCCCGATTTTTTTAAACCTTGAAAACATGGTCACTTTTATAGCTGCATACTGGTTTGAGAGAGTAAAGGACTATATAAAACAACAGTGTCATAACTGAATGTGAATATTCATTGTGAAATTCGGACGAAATGTTTTTGTAATGAAAACAGCGTCTGCGATGAAACTGGCTCTTGCAGTGAAACAGATTCGATGAGCGACGTAGCCTCCTACGCAGCCGTGACGGCTCGTCACGCAATCTTTCCTCCCCCACGAACGTAGGACTTCTATTAAAGGACGTCTGCGTATGAGCGACGTGAACCGCTGTTAGTTGTTGGTATATGTTAATGCTCTGTACTGTTCCTGACCGTATTTATAAATGTCTCGTTTATATTAAGAAATGCAAACCAAATAAATGCAAATAATCATCAGTCAATATACATGTATTGCTATCATTTTAATGTGAAACTTTGTGAGAAGTTGCATAATAGCGGAGCACTTGCCAGGCCGAAGGCCTGGCTGCGCAGCTCCATACTCACAGAACCGATGCCCTTCATTTTTCATGGTCATGGCTAGCGGAATGTTTCGCGGGCGCGCGTGTGCCGGCCGCCACCCTCCGCCGTCGCGCAGGACTAGCTTGCCTTCGCGCAGGACTAGCTCGCGGGCGCGTATGACGTCGGAAAACATGCGCGTACAACGTCATGTTGAAACCAGAGCGAGGCTTTGTTTTTCGCGCGGTTACACGGCTGAATGTCACGTCAGCTAGAAAAACACTTTGATGTTTTACTGTGAATTTACTAAGCGGAGAAAACCGTTTACATTAAAGGCGTTATTTCCCTGAATATTTCGCGGTTTGCTACTCAAGACAAGGATACTAATTAAGGGATACTCAGAAGCCGCTTTAGTGTAAAAAGACGAGCTTTCAGGGATAAAATCTTGTTTTTTATCAATGCGGGAGATGTTTGTTTTCTACGGATTTCAGAACCCGAAGCGGAGATTTGAATTTCCAAGCAAGCGAGGGACTAAAGGTAAAACAGATTACAGTTTTCGATGAGAATTTATGTTGATATCAATCTGTGAGTGACTTTTTATTGGTGTTATTGTTAGTTTTGGAGAATTGATTTTAAAACGTGCTTGAATTCAGTTGTATCGATCTCTTGAATTTCATCGAAGAAAGCTTGAACTCGATGAGCTATAATTAAATGGTACGCGTTTTGCTTTTAAACGTAAACTAATGGAGATTTCAAAATATTTTTTCGAAAGAAGATTATGTTGTCCATTTTTATGTGTTTGTTCATTCATTAGATAGATTTAAAAGCGATTTTATATAAACAAAACAAGACTGATTTTATAGTACAGTTCCATCTTCACTCGCATCGCCTTATGCAAATATGTTTGTGTATTTTTGCAATTTCTGATTTTCAAATCAGTTTCTCGAGCAATTTTTGCCAAACAAAAACTGTATTTTATTCGGAAAGTAGTGGTACTAGTTATTCCAGACAGAGAAAAGTTGTTTTTGTGAACTTTTGTACGGTCTATAAAAATGTACTGTGCAGACGGTCGCGTAATACTGTTTTTGAGAATTGCTAAAATTGAAAATAGCCCGTTCGTCAATCTTAATTCTTGTGCTTCCAACCTTTCACCTTAGTTAAGCTTGTTCAAAGTGCGACGCTGTTAGGCTTGGGCTATATATATATATTATGGATTCTAACTTGGTAAAGTGGATGATCTTAATGTAGAAAAATTGTGCTCATCTCATGTATTAAATGAGAGGAAATTTTGAAGCATATTTCCATACCTGTAGGAAATCAGGGTTTTTATGTAGCAGTGATTAAAGAGTATTTGGATGGTATATGTACTTGAATGAAACCAGATTTTATGAAATTCTTATGTAAAGGTCAAGGGCCCGGCTGCATAACTAAGTGAGATTTCATTCCAAAATATTGATCCCTCAGACGAGACATTTGCTCCGGGCGTGCGCGTTACCAAAATGAACTGTTGCTCATAATTATGTATTTATGCGCTATTGTTTTGGTTTTTGTTTTAGTTTTAAGAACGGTATGCATAACTAATGTGCGGGGTTAAACGGAAATCTTTCCGGCTGAAAAGTGCCTGTTAAAATGAGTTAGAACGCTTAAAGCAATGACCGCGCGGTCGAACTCCATACAAGCCTTTATACGAAATTGCTCACTTCAAGGTAAAAATGACGGTACTTTTTTTAAAAGTTATTAGAATATTTTAACGTTTCTTGATAGAGTAATAACCATATTACTGGAATCCTAGTGTGGATTTCCGAAAAGTAATTCATAAATTGCCAGGCCATGCACTGACAGTAGAGCATGCGAATAGATACAGACTAATAGAAGCCAAAATTGGCTCAGTCGAAACATAGTGCACTGACAAAATAGCAAAATGACGGGATATTTTTCGCTCCAACTAAATCATATTTCCCACTAAAATGTTCACAAGATCCCAGTCTCTTCAAAACCGAGTGTGGATATTGACATTATACCTATTAAAATGAGTTATACCGCTAAAAGCGATGACCGCGCGGTTGAACTTCATATAAGCCTTTACTTGACATTGGTCACTTCAAGGTCAAAATGACGGGACTTTTTTTTTTTAAGTTGTTAAAATATTTTAACGTTTCCAGATAGAATAATAACCAAATTACTGGAATCCGAGTGTCGATTTCCGAAAAGTAATCCATAAATGGGCGAAATTTTGATTTGCCCTTTAAAAAAATAGCGTTTTCGCATTGATTTTAAGGGTCTAATTGGGGGTCTGGGGACGAGGTAAAAAAATTAGAGGCAAATGTCACCCAATTTTTTGCCATGTCTGCAACCATTCTCTGCGTTTCGGAGGATTTTCTTGCGCGTTATCATGGATAACTTGACCAATGACGCATTAACGAGTACACTTTATATATATATATATATATATATATATATATATATATATATATATATATATATATATATATATATATATATACTAGTATAAGAATCTTTTTACGAGAAGAATATTGATGCTGAGCTTGGCGAATATACCCAAGGCTGAGATTTTGTTAAGTACATTTTTTGCGTGCTGATGGAAAATAAATACAATAAAATCACATAATATTTTAAATGAACTTTAATATACCATTGAAAAGTATGGTAAATTCTTTCGTTTTTCTAACAAAACTGGCTATAACAAAACGATAAAAACTAGTACTAGACATTCATATGATCGACATATCGGCAATTCGGATAAAAGGTACAAAAGATATCCATGACAGTTGGTCGTTTTTTTAATACTCTATAGAAGTTTGTAGACGTCCATGAATGACAATTAAATCGCGGTAGCACAATAACGTGTATGTCAGTGTGTATAAATATGTACATAAAGTGTAAAATAAATATAAAAGCATGGGTGTTATGGAGGCTTCATGAAATACTATACTCTGTAATCTAAGAATGTACACAAAAATATTTTCAGCCTAAAGTCGGCAAACCAATAAGAATATCCAACCTGAGCATTAAAAATATACATTCTTATAAAACAAAGAGTGTATAGGAAACACAAAGGGATAGTAAGAAAATCATTTGGAATGCAGGAAACGATTGCAGTACATCACACTTAAGGTGCTTTATGCAACAGGGCCCAGACATCTCAACCAGACCACAAGTGCAATCAAACTCTGTATTAGGGCACAAAAGGGACAGAACAGAGTGTCCATATCTTTATCATTTGTATCGGAATTGTTGTGTGTATTTCTATGAACTGTTTCTGTTTTATTGAGGTGTCTGTGAGAATGTCTGTTAACTCAATGACAGTATAGCGTACAGCCGCCCTTCCTTTGAAGAAAAGCTAGCCATACACATGTTCAATGGCAACTTCCCCCTTTATTTTGTGGCTTTAAGCCTGAAATAAAAAACATTTTTGGCAGGCTAAACCTTGTCTCAATAATTTATTTTACCTGTTTCACAAGCCACATGACCCGTCAGAATATTCACTTATATTGTATGTCTAAAGCAGAAGTAAGAAATGTCTTGAAAGAAGTTGTGTACTAGATCCAGCATGTATACCTGTAAAAATAGCCCTTTAGTTATAAGGGGTGCTTACCATTTGTAGGAAAAAACCGGTTAGGGTGACCGTTACATAATGGTAATTGATTTTCCAAATATACCGACCAACCGATGAGATTATCCTGGTATCCAGGCCGTTCACTCAATTTATAGCACGAAATTCCACAGATTTCTGCTTTTCAGTCAATATGGCAGACGCAAGCTTTCTTGCAGAGTCATCGAACTAACTGAAGATTTTGAGGTGGGAAATCAGTGAATTTTTTGACGAAGAAGAAGATCTCGTGCTGTTATTTTTGAGATACCTATTCCCACCTACACACCGAGTGAATTTCGGAATCATCTTCGAATGACAAGAGGCACATGTGAGATCTCGTGCAGAGAAATAATTAACGCTGGAAGGATTTCAACCGGGAATACGAGGGGTAGGCAGTCTATTCCTCGGGTAAAACAAGTGCTGGGGTAGCGTTTCTGTGGTCCATAGTGTCGGAGATGAACAAGCAAGAACCACATTGTTGATGAGACGCCATATTGAAAAGACCACTAAAACCGCGCGAAAGTCCTTCAAGAGAGCCTGGAAACGGAACTATCGTTCAAATGGTACGGATAACGAATCGAAAAAAAAAATAGTGGAGGTAGTCCACAATTTCCGAACAGATTTTCCGGAAATTATCTGCTCTATTCGACTTTCAACCGAAATTTCTACCTTTTTGGCTAAATGGAATGCGCCCAAGATATCCATACAAAGCAAATAAAGTAAGCAAGGCTGATATTGTGTAGAACACTTCACGCGGCAACGACATGATACGGAGCCCAAACTGAAAGTCGCTGTAGTAGCAGCCTTGCTTACTCTATTTATGTTCACATTTTTGGCTAATTAGATCTTCTCTAGATCCTACGTACACCAACAGCATTTCGTGTGTGATCCTTTACCAATTATTCACTTTTCATACAAAGCAACCACGTCTGACAACATAATTTTCTTACGCTTTCTTGCATCATTCTCACTATTCGGAAATTCAAGACATTTACGGTATTCTCGCCAAACGGTCCAAAAGCGTTCATCATGTACGGTTTACCCCATTTCGATTGAAAATGACGTGATAACGGCCTAATAATGACATCGTCTCTCGTGATCACTCGAAATAACTCCTGGACACTCCTCGTCACTAACAATAACAACAAATGAGGATTTAAACTCATGAAACCGCGTACCCTTACCTAAATGCTTAATTGTAACATCCAAAACAATATTCAGAGATAATATGACAGCAATGCATGACGGGAAGAACTTACAGGAGATAGCCCGTAGGGCACTTCGATCTCGCAAGTCTTGCACACCGCAGACTTAGATACTAAATCACGGTCTGAGAGATTGATTGATCCTAGCATATTCATAAGAAAAGCTGCGGCCGATCACTACTTATCTTGCAGAAAAAGTTAGCCAAAGAGGCTCTAACATAATATGCCAAGAATAACATAGCATAACGAAGGTATAGAGAAACAATTCTATAAATGGCTACACAGCACAAAAAGAGATTTATATCCCAAAAATCATCAAAGGGTCATACAATACATATCGAGCATGCTAAACTGAGTCAAAGAGATAATAGTGACTAGTCACAATTCTATTTTCAGTATTTTGATGATCTAAAGGGAACAAATATCTCGTAGAACTTCTTGGGAAAGCAATTCTAAAGGCTTCTTTATACTTTTTGCGACTAGCGGGGGTCGTCTTTCGAATACATGTACATTTCTCTGCAAAAATGTTTCTTCCCACCGACTAAAATTTCTCGGGAAAAATTACAGAGAAATGTGTGGAAAACTAAAACAAGCAACAGGCCCCCAAAATTTGTCAGTAGAACTCTTTGCCGTGTAGCTTTAGTTTATATATTTTTTTAGAACAGCCACTTTACGAAAATTATTCGACATTAGACCCTGTTCGCACTACGAGAAATTATGTTTGTTTTGCAAAAAAACTGTCAACACGAAGCGTTTTGTAGTGCGAACGACTTTTTTCACCCACGAAAATTTTCGCATGTGTCACCAAACTTCAAAGACGCCGTCGACTAACTTTGGAGGCCGTAAATGTTTTGTCCGGCGAGAAAATCCTTTGTTTCGTGACATCCATCATTTATCGGGTCATATTTTGAAACAAATTTTATGCAGCGTACGTGACGGTATAGTTTCCCGCCATTTGATTCCCGTAAATCGTCGAATGACTCTCTCCCCATTCTCATATGTCTACGGAACAAGGTCTCGGGCTGGGAAATTGGCGCTTGTGCAGATGAATTTCGTTTCTCCCATCCACTGCAAATAATAACAACAGAGAATGAGTCTATCGGTATCGCATGATGATTGTGAAGGAATTTTGTTCGATGAAATCGAAGTACTTACTTCGTCACATAAATCACTTTCCACCTCCGATGGTAAATAAGAGTCAGGGTTATCCTACAAGAAAACATAGCGAAGTTAATTTAGAATACAGGAGGGCCAAAGGAAAGTAAACGGTTCAAACATGATAATTTAGTTGAAAACAATTCACTTTAGTTAATAATCACAACAATCAAATTACTTACATTACTAAGCGAAATCTTTTCCACATCCCCGATGTCTTGCAGTTCGGCCGTCGTCATCTATATTGCAAAGAAAATTTCGAGATTAATTCAAGTTTAGATAACTGATCCTGTGGGTATTGAGCTTAAGCTTAGCTGAAATCTCATTATGTCTTAACTCGCTGAACAAAGAGGTGCTAATTTCTCATGTAAATTTAGTTCAGTGTAAGTTCGCATAATTAAACTTACTTAACGGCGCGTGAAAGACGAACGACAAGACTTTTATCGTACTACAAAAACATGTTTAACGAACTCAAAATAAACTCACCGAAAGAGAAAGTCAAACTCATCGAACCCCTCTGTAGTCGGGACTTCATTGCTGGACACCTTTGATAAGAGAACAAAATGCGGTCAAATGAGAAAATTGAAAGCAACGTTTAAATAATCTAAGAGTTATAATTTACGCCCTAAAATTAAATAATGGCTAGAAAGTTTAGAATTCAACTAGTAAACTTAAAAAGTGTTTTGCTAATGCGTTTGTCTTTGCAACAAGAAGAAAGTTTGAGTTTAGAAATCAAGGAGTCAAAAAACAGATTGTGCGAAATATTTCAACTTACCTCAAATTCTTGGATAGTCAATTTAGCCAATCTAGCATAAGCCATCGGCTCCGGGATTTGGATCACTCCAGTTAAAATTTCCCAATCGCGGACGGACAAACAACTGTTCAGTACATCTTGGAAAGCATCGGCATTGGTAATAAACAGCCATTTTTAACGAATAAACGTTTCGAAAATCGAACAAGAACAAAGTTTTCCAATCAAGAGTAAACCTCTAGTTGAAGGAATGACGCTTTCAAAAAATTGATGCTTTTTATTCAAACAGACAATACAAATCATGATATCCAATCAGGGAAGGTATAGAGCAGGCAAGTTTGGGCTTGTCTATTGTTTTGAAATGGGTGCAGAAGGTAATTATGTACATATCAATGATTTACCTAGGCACTATCCCTAGTCATTTAATACCACAAAAGGTATAGGCTGTTGATAATACATATTAATAAGTTACCTATACCAAACTACGTCATCACCTAGGCACCTAGGCACCTAGGTACCTAGGTACCTAGGCCGTAAACCAAGATTCCACAGGGCGAGCAAATATCCAATACGGGTGTAAACGACAACGGTGGCGGCGTCTTCTCAGCTCAATTAAAAGCTCTAAAATTCGAAACAGGCGAATCTTGGCCACCAAAACTAGAATGAATTGTTGATGAAACAAAAAGAGATTTTGCATTAGAAGTAGAAATCAAAAAAGTGCGATAAAAAACATTTCTAGGGAGCATTTTTCTTTGCTCACAGACTTTGACTCACAGAATTACATGCAAAGACAAACACACGTCACCATATTTTTGTTATATGTATGATTGACCTGTTTGGTCACACAAAAAAATTCACAAATTTAAGTGCGAACAGGATTACGAAAACGAAAAATTGGTGATTACAAAATTTTCTATTTTTTTTGCAAACGTTAAACTACATTTTTCGCTGTAGTGCGAACAGGGCCTTAGATTCTCATACAAAAACCATAATTTCTCACCTGTCAAGATAGCTTCCAAAACCGTTATAAGGATCATTAAGATGTCTGTTTGATACAGGATCGTACACAAAGTATGGGAAGGAAAGAATCAAAACTCACTGATGCTTGTGTCCAATAAAATACGGTGTGTCCACTTACTTTGGAATCAGCTTAATACAGGTTTTACTGTAATCAGAATCTTACTCATTTAATCTAACACTGAAAAGGGCTCGTGTGTTCAACCCCGGGGTCAACCCGCGTTCGCGTGCTGGACAAAATTCAAAACAAAAAGACGAAACAAAATACACACCATGTATCTCGCATTTCCCATCAGAAAAGATAGCTCTATTTCCAACTGAGCCTTTGTAACAGCTTTCCCGTTGATCTTCTCTAATCGGAACAACTTTAAATCAAGCGCACCGAGTCCAAACTTTCCGCTTATTGTTTGATTAAATGTCCATTGAATTGTGCTTTGTCATGTCAAACGGTATGCGACCTATGTGTCGTTCGAATGCCGATCCTTTGTCATCATCTCGATAAAAACTCAGAATAACTTTGACCACGCCACTCGACGCCATCACGGAGATCAAGGTGAACGCTCTACGACCCTGGTACCTTTCGCATATAATATCGGTTAATATGTCACCTAGTCACGCAGCGAGACAGGTAAATGTCACAAAATAGCTTTGCTGTTAGGAAAAAACGGCTATGTTGCTTTTATTAACAACAACAATCGTTAATTTAGTATAATTAATAGAATGTCACTTAACTGTTAACTTTTCATTATCAGTTAACTACTATATTTTTGGGCAATTGTCAGTTAACTGTTCATTTATTTGTTCACTCCAAACCTTTACAGATGTTAATTAAATTAAAATCACATTATATTAGGAAGGAGAGGAGAGGGGCACGTCTAGATAAACTAATATTGTGCCCCTTAAAGTTATATAAGTATAAACAAAAAACTTGTATTTTTTTTAGTAAAAAAAGTAAAGGAAAACTTATAAAAAAGCTTGGTAAATGTCAAAAGAGATGATATTTCATTAGTATTGAGCAAGGTACCAGCGTAAAAGTGCTTTTCTAAACATCTTTCTAGATGGTTTGTCTCTGATTAATTGTGGAATACTATTCCAAAAAAAATCTTCCAATAACGCTCGGGCAGAATCTCCTGAGATTAGTTCGAAATGAGGGTATGACTACTTGATTAGATGATGTACTGCGGGTATTGTAGTTATGTAGCTCAGATACTAATGAAACAGGTATATTAGGAAACTTTTTATTGTGGAAATAATCATAAAAAAGCATACATGTGTTCAGTTTAACAATATCAGGAAATTTCAAAAGGCATTAGCACCCTCCTGCGGTGTAGGCCTGTCATGAACCTCATTTCGATCTAAGGAAACTAAAAAAGTATACTATTTCACAACACTCTCATTCATACTCAGTTGAAATAAGATATGGGAATAATGATTGACCAGCGGACTAAGCCAAGCTGGAACAGTTTGGCTTAGGGGAGGTCAGTAGTAGATAGTGATTGAAGATAAGCCTTGTTACGGACTAGGTGACTAGGTGACTAGGTGACTAGGTGCTTAGTCAATGACGTCACAACATGCCTTCCCGCGTACTAATTTGGATTTCCCGCATACTAATTTGGATTAGGTGCCTAGTCAATTACCTATTCCTTTTGTGTTAATAAATGACTAGGGATAGTGCCTAGGTAAATCATTGATATGTACATAATTACCTTCCGCACCCATTTCAAAACAATAGACATGCCCAGATTCGCCCGCTCTATTCACACCCTGATTGGATCTTAAGATTTGTATTGTCTGTTTGAATAAAAAGCGCAGATTTTACGAAAACGTTATTATTTCCGAGTCAACTTGAGCAAAGCGTATTTTTTCCAAGATGTTTCCATTCTTTCAAGTCGAATCGAGCTCTAACCCTCTTCTGACAGTCGATGAAGTTGAAAAAGTCCAAAGGCAAAAGATAGCTAGTCTTGTTGGTCATGTCTTCCAGCTTACGTATGCTGCGATGCTTGACATTCTCATCCAAGAAGAGAAAGTGAATCGCTGCAATGGTTGTGCTATTCAACACCCAAGTCAAAAGCAACACTCGTGTCTCATGATGGATAGCGAAGATGCGTGGATGTATTACCGAGAAGATGTGGTGGAAAACATCGATCTCAACATCGTCATGAAAACCGCCGAAAGCGTGTGCAGCGCTCTTGGTTTCAAGTTAGCCAAGTCGTGGGAAGCGTACGTGACCGAATTACCAAAGCTGCCTTGGACAAGTATGTACCTTACCTCCTTGGAACTCGAAGATTGCGGAGAAGATCTTAAAAGTCGTATCCTGTATACTATTTACTACGGGCCTTGTGGACTGAAGTGCAAAGATCCCAGTGCTATGGAAATTGACAGCCAAGTTGAAGTTCAATGCCCTGAGACTGTTGTTAGAAAAGAAGAACAACCAATGGACCTTGACGTTGTAATTAATGCTATTCAAAACAAATTGTGTCTATAAAAGTAATAAAGCATGTTTATTTGAGTCAGTGTGTGTTTGTCTCTTCTCAGTTAACATGGGTATAAGACCTTCCTCGCTTCGATTTCGTTTTGACCTATACCGCCTTGTAGCACAAAGTATAAGTTTTACTACACCTGAAATTATGTTATCGAAGGAGGGATTTTGCGATCTACCGGGGTCGAAACTGAGCAAGTTAAAACAACTCCATTCTGAAGTATTCACGCAAGCTAATTGGGGAAGATTATTGGTATTTTTAAATTTTGCCGAACAATTAGGATTGACCGAGGAGGACTGGGAACGATTATTCCAGTTTCTCGTTCCCACTCTCACCCAGATAGGAGAATAGACATATAAGTGAGCACTGTGGAAAGAATAGTCATTTGAGTTCCGATCGTCAGAGAAGTCACTAGTGATGGGTTGCTGTCCACCTTCACCCTCCCTTGCACTAGAGAGAATTTTTAATCGCATTCGTTGCATATTTGCTTGTTGTGGTGGCAAAGTCATTGTACAAAACTCTGAGTTCTGCGATGGAGAAAACTCTCGCCAGCATCTACCTCGATCCGAGTCATCCCGCAAGTTTCGGTGGTTTGGATGCTGTTTACAGGGCGGTCAAAGAGAAAGGAAAGAGCAAGATTTCTCGTAAACAAGTTGAAGATTGGTTGAGTCAGCAAGACGTTTATACGCTTCATAAACCCGCGCGTAGACTTTACAAGAGAAGTAGAGTCATTGTTCCCGGCATAAATGCTCAATTCCAAGCTGATTTGGTGGATGTTCAAAGTCTAAGTCGATATAACAAGGGTTACAAATACCTCCTCACTTGTCTAGATGTCTTTAGCAAGTATGCTTGGGTCCTTCCTTTGAAGACAAAAGAGGGTCAAGAGCTAGTCAAGGCCTTTCGAACGATTCTATCTTCTGGTCGCAAACCGCTTAAACTTCAAACGGATCAAGGCACGGAGTTTCTTAATCGTGTGTTCCTGAAGTTTCTTCGTGACAACAACATTGATTTTTTCACAACTAACTCGGGATTAAAGGCGTCGGTGGTTGAGAGATTCAACCGTTCTTTTAAGGGAAAAATGTACAAATTTTTTACTGCTAAAAACACACTTACGTATATAGATGTGCTACCACAGTTAGTATCATCTTACAATCATACCTACCATCGCAGTATTAAAATGAAACCAAGCCAGGTTACCAAGGCCAACGAAACCAAAGTATGGGAAACGTTGTATGGAGATGATGTACACAAGCTTGTTCGTTTCAAATTTGCAGTGGGGGATCGTGTAAGAATCAGCAAAGCGAAGCGACTCTTTGAAAAGTCTTACCTTCCCAACTTTACAGAAGAAATTTTTACTGTGTACAAACGAATGTCGCGTCAAGTACCAGTCTATAAACTGAAAGATGATGCAGGGGAGATCTTAGATGGAACATTTTACGAATCTGAACTACAGAAAATTATCAAGAATGACGATGTTTATCGTGTGGAAAAGATCTTACGCAAGAGAAAGCGTAAAGGCTTAGTTGAATATTTTGTAAAATGGAAAGGTTACCCAGATAAATTTAATAGTTGGGTAGCGGAAAGTAATATTTCAAAGTTGTAAAAGGCATTGTGTGAATAAAGGTATGATTTTATATGAAATAGTTGTAGCGTGGTAAATTATAAAATAAGCCCTCCCTATGTAACAACATCATTTGACTTCTAATCATCATGGAGGTAACACAGTTTTATCTACATCTCCCCAGTAATAGTAGTCTGGACAAATCTCCAAATAACACATTAACAGAGTATGGGGTTGGATTACCACAGACCATTAATCTGACAGGTGAATGGGAAGTGGCGTTAACCGAAATCCACTATCCACATAGCTGGAATAATGTTCAAGACTTTAGATTTTTCGTTCGGAATGAAAAACTCCACGGTATGTGGGATACCCTGATAATTTCACCAGGCCATTATCCTACCATTCAAGATATCCTTGCAAAAATGAAAGAGTCGATCGATAACGAACACCGTTTCAACAATGATGTGTCATTTTCCTATGATACTATCAGTAGAAAGGTGACAGTTCATGTGCAAAATAACTCCCAAGTGAATTTTGACAAATTCGGATATTTTCTGGGATTTTCACCGGAACAAGTGATTTCAAAGACAACCCAGGGACCTAGAGAAGTGGATTTGGAACACGGTTTTCACGATCTTTACATTTATTGCGATATTATTCAACCGCAATATGTCGGAGACACACTAGTTCCCTTGCTTCGAATTATTCCCGTGGAAGGGAAAGATGGGGAACGAATCAGCAAATCATTCGTGCGCCCGCAATACGTACCTGTCAGCAGAAAGCAGTTCGAGACGATCGAAGTCAATATAAAGCGGGACACCGGAGAGTCTGTACCATTTGAGTTTGGGAGAGTGTTGCTAACACTACATTTTCGTCAGAGTCAACCTGCGTACTTTTAAAGAGTGACATGAAGAAAATTCATACGCCAAATCACAAGTTGTACGAACAGTATTATTTAGATCAAGCCAAACAAAAAGGTGGAAATTTACCAGCCTTTCATGGAGCTCGATTTCAGCAAGGATATGGCTTAGGTTCCACATTTAGAGGTCTTTTTCGCTGGGCGGTGCCTCACCTGAAACAGGGTGCTAGAATACTTGGTAAAAAAGCGTTGCAAACCGGTGTCAATATTGCTCAAGATGTGATGGATGGAAAACAATTAAGAACGGTGGTTGGCAAACGAGCCAAACAAGCTATCAGTGAACTTGCTTCCCAGAATCCCTCGCAAGCGCAGTCAGGTGCGGGTCAAAAAGCTACAAAAAGGAAAGCACAGCCTAGAAAAAAAACAGTTCGCCACCAGGCAAGAAACGGAAAACATCTCCGCAGCAGAAGAAGCCCGGACAAAATTTGGAATATTTTTTTTCAAAGTAAGCATGGCTTTTGTTCATCACGAATCTCAAGAGTGTACGAAATCGGAACTCGATCTTTTCACGATTCCGGCTACACAAACATCTATCACCAAGGGACAATGGATTGAATATCATCCCCTTAGTAACATAACTGACAGTGGTCCGATCGAATTTAATGTCTCGGGAACTGGGGAAGAATATCTAGACCTAGCACGAACCCAGTTGTTTGTTAAAGCCAAGATCACGAAAGCAAACGGTACCGCTTTAGACATAAACACAGAAGTAGGGCCCGTGAACCTTTTTCTCCATTCCTTGTTTTCACAAGTGGATGTGTCTTTGAACGAGCGACTTATTTCCCCATCAACCAATACCTACCCTTATCGCGCCATGATTGAAACGTTGCTGAACTACGGGGAAGAGGCCAAAACAAGTCAACTGTCCATGGCTATGTTTTACAAAGATACCCCTGGAAAGATGGATGCAGTTAATCCAGTGGCTGAAGATGCCGATGCAAACATGGGTTTAAAAGCTCGCTATGAATTCACGAAACAGAGTAATACGGTGGACATGATGGGACCGATACACAGCGATATTTTCTTTCAAGACCGGTTAATACTGAACGGAGTCAATCTGAGAATCAAGCTCAACAGAGCCAAGAATTCGTTCTGCTTGCTGTCATCAGCTGGCGGTGCCAACTTCAAGGTGGTTATCACAGAAGCAATCTTGTACGTTCGCAAAGTTAAAGTAGCCTCTTCCATCAGTTTGGGACATGCCGCTGCGCTAAAGCAAACAACTGCCAAATATCCGATTCGCCGAGTTGACTGCAAAGTCCTTTCCATACCACAAGCATTCAGTAATTTCACCCCAGATAATCTTTTCCTGGGTCACATTCCGAAGCGCCTAGTACTAGTATTGGTGGATACAGAAGCATTTAACGGTACTTACACCTCCAATCCCTTTAACTTCAAACATCACAACTTAACTCAAGTGGGTGTGTACGTGGATGGGGAACAAATTCCTCGAAAACCCTTGTTTCTCAAATTTGACGAGGCCGGTGGTCAGAATATTATAGCTGGATATCAAAGCCTTTTTTCCGGAAGTGGAAAGCTAGCCCAGGATACAGGCAACCAGATAAATAGAAGCGATTATGGTTCTGGTTACACCGCTTTCTGTTTTGACTTATCCCCAGATCACTGCGCGGGTGAATATTTTGAGCTTATAAAACAAGGCAACCTTCGAGTCGAGCTTCATTTTAGTCAGCCACTTGCCAACACAGTGAACCTCATCGTCTACGCCGAGTTTCAAAACGTGATTGAGATTGACGCTAATCGAAACGTTTTGTTCGACTTCACAAACTAGAATGGATACCGTTCAACTGACGCTTATTTTGAGAAAGGATAAATATACCCGAGGCGTGTTTCAAGGAGTGTATCCTTCAGATAAACTGCCAAACAGTGTTTCATCCTACCCAGCCCTGTTCATTGCCAATGTGGATACGAGTGACAAGCCCGGATCCCACTGGGTTGCGTTTTATTTCACCAAGGATTGCGAGGGAGAATTTTTTCGATTCTTACGGATTACCGCCAAGCAATTATACTGGAACATTTACTAATTTCTTGAAAAATAATTCTAGCCAGTGGATGTTTAACTCTGTGACATTACAAAGCATAACCTCAAAAGTGTGTGGACATTATAGCTTGTATTATGCCTTATTTCGCTGTCGCCATGTTAGCATGAACACCATTGTACATAGGTTTTCTAGCAATAAACACCGAAATGATTTTCTTGTAAAACGCTTTATCGAAAAACACTTTCCTTTAAGTCTAAAAAAGTATCATACCCATGTAAACAAACAAGGATCAAAAGCACAACACAAAGTTCAGTAAACACACCATGTAATTTCCTTTCAGTGTACTTTATTGAGTGATTAAAATAAAGAAGTGATTACAATAAAAAAAAATGTCTCTTGTTATAATCGTAACCAGCGAACGGCTTGAGGGCGTGGACTTGCGATCCTTCGCTTTTGTTTTTTCGCGGGTGAGGAGGTAGGAGGTGGGGAAGGAAGCCAACGAGAGGGACTGCCAGGTGTTTCTTCTCTAACTCTTGCTTTAAACTCCCGGATGGTGCTCTGCCTCTGGGGATTGCGCACTAGGTTTTCGGGGACGTTCATTCGCGCCAGACCTCTCGCAAACACTGACCACCCAACAGGCTCAAAGCCTTTTCTGTGACGTACTATATCATTGACTAAATCCACCACGTGAGACCCGGGTATCGGTTTGTTTTCATACAGCAATTCTCCCTTTTCATTCCACTGCAATACATCTCGGTTTTGTTTTATTTTATCCAACAGTTGTCTAGCCCCAGCTTTGTACATCTTAGGTACACTTTTCATGACTTCTTCTTCTACCGCCGTAGGTATAGTTTCCACTTCGGTGGCTGTCTCTTCCGTAGGTTGTTCATTCTCTTCTGGTTTAGGAGTTTCTATAGTTTTGGGGGTTGTTAATTTCACTTGAAGTGGTTGACCTTTTCTCTGATCGTAATAAGTCAAGTACCGCTGTAACACTTGGTTGTAAAGCCTAGCTTTTTCGTCATCATCTAGCGCTTTACTGGATAAAATCTGACCCATTTCACTGTCTAAGTTTTTCAGAGTTTGTGTCACTGGTGGAGTTAATATCTGTTGGCGTTGTTGCAATCGTTCCAGGGTGTTCTCGGGAACGAGAACCATACGCTTTGTGTGATTCATTTAGGTAAGAATCGAACTTAATACACGAAGCACAGGAGGTAACAAAACACTTAGAAAATTTCCCCCGTGTTGTGCCAACACTTTCTTTTTCTTAGCAAAGGGTATACTTTTTTCGGCTAAAGCGATCAAAGATTTCTTGTGAGATAAAAGCTTTTTCTTGGCGGGTTTACTGACAGGCACTGTTCCTTTAAGTACGTTGAGAACACACTCACAAATGGTTCTTACTAAAGCGTCGTCGGCTACTTTCAAAATGGCTTTACTCTGAGCTGGAGTACACTTGGCAAGGAGTTTAAGAAAGTCGTGGTTCTTTCTCAGTCGCTGGACCATGCTCAACTGATTTATATCACTGTGATGCAGCCTTTTTATACCTTTTGGATGTAAGCGAACTGGGTGTCCCCAGGGAAGATGTTAGTTCGCAACCGGAAGTCGGCAGGCGTTTCCGGTTTAAGACCGCATAATAAATACCCATAAAGTCTTTTGGTTGCATCTTGGAAGGCTTCTTGCATATATTTTGTATGACCGGGAAACATCTGTTTTGCTAAATGAGTCACTTGACTGCTATCGCGCGGAGATTTAAACAGTACTAGATAATGACAGTTTAAGCTCATATCTCTTAATTCTTTTCCGCGGTGAAAGATGTTTTGCAAAATAAAGATGACACTCAAGTTGCGGTGATGACATCCTTTCGTAAATAGACTAGTAATTCTGTGATCATTACTAAGTTCTTGCATTAAATCATCAATAACCACAAGGTTTCGAATCGATGGATTTATCATAGATTCCAAGTCACTCGGGACTCCCTCCACAAAAGTAATGTTAGGAATACTTATTTGCATTTCATCGTACGCTGGTTGATAAATCCCGTAACACCATATAATATTTTAGGCGCCCCATCAATCACGTCTTCTCCTGATTCTAATAAACGTTTAACAAATTGACTTTTTCCGCAACACGTTGGTCCGGCTACCAATGCAGGGAACGGATGTTTCCACCTCGGATCCATGATCACAACTGGCTGATTAAACTACAAACACTTTGATTTATAGAAAAATAGTTTTAGGTTCAACCTCTTTCCCATACACACGAACCATGTTGGTGTTTTGTAATTTAGCAAATTGGAGCCAATATCTCCGTTCGAGTTCAGTTAAGTTATGAACTTGAACTAAATGATTTGCTAATCGCACTAAAAATTTCGCATGACAATCAGGAATGGGACAATGTTTACACTTTCGCTGCACCATGTTCACTCGAGGAAAGTTTGATTTCAACTGATCAAAACTGTTTGAAACACGAAATTTATCGCTAATTCATCAAGCAATTAAGGGCCACAAGGGCCTCGAGGGCCAAACGGGCCGCTTTTGAGGTGTGTTTTCCCTGGGATCGTGCGCGGGAGGCTCACGCGTGGAGGTCGCGCGCGCGACTAGACAGACAACAAACCATGATTAAAATTCTGCCAACTTTGTTTATTTACAAAATTATTTTCCTATGTACAAAAAAACTATATGAAAAATACTATGTCTAAAAAAATGAAATTCTTATACAATCTATATTTACAACTATTTACAAAACGCGAAAAATTATTTACAAGCGAGAAAAATCTATGTACAAATTAAATATCGAGTGGAGTTGTACTGACTCCGTCAGCCAAAACTTTTCTTTTTGGATAAAAATACGAGAAGGCATCCCTCACTTGTGTATAAGTATACATCGTGTTGTTGACTACTCGGAAACCTCGATTCACCCCAGCACTATTCTGTTTGGTCAACAGTACATTGAGATATTTTTCTTTGTTAATTTCGTTTGTTTTCTTGTTAACACCTTTACAACTGAACTTATCTTTCGCCCCAAAACAGTAATAAGTCTTAGAACACAACCCGATAATGCCTTGCCCCTCCCATTCCACTTTAAACAACCCGGGGGTTCGCTTGTCATACGCCTTGTGCGCGGGGGTGTCGGTCCTTGGGAACCAGTTACACTTATCTAGTGCGAATTCTTCTCTTAACTCTGGTCTAACCAGACTTTCAACGCTTTCCCCAGAAATTGCGATATACGCACTATCAGTATCCATTTCGCACATTTGAAAATCTGAACGGTCCAAATACTTGTCTAAAAAATCGTAATAAAATTCTAACATGCGAAGTTTTGCGTATTGATACACAAAAAAACCGACTTGAATAGGTAAATTTAAATTTATGGTTTTCTTGCAGGACTGAACCTCATACGTATCTTCGGTAATATTGTCCAATTTCCTGAAGAGAGGGGTGTTCACTTTTCCACTGGCTTCCGCGTCACTGCAAAATTCCACGTTCATATGCTTCATTTGGTTCGTTATACATTTTCCGTAAGCGCTATTTCCACACTAGAAATAATAATAAAGAATGAAATCAGTTGTCTATCCGTGAAATATGTATATTGCTCCCACCCCTTATTTCCCATAACAAAACAACAACTTACCAGTTTCATTGTATCCGCGATAATGGCTTTGTTAGGGTCTGCGTCTCCTGCTCGTCTCGCGTCAGATACTGCGTCACCAAACGGTTTGAAGCAGGGTTCAGGAGTATATTCAATGACTTGGTACACTTTTGTAACCTCCAGACCATGCTCGAGATACCATTTGAGGAGAGGCGTGGCAAGCAGAATTTTCTCGCCTTTCATGCTCCCGATCAGGCTGCGTCGGGGTTGCGCCATGATGTTGTTTTCCTCAGCATAAGTTTTCATGAACTCCCCAATATCGTCACGGCTGATGTTGGTGTTTTTAAAGATGGGGCACATCTCGCTGAACTTGTCCTTGAGGTGATCCGGCACGCGAATATCTACTTCCACGCACCCAAACAAACGCTCATTTCGCACCTCGCTCAAAATTCGCTCGGGGCTCATCGTTTTCACTTGATCCAACTTTCTTTTTACTTCGGTAGCGATGAATCGCTGCAGTTCACGATTTGTATTCTTCATCTGTCGCCATTCGCACTCCCACATCTCTACCACGTTGTAACCTTTGCTCTTGATATACTCGGTGTTGGCTCTTGTTTCTTCGAGTAGTTCACACATGGGCTTTTTGCGCTTTTCGTTAAACTCTTTACCACGATTGAGCGAGCAGTCGTGTCCGTGCCAGTAACAACCGTGAAATTGGTAGACGGTTTGTGTCTGTGCGTTGAATCCGTCCACAGGGAGTCTGCGATCACCGATACGCTTCTCGGTGTTGTTGAGTTGATGGCGAATATGGATTCTCTCTTGGTACGCCACCCATTCCAGCCATTCGATTGCCATACGAACAGACCCTTTTGGTTTAAACTGGTTCTCAGCCACTCTTCTTGTGTAGCTTCCAGTGGGCATGTTCTGCATCACAGCCCACAGGTATAAAGCATTTGCATCATACCCCACGATCTTCTGGCACAGCTTAGCAGCCTGGCCTTTTTCCGCTTCCCTGATTTTCGTTTTGCCAGCTTCGTGGTAGCGATGGAAAATTATACTAGGCCCGCCTGTGTTATTGTCCCGGATAAGGTGATACATGTCACTGTTTGCTTGGTCGAAGAGACTGAAATACGTTTGCGGCGACAGGTAAGAGAAGAGATACTTTAAGGTGAGACCGGGAACAGAAATGCCATCTTTAAACATGTCGATCTTTCTCTCTTGCCAGAACTGACTCATTTTCTCTGCCGCCTCCAGGAAAGGTACCACATCGAGATTATTGTACCAGACTAAAAATTCTCTGAATGTGGACATCTCGTTTTCTTCCCAGACTTGTTGGCAATAGGCGTACTCTTCGTCTGTTATGTTGGCGTTCTTCAGGCTTGAGTAGAAAGCTTCGTGGGGAGGTAATGATGTTTCTTCTAGCTTTTCCAGGTTGTCAAGCCACTCGTACGGGAAATAACCTTTCGTTTGAGGACATTCGTAAGCCTTTAAGAACTGGTCATAACTGAACCCAGGAGCTAAATAGTTGGTAATGTCGAGAAACTTGAGGTGTTCCGTCTTGAGACACATATGGTTGCTGTTTCTCTTGACGGTGAACTTGACTGGTTGAGTCTCAATGAGGTGGGGAAATAAAAATTCTTTCACAGCGTTGAGATCATACTTGCCAGAATTGAAGCCAAGAACAGGCAGTTCTTGAATGTATGCGTTTAGTTTTTCTTCGAGCTTGTTCAACACTTTATGGTCGATGGTCTGTTCTTCTCCAAACAGTAAATCTTCCAGCTCTGCTAGCTCTTCTCGTCTCTGCCTCTGTTCTTGTCTTACGCCTTGGTCAAGTTCCACGTTAAATCTTCTATAAAATGACGGATCGTCTTCCCTCACTTCTTCATCTAAGAAGGCGCGATCTTCTTCGTTCTCTGACTCAATCTCTTCCTCGTCCCCTTCATCATCACTTGCCATCAAATCGATCCCTCTGCTTTCATCTTCGCTCTCTCCTCCGGTTTCTGTTTCTTGTTCGCTTTCGTTCTCACCACTACCAGACTCTTCATTTCCTTCTTGCAAATCTACGAGCATTTGTGCCAGTCGGTCTTCGTCCGTTTCTCGCGTTTCGGGACCTCTTGCTGTCTTGAGTGCTTCAAACACGGGTGCGTACTGTTCACGTAGCAGAGAAGAGCTCTTGGTACTGATCTCGGTCAGGTACTGTACAAAATCTTCAAGCATCTGGTTCGGGTCGCCGTTAGACACAAAACAGTTGGGCGCTTGGTAACCAGGCACGTTACTACAGACACTCACACTCAGTGGTACATGCGACGTTTGCCAGGTCAATTTTTCGGTGTTCTTTAATTCTTGCGCTTTTTCTTTATCGAAGTAGCACTCAAAGTCATAGGTGGCTCTGTAAGGAAAGTACCGTGCTTTGTCGGGGACGATAATGCCTTCGTCTTCTAATTCTTCAAAGATGGTTTTGGGTACATGGTATGCTCCGCCAGGATATTTCAGCTGCACTTTGCCATCACAGGTCTGCTCGTGTCTTCTTAGATTATGCGCTCGCTTCCAGTACTTGCCACAGCGTGAGCAACAGAAGGATTTACTGTAGCGGGCAAGATCTTTGATGTATGAAAAGTGATTTTCGTACAAGTTCAAGTACATCGTGCTGTTATAGTGGCGGTGGGAACGACGGATAAGTGTAGCAGCGATGTCAGGTGTTTCTTCATCAGCATCTTCTTCGTCGTGGGTCTGAGTCGGGGCGAGAGCGTACACTTGAATATTGACTTCGTATATTTTCTCAAGATCCTCTAGTTCAGACAATTTCACCCCATGAAACCTCTTTTTCGAGAGTCCGGCTTCTCGGTACTTTTCATAATAGTACTTGGTGTCTCTCTCCAAGTTCTTTGTGTGGCAGCCGTTATGAAGGGCTAGGCAGCGGAAGAAACAGAGATTATCTTCATACGGTTTACCTCTTTGGATGTTACGATCAAGCGGGGTGATACCACTGTTATCCACGATATAACCGGGAAGACATTTTCCTCGTCCGATAGGATGATCGCGGATTTTCGTGATGAACCAAGTGATGTTTGTCACAAGATCGACCACCCATTTGGAGTTTGGCCTCTGCTGGCGAACCCACTCCAGGAAATCGATGTTGCTGATTTCTTGAACAGCGCGCTCTAAATCGTCTGGACTTGAAATCAGGAACGGCTGTTCTAACACCAGGTTATTGTTCGCGGAGGGGTGATGATACTGTAAGGCGCCTGTTTCAGTGTTACGCAGAATAAAGCCAAAAGCGAAATTCACCTTGAAAACGCTCGTTTGATCAGCGAAGATACGACTCAACTGTTCTCTGAGGGAAGCTGGACTGATCTTGGACAGGCGAAAATTATACCAGTCTTGAAGTCTGTTACGGCGACTGAATCTGGTTCGAATTTGCGGCCAGTGTTGATGGTACGTGTCGGTGATATTTTCTTCGCTAGTTGGAACCAGGTTGGAAGGGATGAGAATAGGATCAGCTTGCCAGTTCGAGCTGACAGCGGCGTCTTCAGCGCTAGCTGCTGGGGCTTGTTCTGCGGTAGAACTTGGGGTTTTCTTGGCTTTCTTAGTGGGTGGCGCTTCTACAGTCTTCGTGGCGGTACGCTTACGAGATGTGGTGGCGGGTTGTTGCTGATGCGCGGTGCGAATATGAGCGTTGTATGGGGCGAGGTTGTGGAATGTTTCACCACAGGTTGCGCAGGGGAAGGTACGCTCGGCGACGCGTTTCTCGTGTGCTTTCAAATGTTTGTTCAGATTCGATTTGTCTGAGAACCGTTTGTCACAGCGCTGGAATTCGTACGGTTTTTCACCAGTGTGGACGCGTTGATGGGACTTCAGATTATCCAAACGGGAGAAAGTCTTGCCACAAGTATCGCAGCGATGTTCCTTGCGAGGTTTTTTGCCGGGGGTTGCCCAGAACCCGTTTGAACATCCTACAATTAATTATTATTAACTAGTCTTAGCAAAGCTTAACTATACGATCGATAAATAAGTTCTTATCTTAACGTTACTCGAGTAAATAAAACCATGTTACTAACAAATAGTCTATCAAGTTGATTTGGGTATAAACAAGATGAAAGCGAGTTGAAATGTTTAAAAAACTCGAGGGAAACCAGCGTTTGTTTTGATTTCGTCCGCCATTTTGGATTACCCAGTCTTCGCTCGGTCAAGCATTATGTGAATATTGTACAACAATGAAACGAGAATTGAGTGTTTGATCAGTCAACGATAAAGAAGGAATTGTGCCTAGATTCTAATAGAAAACACGTGCTTTTAGAACAAGACTAAAAACAAATCACTTTCTTAGAAAAATACATTCGATCAAACATTTTAGAACAAGACTGTGACGCGAAAGCGTAAAAACAACTCCGTTGATATAAGTTCCAATAAACATGTCTCTAAAACGTTTAAGTAAACCGAAATTGACAAGAGAATTGAGCTTTTGATCAGACCGCTGATAACTTCATTGGTTCTCTATCAAAAAAAGCGAGTGAAATGAAACGAGAATTGAGCTTTTTTTTCAGACCACTTGAGCGACTTGATAACTTATTTTCTCCAAAAGACTAGTACGTACAATAAATCAAATCACTTACGGTTTGTAGAGGATTCCAAGTCGGCAGTTGATTCACTTCTCCCAACCACTGCAAATAATAAAAGAACATGAGTCTTTGAACAATATACACCAAATGATGATTATAATTGTGAAGGAAATGAAATCGAAATACTTACTTCGTCGCATAAACCAGTTTGCACCTCCGATGGTAAATGGGAATCGTGGTTATCCTACAAGAAAACACGACAAAATTAATTTAGAATACATGGACCGCTTACTTTAAGAATGAGTAAACAGATTTGCGTTATTGTTTAGAACACATAAAATATCGAAGTCACTAAATAATGGAAAATTCACAAATAACAAAGAGTAAACTACTTACAATTTCTAACGGGAGCCGTTCCATGTCCTCGATTTCTTGTAGTTCAGTATTCGTGAACTGTAAAGCAAAGAATATTTCGAGATTAATTTAAGTTAAGATAAATCCTGTGGGTATTAGACTTGACCGAAATCTTATTGTGTCTTAACTCATTGAACAAAGAGGTGCTAATTTTTCATGCAAATGTATAGTTCAGTGTTCGCATAATTATGAGTAAAACACCAACTCCGAGACTATTCAGTTAAAACAAATTAACGGCTAAATAAACTCACCGAATCGCTCAGTTCCTCCTCCTCCAAATCAACTTCTACGATACTCACAGATCGCGCGTCGTTATCAGTGGATACCTGTGTTAAGAGAATAACAATGCGATTAAAAGAGAGAATTGATTCTTTAGCGCGGGTTATTTAAAGCAATGTTTGAATGATCGAAGAGTTAAAATTCACGCTCTAAAATAGTTATGAGAAATCAACTAGTAGACTTAAAAGCGTTTCGCTCGCGCGTTTGTTCTGTCAGTGGGAATAGTTATGAGTCAGTGAAAGAAAACAATGTTAGAACGGGACTAAAATAATTAAAGTTTGTTAAACTAGAAATTGGTTTAAAAAGTTTATAAGATCTTTTGAAGCGCTTACCGTTTCAAAAATATGCGTTTCATTCACAACCGGTTCAGACGCCTCGGAAATTGAATGATCCACATTAGTTGGAAGCTGTAAAAGAACAGAACCACAACTTAGCCGTGAATCAACACTAGTAAAAAAGCAACAGATCGCAAAAGTCAATTTGAAAGAACAGAACTTACTTCAAGTTCTTGCACAGTCAATTCTGTCAATCGCGCAAACGCCAACGGAACAAAATTCTCTGGGATTTGAACGGCATCCGTCAACATCTCCCAGTCGCGGACAGTTAAACAAGCGCTCAAAGCAGCTTGAAGATCAACAACGTTTGTAAAAAAAGCCATTTTCAACGGAATAAACGTTTCGAATTAACCGAACAAGAACAAAGTTTTCTAAGTAAGCGAGTTAACCTCAGGAATGACGCTCTCGTTAAAATCTGCGCTTTTTATTCAAACGGACAATACAACTCATAATATCCAATCAGGGTGTGAATAGAGCGGGCAAGTTTGGGCCGGTCTATTGTTCCTATTGTTTTAAGAAGGCCGTGGAAGGTAATTATTTGCAAATGAATGATTTACCTAGGCACTATCCCTAGTCATTTATTAACACAAAAGGAATAGGTAATTGACTAGGCACCTAATCCAAATTAGTATGCGGGAAATCCAAATTAGTACGCGGGAAGGCATGTTGTGACGTCATTGACTAAGCACCTAGTCACCTAGTCACCTAGTCACCTAGTCCGTAACAAGGCTTATCTTCAATCACTATCTACTACTGAGGTCGAGTCTAGCGGTACGACCCACGCGATGAGGGTGGGCCGTTCCCTTCTCCGCGCTCCGCTGGAAAAAACTGAGTGTGAGTGGAGTGAACGAATTGTCTTGGTATTTATTGTAGAGCTCTTACGTAATCAGTGCGAGGAATGCTCACCTAGTCGAGAAAACTGCATTATTATTATTACATATTTCAACTTTGCATATCATTATAATAACAACTTTATTTACAATTAAAAAAATATCTTAATTACAAAAAATAAAAATAGAAATAATTGATAATTAAAATTCAAAATTCTATAAAATTACAAATTCCATGATATTAAAGAATGATATTAAATGATATTAAAATTATACAATCGAATTATAATAATGACGGCTAAACCAGTATCCATAAAACGCCCTAAGTATAAAAACATATATATAAAAGCAACCGTGTATTTCAAATATCCGCACTAGCTACATTTATTTTACAGTCTAAGGATTGCTCTATCTTGCTACGAAACGGCGTTTGCGAACCTCTAACGCATGCATGTACCGATCTTAAGAGTTTTATACTAATAGTAATTAAATCCTAATTAATACTAATTTAATACTAAAAATGCACAAATAACCACCCCCCAAAAAATTACTCATTGTAGGCTAAATTAAAAAAATATGTCTTAAGTTTTTTCTTAAAAATGCTAAGTGATGTCGTCGTTCGAATATTTGCTGGAAGGCTGTTGCACAGTGTGGGGGCAGCAGCACAAAATGAACGAGCTCCTAATGTAGATAACATACGCCCCTTGGGACGGTCCAAAATAATGAAGAGTTCGATCTAAGGGAATAAACAAGACACGACTTAATTTCCTGCATTTCCCAAGCGATGGACATTTTCAGTTTTTGGAGCTTCCAATCTTAATCACCCATTCTCCCAAACTCCAAAAACTTAACCACTCAGAATCAGAGGCCGGGTTCAAACAATGTCTCACGGTTTAGTGATGTTAATATTGTTAATATAGTTTATTGAAGCCAGCACGTGCTTGGCGTCACATTGTACATTCGTTTAATCACTGTTCTAGTTCGATCGTTTCGTCTGTTATCGTTGACTTTTTGATTTTCGCTGCTTGTTCTCTTCGAGATATCTTCTAAAAACAAAGCAAAACGTAAGAATTAATGCCCGGGTTGCGGAACACCGAAAGAGCAACACGACGTTGCCGTCATGGGCAAAACACTGCGATGGACCCGATGAAGAACCAGATCCTGATTGCGAGACCAACGAAGATGAAAAACAAAACGGAACAATGACCCGATCCTGTTCCTGCCGACAAACATGATGCTTTGCTGCAAGCCATCCGAGCTTTGTCGAACCAAGTTGGAGCCCTGCAGCTCGAACGAGACACACTGCGCGACTCAGTGAGTAAACTAACAGAAGCCAAGGCCGAAAATTGGGGGCGTTGCTCCAACCCAACAAACGTCCGATTGCACCAACAACAACTCCCCTATTCAGCCTGACGAGCAACAACAAATTAGCCTCAACAGTGACTCCAGTCTTCCAAACTCAGGCACCGTGCTTAAATCTGTTTAAATCGACGCTTATGTTGATGTCATCGACTTGCTTCCCCGTCACAAAGCAAAGAAAAACAGCTGAGAAAAACACATGTGGCGACATTAACTGTGGAACAGGAGATCGAAAAGCTACCACTATTTTGACCATCGAATCATTGGACTTGTGGCTCGAGGCGTGGAACATCTACAAAGCGCTCCTGGTGGACGTCGATCCGGGACGATACAAGGGACTTGCTCGGTATCGAGATGTGGTACAAAAGGCAGACAAAAAATTCATGTGGAGCGCGGTTTACTCTTACGATGTTCAATTTCGCCTTTACGTAACCCTGAATAAATCTGCACGCTTCGACACCATCAATAAAACTCTTTACACAACCATACTCGACTCGTCCGCGGTCAGAAAAGAAGGCCACGTTTGCCAGCGTTGTAAATCACCCATCATTTGGTTCGTGATTGTCCTCTTTGTGCGAAATCCGCGTTGGAAGAAAAACAGGCACGAAGAAAACTGGCCGCGCACGTGCAAAGACTCGACAAGCTAGCAACCCTACTACTGAAAATATGAAAAGTGGTTCGCCAGCAACGGAACAGAATGTTGTAACTTATTCTAAAGAAACTCCTGCCAGCAAGGAGCTGAATGCAAACGAGCCCATGTTTGCAAAGCTTGCTGGGGGGACCACGCTAAGGCCGATTGTAAATTCGCCACGAGACATTAATTCATCTTTTGATCTTGATTCATGGACGGATACCTTATCACGTCTCCCAGATAGAACATTTGCAAACGTTTTATTGCAAGACATTCATACCGGAGTAAACATCGCTTTTCCCGGAAATCGTTTTAGTCAGATACATAACAATCATTTGTCAGCAACTACCAACACTGAAGCGGTGGCGAGAGAATTGGAACGTGAACTTTCGCTTAGTCGTAAGATCGGTCCTTTTCTTACACCCCCCTTTTGCAAACTTTGTCGGATCGCCGATGGGCGCTACTCGTAAAAAACGCTCGATGCCTACGAAATGGCGCATAATTAACGATTTATCGTGGCCCGTCGGTCACTCCATTAACGATGGTATTGCTAAGGACCTCCTCTTTTGTACCTATGACACAATTGACCACGCAATTTCGCAACTTAGACTCCACGGACAGGCGGCCTTATTGAGCAAACCCAACTTATCGGATGCCTTCCGCCACATTTTAGTGCGTCGCGAAGACTGGGAGCTTCTTGGATCTACATGGGAAGTCAATATTTACGTCACACTCACCACCGCTTACTTTGTCGACGCCTTTTTACCCTTTGGATTACGCAGCTCTCCCGCACTCTTCCTCAAGTGCATCGATATTGTATCGTTCACAACGCGCGACCGGGGGGCCAGCCTCGTGTGGAACTATTTGGATGATTTCTGGATCTGTGGCCCCCCTGACCGAGACCCCCAATGCCAAACGAACTTGGACATCATGCTCAATACTTGTGTAGATCTAGGTTTAAATTCAAATCCTGCAAAGACTATTGTTCCATGTACAACTCTAGAACTGCTGGGGATCGAGCTCGATAGCGTATCTTAAGAGGCTCGCATTTCACAGACACGACTAGACGAGATCCTCGATTTACTATGGACCTGGCAAACCAAAGCCTCCTGCACAAAGAGACAGAATTAGAGAGGTTGATGCAATGTCTCATGGTTTATTTGTTAAAATTATGTGGCAGACGCTTTCGTGCCCGGATTGGCCTCTTCAGCCACTTCCGGACTCACAGAACATAATCAATGGCGTCGAGAGAGAGGTCTCGGTCTTCATCGTTCATCGTTGTCAATGGAAGAACGAACAATTACTTGGAATATGTGTTTCTCCGTTATCTGATTTTCCATCCAAAGAGGGTGTTATACATGAAGTACCATCCTCCCCACTAAATTCCAAAGAAGGTGCGACTTTCGTCCGTGAGCAAAATACAGCCGTAGCCGGACTTATCATCTAATACCATCTAATAAGTACCTTTCTGTACATAGCGGGGAAGGCTGCGGCGGAATCCAGAGAACGGGGCATATCACACATCCATAAACTTAAATAGCGTGCGTCGTGGCATAGTCTTGGGTTTGTGGGCTCGACAGTCAATGTTAAGGCAATATGGGGTAGGTCCGCCACACCCACCCTTTTAATTACGGATATTGCACCACACTTGATCCGGTTAATATATGCGGAAAAAGTGCCAGAAATATGGTACAATTCTTGTTTCTTCCCAATATTGAAAAAAGCCTGTGAAGTTCTTCCGCTTTGAAGTTGTTTGGATCACAGAAGACCAAATATCTTAAGGTACCACAGGCTTGCCCCTTTCCTACGAGTTCAGCCGTTCCGCTGAGATTACGTGCTGTTATCTCATTGGCGACCTTAGCGGGGTTTCCATAATAATCGACCCATGGTGGCAATGTGTTCCGGCGCAATTTACAGAAGTTCGATCCAGCAGTCAAATGCGTTACTTTTCTCTCAGATCCTTGGTATTTTCTTTAACAGGTCAAAACAAAACAACAAGGTCATCCAGAGTCCCAATGGAATTACTAATAGTGGAGTAACGGGGAAAAAAAACTAAACCCTAAATGAAATAACAGCTTTGACTCAGCATATTGGCGAGAGGGGTTGATTTAGATAACCCTCATTCAAAACCGTTATGACAATGCGACTTATTCAAAGACGACAAAATCTTATCAATTTCAACAGTTGTAATAAGTAAACAGCCGAGGCGAAGCATATTCTACGCCGTTTTGTTTTACCACCTCAAACTGTTAGGGTTACTATCAGTAATACAAGGCTAAGTACAGGCTCGGAGAGGTTCCATGATAACACTTCTATTTATGTCATACACAAGGCTAGAATCATAAAGATCTCAGTTTAACTGACTTATCATTCCCTCTTACTTTTGGCATCTTTTGTACCTGGCTTTCCCGTCACCGATTCTCGATTAGGGCATGTGGCTCTGAAGAGACCAGGCCTGCCCCACGCATAACACCAGTGTTAGCACGTGAGTACTGCAAAGTCCCCCTCCTGTAGGGTATTGAGGTGACAGTGGCGCTGGCGCGAGACCTGCAGGCGGTAAGCCTTGGCAACCTTTCTTTGTACATCAAGAATTTTTCCATGATCGTTGTCATCAATCAGGCGCATTAGAAGGCTGAGGAAGTGCGGCTTTGGTACGTCAATGTTTTTCCGTGCTGTTTGATGGAACAGTCGATAGTAATTGCTCTTCTCATGTTGACTACACTGGCCAAGTTTTGCAGTGTCTCAAGCATTTCAAATACTTCGTACTTGTCGAACTCAGCGAACGGACGAGTCGTGTACGCTAGAATACTTCAAAAAGACGTCCTGTTGTCGACATCGTTTACAAGTAAATGCAGCTCGCAATCCATATTTCTGTCATCGCTATTCATGTAAGTTGATCATTCACACTGTTTCATAGGAAAACAGACACTTTTTTGTTTGCGAAATTATAGCAGGCAGCACTGCACTGTAATAGAAAGTTTCACCTTGTAGTGATTTCACTTAACTACGAACCCCTCTGATTACTTATTTATTACGTCGCCATGGCCTTTCTCTGCATGAATAAGTTATTTTACGAACAATGCATTCCAGCATTTTCCCGCTTTGCCGGTAGTTGAGATGACTAGGCGTTGGACGTTTTACCGCGCTAGCAGGGCACATGCAACGCTCGATTTGCATCTAAGAAATCATTTTACAAAGAAAACATTCCATCGATATTTCGGACTGCCGCCAGTTCAAACAACAGGACATTTACTGCGCCTACATGTGCCCATCATTTTACAAAGAAAACATTCCATCGATATTTCGGACTGCCGCCAGTTCAAACAACAGGACATTTACTGCGCCTACATGTGCCCATGCTTTTCCTGTCCGTAATCAACTCTCGATTGTCATTGAAACAACCATTTTAGAAACAAAGCCTTCCAGCGATATTTCGCTCTTCAGCCATTTCAGACAACTAGACTTTTAATCACGCCTACAGGCGCCCATGCTTTTTTCCCGTCCGTAATGAATTCTCGATTCTTATCGAAAAAATCATTTTACCAAGAAAGCCTTCCAGCGTTATTTCGCTCTGCCATCAGTTCAAACAACTAGACGTTTTTTGTTTTTGTGCAACAGGACAATCTTTTGAAAGTGCAAAGGGCGACCATCAATGACCTTTCTGACGACCTGTCAAAAAATGTCAAAATGCTCAATGATGAGTTACAACACCAGTCTACAATTATCAAGAAATTACAAGAAGAAAATCACGCATTACAAAAGAAATACATGAAATTATTTGAGGAAAAAACCGATGGAAAAGAAAAACAGAATCAACTCGTAGCAGAAGTTGCTTTCTTAAAAGATCAAAACAAAGCTTTATGGCAGATTTTGGAAACACATAAACCAACGGAAACGGCCGTGACATGTGAGAAGCCACCCCCCGTTACACAAGAAGTTCTCATAACGGAAACGCCTGATGAAAATGAAAACATTTCTAAACCGACATGTAAACAATCGGGAGAACAGGAGTTACTGCTTGTGAATTTACCAACTTATAACTCCTTCTCTCCTTTACAAGAATCGCCCACAACACCACTTGATAAGGATAATAGAATCATCGACGAGAAACACGAGCAGAAGAAGACGCCCCCGGATACCAATATGCCTAATAACAATCAACAAAAACAATCACCTCAAAACCGACATGCACGCGAATGAAGTCATCTTCCTCTGTGATTCAAATGGAAAATTCTTAAATGAAAGAAATTATTTACATCCAATCAAGAAACCAAGATAATCAGAGCTCCATTGATCAGGATTGCCCGAGCCTACTTGCAAACTGAGATTCGCGCGGCACCCCAATTAATTATATTTCACACTGGAACAAACGACCTTGAGACAGCCAGGTCACCTGATGAATTTATTTACGATGTCTCCACATTGATTACTGAAGCCTCGACGAAATTCCCATCAAGTAAGATAATTTTCTCAACACTTCTTCCCCGCAACGACATCCCAGCATCAACAATTACCAACATTAACGATCGAATAATTGCTGGTTGCTCAAGATTACCCAATGTCCATTTGATCAAACACGACAATCTATTCATGGCTGAAATTGATATTCTTCATGACAACAAACACATCATGAAACGTCACATAGGTCTATTCGCGAAAAACCTGAAGGATGCTATTCACGGCCGATCAAGAAGCACGCGACACCCCCATATACCAACAAGAAGATTACCACCGCATCCTAATCAGTTTACAACGCCTGAAGTGCAGAGATACAGTACTTCTTACAGTAATGCAGTCAAGAATAACACACCTCAAACTTACCAATTACCATATTGCTCTCAGCCGCCCCCTCAGTCAATGCCAATAAATGAGCATCAACTACAGCAACAAATGACACAAACTGGACATAAAATGCATCACCAGACACCACTGACAAGACATCAAGTTTATCAACAAATACCTGGATCGCAAACAGAAACTGAACAATCAATCTTGACAAAAGGGGAAAGAGAAAGAACACATCACCAAACGAGCACTAACGCTAGCACAGATGTACAAATCCCAAAGGAGTTAATATCCTTTTTAAGATTTATAAAGTCATTCATCTAATGAATGAAAATTAAACTTTGTACCAGCATAATACATTAATAGTCAGCATAACTAAAATTTTATTATAGGTTTAACAAGATCTTCAATTATTTCAAGTCGGTTATCTTTCTGCGCTTGGAATGTTAATGGAATATCGTCCAAACATTTTGGAAACAAATTACAAAACAATGATTTTCTAAATATCATCAATGATTTTGATTTTGTGATTCTTACCGAGATTTGGGACTGCTGTGATATCCAAGTATCAGGCTTTAGATCAGTTGTCCAATGCTCCACTAAATCGAAAAGTGGTGGCCGTGACTCTGGAGGAATATGTCTTTTATATAAAAATAAATTTCATGATTGGCTACAAATTGTTAAAACATCTCCAAATTTCTTGCGGTTTAAAATTGACAAAAAATATATCAAAACAAAAAGAGACATTTACACTTGTGGAGTTTACATACCTCCAACGAACTCAAAATACTTTGATGAAGAAATATTTGAACAATTAGAACAAGACATATTGTTTTTTTCTTGCCAAGGATCGGTAACCTTTATGGGGGACTTTAATTCGAGAACTGGAAAATATTCAGATTCTGTTTCTCAAGAGGGAAACAAGATCATAACGAACGATCAATCAGCAGAATCTTCTAATTACACTCAGAGAAATAGTTATGATAATGAATTAAATAATCATGGCAAAAGACTACTTGAAATTTGCAAAAGTTGTGACCTTAGAATACTAAATGGCAGAGTAAACGGGGACTCTCTCGGAGGGCCTACTTTTCACGGTAGAAATGGCGTAAGTGTAATCGATTATACAATATGCGATCAAGACATATTTTTAAATATTGAAAATTTTATAGTGAAACAGCCATCACCTTTATCTGATCATAGTCCAATAGTGACATGGTTATATATTAACCATCAATCAAATACTTTTGAATTACAAGCATCAAACGAAACTAACTCTCAGTCTCTTACAAGATTACCGGCACAGTTTTCCTGGGAAAATGATTCTGGTCTTAAATTTAAAAACACCTTACGCTCAGAACAGATTCAACAGATAATTAACGATTATATAAACGAAGAGATCCAAAATGAAGATGTCAACTATTCCTTGGATAAAGTGGAAAACATTCTGATCACAACATCAATAGCGTGTTTAAAAGTTAGAAGAATAAAGAAACGAAAACGTGTCAAACCAACATCAAACAAAAAATGGTTTGATAAAGAATGCAGATTTAAAAGACATGAACTCAGAAAATTATCAAATCAAAAACATAGAGATCCTTTAAATATCAGTTTACGTGAGAGATATCATGACGTCTTAAAAGAATACAAAAACCTGCTTGATAATAAACGAAAAGATTACCATGCAAAAAAGATTTCACAATTAGAGGAAGCAACAAATAATCCTGACAAATCTAACTTTTGGAATTGCTTAAAATCAACGGATGATACCATGAAAGAGAAAGAAAACCCAACAATCTCAGAAGAGAGCTGGCTTAACCACTTCCAATCTCTCCACTCAAATAAACCTATTAATCCAATTCAACATGAAATCATAAATGAACTCCGACTTTTGGAACAAGAAAAAGAACAATGTAACTTTCTAGACTATTTGATCACTGAACATGAAATACGCGCTGCCGTGAAAAAATTAAAAAATAACAAATCAGCGTTCTCTGACAGAATAAGAAACGAAATGATTAAAGCTAGTATTGGAAGTATGATGCCTGTATATATCAAACTTTTTAATACAATTCTAAATTCAGGTATAATGCCTAAAAACTGGTGTAATGTCCTTATAACACCAATATATAAATCAGGTGACAAAAGTGATCCAACCAATTACAGAGGAATTTGCGTTTCAAGTTGTTTGGGAAAACTTTTCTGCGCTATCTTGAATCAAAGACTTCTTGAACATGTTACAACTCAAAACATATTGCACCCATCTCAAATTGGTTTTCTACCAAAAAATCGCACCGCAGACCATGTCCTAACACTAAGAACATTAATAGATAAATATGTTCACTATCTCGGAGAAAAAGTTTATGCTTGTTTTGTCGATTTCAAGAAAGCGTTCGACTCAGTTTGGCATGAAGGTCTCTTATATAAATTACTTAAAATCAATGTAGGAGGACATTTCTACGATCTCATTAAAAGCTTATACTCAAATTCTAACTGCTCTCTGAAAATTGATCACAGTAAAACGCGACCCTTTCAATACTCGAGAGGTGTACGACAAGGGTGCATTTTAAGTCCGTTACTTTTTAACCTATATCTAAACAATTTACCTTATTCGTTTGAAAACACTTTATCTGATCCATTCATTTTACCGAATGGTACAAAAATCAATTCTCTCTTATATGCTGATGATTTAATTATTTTGTCGAGATCCAAAACAGGATTGCAAAATTGTTTGCAGGTATTGTCTTCATATTGCAATTCTTGGATGTTAAGCATTAATTTAAAGAAAACAAAGGCTATGATATTCCAAAAACGCGCAAGAAAGTCCAATAATTGTACCTTTTATCTAAATAATGAAACTATTGAAACTGCTCAGAATTATACCTATTTAGGAACCCGAATATCATCAACAGGAAATTTCACATTGGCAACTGATCACTTGAAAGAAAAGGCCATGCATGCTCTTTACAGTATTAGAAGACACACAGATTTTAGTAGATTAAAACCAAATCTTGCATCAAACATCTTTGACACAATGATTTCTCCAATCCTCACTTATAATAGTGAAGCTTGGGGCTTATATACCAAACAAGACTTTAAGACTTGGGATAGATCCTCAATAGAAAAAGTTCAATTACAATTCTGCAAACGCTATTTAGAAATAAATAATTAGTCCTCGAATAAATGTAGAGCGGAACTAGGTCGATTCCCTCTCATTCTTACCATAAATCAGAAAATTCTTAATTATATTCTATATCTTAAAAGCAAAAATGACGACTCTATAATGAAACAAATTTTCTTAATATCATTAGATCTCCATTCAATTAAAAAACTAATTTTTACTCTAATTTATTAAACATGGTTGAATACTATGATCTACAAAATTTTAATCTTGACACACTGGATGAAAATAAGATCATGCATTATGTCAATCTTATGAAGCAAAAGTATATTTCCTACTGGAAAAATGCTTTACAGAACTCAAGGAAATTGGAATTTTACAATAGTTTTAAGGATCAATACATAATCTCCCATTATCTAGATCACACAAGGAAATCAAATGAAAGGAAAACTCTAGTCAAATTTAGGACAGGTAATCCAAAACTCATGATCGAGCTTGGTCGATATAATCAAATCCCTAGAGAAAATAGATTATGCCCTTTATGCGAATCAAATAATATCGAAAACGAAATTCATTTTCTCTTTCAATGCCCAAGGTATTCAACTTTAAGAGATAAATACTTTAATCAAATCTACCAACACTTGCCGAATATTCAAAATACATTCTCAACAGAAAGTATCAAAGAATTGATGAACTCTTCCAATTATTTTGTTAATTTACTTTTAATGAAAATGATATCTGCATGCTTTGAATTACGTGATAGCTTAATATTGTCAAATCAAAATGAAGTTTTGTAATTATTTAATATTCTTTTACTGTCTTTTGTTATTGTTAAAAGTATGCTTTTGCAATACTGTAACTCAATATAGTCATGCAAATAAAGCTATTATTTACGTTTACGTTTACCGTGTCTACAGGCGCCCATAGTTTTTCCCGTTCGTAATCAACTCTCGATTCTCATCGAAGAAATCATTTTAAGAACAAAGCCTTCCAGCGTTATTTCACTCTGCCCCCAGTTCAAACAACTAGACTTTTTAACAC
The DNA here is from genome assembly GCA_022457155.1 of Cladopsammia gracilis. NCBI lineage: Eukaryota > Metazoa > Cnidaria > Anthozoa > Scleractinia > Dendrophylliidae > Cladopsammia > Cladopsammia gracilis. Next base: position 249,387 of record JAJGOT010000171.1, on the reverse strand, counting down.
GCCTACGGGCACCCAAGGTTTTTTTCCGTCCGTAATGAATTTCAATTCCCATCGAAAAAGTCATTTTACGAACAAAGCCTTCCAGCGATATTTTGCTCTGCCGCCAGTTCAAACAACTAGACATTTTACCGCGCCTATCGGTGCCCATGCTTTTTCCCCGATCGGTATCGACCCTCGATTCTCATTGAAGAAAAAAAATTTTACTAGCAAAGCATTCCAGCCTTATTTGGCGCTGCCGCCAGTTCAAATAACTAGGACTTTTTACTAGGCCTACAGGCGCCCATTCTTTTTCCCCGTCCGTGATGAATTCTCCATTCCCATCGAAGAAATCCCGTTCGTAATCATTTTACGAACAAAGCATTCCAGCAATATTTCGCTCTGCCGCCAGTTCAAACAACTGGACGTTTTACCGCGCCTAAAGGCGCCCATGCTTTTCCCGTTCGTAATCATCCTTCGATTCTCAAGTCCAAGGGATCATTTTACGAACAAAGCATGATCTCAATTTCAGGTTACGTGTGCGGTTTTCAGCAATCTAGTGATTTTCCAGTCCTGTAACAATTCACTTCCACTCAGTCCTTGGCAGTTTAAAGGAATCTATGAGAGACAACGAGACCAAAAGCATGACTGGAAAGCGAAACACAATGCGATCAAACAATCACCTCACTTTCTTGTTGGTCCACTTGAACCAAGGGTGGATATCTGCCATCGCGTGGGTTGTACCGCCATAAAAACTTTAGTGACCTCCGTGCTCCGCTGGAAAAAACTGAGTGTGAGTGGAGTGAACGAATTGTCTTAGTATTTATTGTAGAGCTCTTACGTAATCAGTGCGAGGAATGCTCACGTAGTCGAGAAAACTGCATTATTATTACATATTGCAACTTTGCATATCATTATGAGTGTTGTGAATAATGACCGCCAGGAGTGGTGTCCTGTTTACCCGCTCCAGACCCAATATTTTCTATATAATTCGCCGGCGTAGTCTTCGAAGATAGCCTTTGTTGTTTTGCCTGATGGGGTGTAACAAAGCACAATCGCTGTCACGTTTTCCCTAAAGGGTTTCGCAATGCTGGTTATCTGTTGGGTTAACACTCAGACGGAGATGCCTCTGTGGCGGGCGCTGAATCCGAGTTGTACCAGTTGACCCGTGCGCCCTTTCACGGCTTTCGAAGCGGCACAGTCATCGAGAACAAATAGCGTGTTCGTCCCGGAGAAGTGGAAACTTGCTAAAGTTAGCCACCATTCAATCTCATGCTGCTGGTGGTCTATCACGAAAATGCGTGGCTTCCTTGTCCACGAAACCATCGTAGGTCTTGTTGTGGACAAAGGTTGGACATAGGAGACCGATATAGTCAAACTTGCCCCTGAATGGGCCACGGAGTTGATTCAGGAGATAATGTGTTTTGCCCGATAATTGGGGCATTGAAGGGCAGCTTTCTTGGGTCCATCTTATATAGTACTGAACAGCCTGCAGCTGGCTATTCTGGATGTTCATCTGTGAATCACTGATGGTGTAGATGTGGCAATGCACGTTTCCCGAGCCGGAGGTTGCCCTTTCAATCTCAAGGTGCACGCCGTCTTTTGTGTTGACGAAACGTTGGCCGTTGCCGTGAAGGGTTGTATCAGCCATTGATCCCAGATCGATAAGGAGGCCGAACTTGTTGTCCGTGAGATATTTTGTCAGACTCATGTTGGGCCTACTCCTACTGTTTGTCCCGAAGAGCCGACTAACCTCATTACACATATCGGTCCCATTGATGTCATTGGTGCCTTCGTTGTAAATCCTGTTGGGGGAGCCGTTTATGATGACATTCACTTTGGTGATGTCGGGATTGAAGTATCTTTCAGAGTCCCTGGGTCCTGCCGTGTAGGGTTCGATGAATAGCAGAAGGATGCCTTTGATTGATCTGCGCTGTGGGTTCACCCTGAGATTCAGCCTAGCGTCTGAACCCTTCGAGAATGGGACCACTTCCTCTCGCCTTATATGGTCGTAAGCAAACTCCTTTCCACTAGAATAGACATTGGTGGCCTCGTCAGCCAACTGCTTACTTCTTATTGTCTCGTACTCAAGCTGGATATTTGTCAACTTGTATACAAGCTTACTTGTATCCGAACCCATTACGACATGAGCTGCCTGTGCAAGCGTTATCTCGAAGATGAGATCGTTGTAGAGTGCCTGTGGGTACAAAACACCGTGGTCAGTCGAAATCTGGTGATCCAGATTGATACGGTATTTTTTTTTGTACACACTCTCCAGCTTGTTTTCCGCATCCACGCCAGAGGTCTTTTCGTCACCCGCGTCAGAGCGAATCTTGCACAAGTCCACACTCTGGATGCCCTCCGGAATCATATTATCTCTCTCATCAACAGAAAGGAAGAGGTCCTCAAAGATTTTGTAAATGTCGTATCCAACGGTGTCCTGGACAGTGCTGGCGGCAAATTTAACAACGAGCCTGTCAACTAGTGCTCTGGAGACATTCTGAACGAGATAGTTGTTTACATCACCACCGGCAAGGTCGATGTTAAAGAGCAGAGCAAGCGAGCCCGACACGATAACCTCATGTTCGTTTAGCTTGGGCACCGAAACCTACAGGGTCTCGCCGGGCTCGACTGTAGAGCGGTCAAATGTGATGCGCTTTATGATGCGCTCTGCTTTCATAGCATTAAGAGTCTTCTCGGCGTTCGTTGGGAGGAGGTTTGGTTGAACAGCCATATATATATACATACATATATATATATATATATATTTACGAATTAGTGTGGGAAGGGAGATATGGACAACTAATTGCCTCATAATCTTTGGATCACCAACCTATTCTCGTTCGGAAGGCGATTCACAGCGATTTCTGAAATAAATACATAGACAGTTAAAGTGAGAACAGAAATTTTCACAACAAAGATTATGAGTGAAAAAGTAGGGAGCTTAAGATCCACGACGACGGCATGGACGACGACGACCGGAAGTGAGATTCACGCGATTTTCCCGCGAATTCCGTCGTCGTCCTCTCGTCGACGACGACCAAACCAGTAGTTTCACGTCGTCGTGCAAACGAGTTGTTTAAACAAAGTTCAAAGGTAAAAATTTACACTGAATTGTCACTTTTTTAATCTTTTTTCATCCTTTATCTTTTGTGGTTTCATTTAAGCTTCTCTTTCTATTTTACGAAGCGAATTGGATTAAAAACTTGACTGTATATAACGTGCGTGTTTTCGTGTTGTTTACTATTAACTGGCGGCAAGACAATTCAAGAGGAAAAGGCGAATCGGTAAGTCGTAAGTTTATTTTCCCATGAGGTTGTAAAAAGGAATGAAGAACCTGAATAATAATTATAAGTAATCAATTGTGTTTTGACTTGAAAACACAACTGTAAGTGTTGGCAGCATAACGTTTATCTTTAAAACTTGCCCTTACGGTCGAAACAACTAGATCGAAAAAAATTATTCATGACTGCAAGCAGCTGGCCGCAAGCCTTGAATAGAAGAATTTAATCACTTGTACTCTGGAATTTTCGCCTCTGTAATATGTAAAATATATCGAATTTTAGCAGTGAAACATTTCATTTTGTAACTTTTTTGCCCATGCGATTATTTAGACTCACTTACGGCCAAATACAATTTTTTTGCCAACTCTTGTAATTAATTGTGTATCGTGTTTATTTTTAGGAATCCAAACTTTGTATGAAATTCCGAACACAATATACTAATGTGCCGGGAACTCGGCCAAACACTTGGACTCGGCCATTTCATACAGCGCGAACTTTCAATATTCTCCATGGGGAAAAAATCAGGATGCTTTGACTCGAACAGGTCAAACAAAACTGGAAATTCTTCGTCGTTAATAAAGTTTAATCCACGGCTCAAAACAAGAAGCTCACTCATGTCCTTAAACGATGTCATCTTGAGCGAGACGTTTTCAACAAGCCAAGTCGAAATAAGTCGTCGTCGTCCACCTGCGGCCGCATCTTAAGTTTTCAATTTCCCACCGAAACCGACGTCTTCAGTCCAGTCCTCCCGCGGTCTATAGACGTCGTCGTCGTCTCGTTCGTCGTGGATCTTAAGTTCTCTAGTGCCTCAGCCGGGAGTTGAACCCGGGTCTCCTGATGATCGGACAGATGCCTTACCACTAGGCCACTGAGACAACCACACTTACAAACACAAACAACACATTTGTGGCTTCATAGTGGAAAGCTCTTGGGAGACATTTTTACACAAATTCTGCAATTAGGATCGCTTCACTTTACCCAGTCGTTCAGCGATTCACAGTCCACTCCCCTTGGAAATTAATTTACAAATTAGTGTGGGAAGGGAGACATAGACAACTAATTGCTCATAATCTTTGGATCACCAACCACAAAGCCACAAATGTGTTGTTTGTGTTTGTGTAAGTGTGGTTGTCTCAGTGGCCTAGTGGTAAGGCATCTGTCCGGTTATCATGAGACCCGGGTTCAACTCCCGGCTGAGGCACTTTTTCACTCATAATCTTTGTTGTGAAAATTTCTGTTCTCACTTTAACTGTCTATATATATATATATATATATATAGGCTGAATAAAAAGGTTTACACAAACGGTGAACTCTTCAGCAGAAGGATCCAAGGATACGACGCCACCACGTGAATTTGTAGATAAGTATAATAAAAAACGATGGGGCGGGCTTCTTACTGGTCCTGACTGGTTTTAACGTTTCGACCTTCGGCCTTCTTCAGAAATTACTAAGAATTAAAAACTAAAAACTAAAAACTATGTACAATGATTAAGTTATACAAGTTGTGACTTATATACATTAAGCTACAAAAACAAAGGAAAACGAGGTTACGTAACATAACAAAAGAACTAAATAACAAGGAAAAATTTAACGCTAAAAATAACATACATGATGTGATAAAAACCTTAATTAATGATTGAAACAAAGAAAACTCCCAATCGAGGGCCCCCGAATAATCATATAGGTCACTGTCGGAATGACAGGACCAGCACGTGTTACCAAGTGCCCCCGACAGAACGTTCAAACACAAAACAACTACAAACAATACAAAGAATAAAATAAGGAAAAGAAAAAGACAATCCTATTATTGCAAGATACGTGCGTTAATTATTGTAGTTAATGCGGTTTTTGGATCTAAATTCACGTCTCTTGTTAAGGCCATGCGGATTGAGCGTAAACAATTGGGTTGTCCAATAAGCATCCCTAGTGAGCAATAATTGGTCAAGGTGAAATGTATTTTGAAATGATCTAATTTGTTCGATAAGAATAAAGCTAATTTGTGAAATATCATGTTCAGAACTATTAAAATGTACCGCCAATTCACAAGTTCTTCTATTATTGAGCATGCTAGATTTGTGGTTTCTGAAACGGACTTTAAATTCGGTGGATGTAGAACCTACATACTGCAAATTGCATTTATTGCAGGTGGCCAAACAAATCACATTTTTGGACGAACATGACAAACTTTGGCGAATAGAATAATAACGACTTGTGGCAGAACTCTGGAATTTCGAATCTTGAAGTAAAAATCTTTTGCAAAGGTCGCATCTTTTACCACATTTAAAGCAACTCCCCTCTTCTTCGTTAAAATTTTCATCCGTAACAGACCGAAATTTAGATGGTGCTAAAATTTCTTTGAGATTTTTGGTTCGGCGATAAGCTGGAAAAATAGATTTAGCTGGAAAAATTTCATTTATAAGGGGTGAGGAATGTAATAAATGAAGGTGCTTTCTAATGACGTTTCGGATGTCAGGCAAAATTGGATTGTAATCAAGAACCAGAGGAAATACTTTCTTGTCAGATTTAATCTTTTTGTTTAAAAGTTCTGATCTTGGAATACTAAGAACCTTGTCGAACTGTTTGTTAACTAAGTCCACAGGGTAATTTTGAGATTTTTAAGTAACCCTTATATTCATCACATCTATTTTGCAGAAATTCCATATGGGAAAAAAAAAAGTTTTTTGCATGTTTTGGACCTTACATTGCACCTTCGGAATGGAATCATTATTACGGATGTATATGCCAAACCTACGGATAGTCACCTTTACTTGCCATTTTCTAGTTCACATCCGTTCCATTGCAAAAGAGCAATTCCATATGGGGTAGCTTTAAGAATTAAGCACAATTGTTCTACTGACGAATATATAATAGGATTGTCTTTTTCTTTTTCTTGTTTTATTCTTTGTATTGTTTGTAGTTGTTTTGTGTTTGAACGTTGTGTCGGGGGCACTTGGTAAGACGTGCTGGTCCTGTCATTCCGACAGTGACCTATATGATTATTCGGGGGCCCTCGATAGGGAGTTTTCTTTGTTTCAATCATTAATTAAGGTTTTTATCACATCATGTATGTTATTTTTAGCGTTAAATTTTTCCTTGTTATTTAGTTCTTTTGTTGTTACGAAACCTCGTTTTCCTTTGTTTTTGTAGCTTAATGTATATAAGTCACAACTTGTATAACTTAATCATTGTACATAGTTTTTAGTTTTTAGTTTTTAATTCTTAGTAATTTCTGAAGAAGGCGGAAGGCCGAAACGTTAAAACCAGTCAGGACCAGTAAGAAGTTCGCCCCATCGTTTTTTATTATACTTATATATATATATATATATATATATATATATATATATATATATATATATTATAAAAATAAATATATACTTTGTTACATCATGGAAGAAGGCGGTTATGATTTACTAGACTGGGTAGACCCCGATGTTGATGCCGATATCGATGACGATAACGATGACGAAGAAGAAGTTGACACAACAACCCTCATTCAACCAGGCAGCATATCTACTCCAGATTCTCCTGGTGGCGAGCAGATTGAAATGCATACATTGCCTCACGAACAGAGCGGGTTGTCAGGCGATCCTTTAACCATCCCTCTGCTTGGAGACTTATCAGAAGATTTTGCTGATAGAGTTAGGGACAATATCAAAAAACTATATCCAAGAGCTAACTTTTCCAAAATAGACCCAATTGGCCTCGCTAAAAAAAGTGAAAATAATTTATATCGGCGAGACTGGAAGACCTATGCAAGACAGAATAAAAGAGCATGACCGAGACATCCGATTCGCCCGTACCCAGACCTCCGCCGTTTCAGAGCACGCCAACAACACCGGACACCACCCGCTTTGGAATGAAGTAAAGTTTATTGATCGTGATCCTCATTGTTACACACGCAGGGTCAAAGAGGCGATCCACATAAGACTTAACCCTAACAACATCAACAGAGACAGTGGAATAGAAATTCCAGAAGCATGGATGCCCACGATCAAGAAACACAACAACAGGAGAGCCGTACAACTACGGACCGCCGAGGGAACAATTCGCCGAAACAACGAGGATCAAAATGCGCCAGTCACAGCTGTTGAAAACCAACCAATCACAGCAGAGCATCGTGCTTCATAAGGTGACGCCTAACCAGTCGACCCCATCGCCTGAAGAAGACTAGCAGTATGCAGTCGAAACGTCGCGATCCACATCGAAAGTGACTACATCGTGACACAAACGAAAAATACTTCTTTACTAAAAACCAAACTGTTTCTTTTGGCTCAAAAGGTGGCGAGACTGTAATTTTTGATAAAGATGGTAGCCTCCGTAAAGCCTTCACAGACAAGTTTAAAGGGCCTCTTGGCCCAATCGCTGAAGAGCTTATCTCTGAAAGCAATACAACTATAAGGGAAGAAAGACAAAGATTGAATGAGGCAGAGAAACAACTGAAGGAGGCGGAAATAATTGCTGTAGAACAACAAAAAGCAGCAAATGAGGTGCAAAACCTCAGGAACAAAATCGAACAAGCTCAAGCTAAGATTGACGCCCAGGTAGAGGAACACGGCTCAAACGTTGAGAGTAAATCCGAGATAGATAGACTGAAACTGCTGAAAAAGAATTATCAACGAGATCTTGAAAATCAGAAAAAAGAATTAGGCGCCCTTCAAAAAATACAAAAACAACGAGACCAAGAGAGAGCAAAGGTTGACAAACTCAGAACACAACTTTCTGCCTAAGAGAAGGAAAGAAATGAAGTTGAAGCAAGACTAAACTCCACCAAACCGCTGGATGAGTTAAATGAACAAGAAGCCGAGCTTGAACGACAAAACGAAGAAGACAAGGCAGTGATAGAGGATGCGAACACTTCTCCCTCTGACAGAGAAGCCGCAGAAGCCAGAGTTGCAGAGCGAGAAAAAGAACTGGGCAGGCTAAGAACACAGGTTAAAGAAAGGGAAGAAGCCTTACCTCTTCGGGAAAGGCTTAAGAATATCTTCAAGAAATATGGATGGACCCTACAAGCGGTTGTTCTCGCTGCCGGTATTGTCATAGGCGCTGTGACGCTTTCTGCAATGAATGCCTTAAAAGCTGGGACTAAGGCTGTGGGAAATTGGCTTAAAGAAATATGGAAGAAGGTAGCTTCCATCTTGCCAGGCCTCATAGGCTCGATCGTTAGCTTTATTTTTAAAGCAGCCGGGCAGGTTATCTCATTTCTTGGCGAGCACTCTTGGCTGCTAATACTTGCCGTGGTGGCCTTCTTGGTTGAAAAGACAATCAAACGCAGGCGTTAACGCATCCAGACAACAAAGCCTGCCAAAGCAAGCGCGCCAGCGGCAATTAGGGCTTTGTTTACATGATGCGGCTCGATTTTAGTATCTTTTGAGGTCTCGGTGGATGAAGCAGACAGGGCTGGTGTGGGGGCTGGAGTGCTGGGTGCGGGCTTTCACCAAGACCCTGTGCCTGTGTTGCCTGTTTGTGAATAGGGTTCGATGGGTGACTGTTTGGTGGATTGATTTTTGATGGCCCACTATCCATGAGGCGCAGTGAGGCCTTTTTTGTACCCAGATTAACATCATTGTTCACGCCCAGCTTCATCCCTTGCGTTGCCTCCTTTAGCTGATTGTTATACCCCATCACGCTCTCCGTGTTGATAACCATGCGTGATGGCATCAGCCAGCTCCCGGGAGCGGTCAAAAAGTTTAGGCGCACTTTCGTCTCTTGGATGGCAAGCTGATATCGCTGCACACTCTTAGTCTTATGGCATCCCCTAGGAGTGCGAGGAATACTCTTTGTGTTTCAAACGCTCGGCCCCCACTCCCAAGAATGCTAGTAGTTATATATGACACTATAGCTCATTTTTTAAAAATTAACGACAAAACACTATAATGTTAACGGCTGCCGCTAACATTATAGTATTTTGTCGTTAATTTTTTGTTATGTATGACACTGAGGTCATTAATGATAAATTCACTATAATTTAGTGACAGTCGTTTATATTATAGTGTTTTATCGATAACTTTTTGTAATGAAAACCCACTATATAGCATTATCGATAAATCATTATAATTTAGTGACACATGTTTTATTATTGACGAAATGTCGATAATAAAGTGTCGTCAATCCATACTATACGGTATATATATTTTAATCGATACTCATTGATAACACAGCACAGTTTGAAGAAAAAACTTCATCTTCTTCGCTTTCTTCAGGTATTGTTAGTGGTGAATTTTGTGGGTTAACATATATATCATGTACCTTCACTTGAAATGAAACTTCTTCTTTGCTGATACAAATACTATCAATTATCAAAGCCATTTTGACTTTTTCTAGCTTTCTCATTGCGATTCTTGTTAAAATTTTATCACTTTGTTTTGAATATTTTAGTAGTTTAACATTAAACATTCGTGGATTTATTGAACACCCACTAACTCTTGTACCCATACCTTCAAACTGAAAACCATAAAAATACCTTTTATTTTATTAGCTATTTTTTCACCATAAACACCTTTTAAATCTTGCCTACAAATGTCTCTAATAAAAACCATACAATCAACAAACTTTTCTTCTTCTTCCGTTGGCATTCGACTTCGTCCTTCTTCACCGTATAATTCAACAGGAATGGTGTAACCAAGTAGTTTACTACTTTCGTTTTGACTATATGTCTCTTTTACACCGAAAATTTGAAGAAATGGTGAATCGATTACTAATGGACCTTTATAGGTTTCAATTTTAATTATTTCAAAATCGGTTTTGCTGTTTTTCACCGGTTTATGGAAAATAAAATTTGATGAATATTCTAAAACTTTTGAAGGACTTAACAGATTCATATTTGTTATATTACCACATTTATTTTTTAAGACGATTTTTTTCATTTCTAGTAAAAGAAATGAAAAATATTCAAATATTCAAACTTCATCATCGCTTTCTTGTATCGATAATAACGATTCTCGTTGAGGTAACGGTTTGAAATATACCTCATGAACCTTTACTTGAATTGAAACAGCTTTTTCACCAATATAAATACTATCAATTATCAAGGCTAATTTCAAATGACAATATGAATTAAGATAATCGAGCGGTTCAACTCTTTTGTTTCCTTTTGTTTTGAATAGCGTTAAAAATTTATTAGACTTTTCTGAATTTTTTTAGCATATAATATTGGTGGTTCACTGTCCTTGTAATATAAAAGGTGATTTAATCTATCAGCTATCTCTACGCCACAAGCCTCTTCTAAGCGCTTGTAACAAAGTTCTTCAAAATTTTCCAAAGAAATATAAAACTCATTTTCTTCCGGCGTCGGTTCATCGTCTTTGGACCATAAACAAACCGGTATGCTGTAACCAAGTAGCTCACGACTTTCGTCTTCTTTACTCCTTCTTTCGGTCACACCAAAACTGAAAAGAAACGGTGTTTCAATGACTAGCGGTCCTTTTTTATTATCACCATAATCGATTTGTATTTTAATCCTTTGATAATTGTAAAGATAATTTTTTATCGGTTTGCTGAAAATAATATCCTCTTTGCGAACATCTGAAAGAATTGACAGTTGCATGTTGTTATAATTACATATTTATTTCCTTAAGAACATTTTTTTCCTACCTACAATCCTTGCAACAGCGCTTGTTTTTCCCATGAATGCAGATACCGTTTCCACCGCATTCTTTACAAGAATATTTTACACGGCTGTGTTCACAAATCTGTTTTCCCGAGCACTCCTTGCAATAGTATTTGTTATTCCAGTGAATACAGATTCCGTTGTCTACCATGTTTACAAATCCTTGATCCCGAACACTCCTTACAACTGTATTTTTTTTACCGTGTGGGCAAAGTTGTATTCCAGCTTTTGGCGGCTTCGTGGGTTCTTGTCGTTCAACAGCTTGTAAAGCTTCGATCAGTTCGGCTTTCCGCATCAGATGCCATCCTTTAATTTTCTGCGTTTTTGCCATAGCTTTGAGATCTTTTAGATTTTTCAAAACTACTTTAGGCTTCAATTCTTGCTTTTCCATTCTTCTATTAAGTACTTTTTATTTTTAAGACCAAATTTTTGATTAACAAGCGCTTTCGAGTTCCGAGAAATCGGTCTTAATTTATTCATCTTTTCCGAGAATTGCAGCGCATTAGCATACGTGTTCATTGAAGTGTGAAAATAAATATCGCTCACCTTCTAAGGTGCATGCGCACCTGCGCGCGTGACACTTTTCACGTACCACATGTGTGAGCGCGATAACTTTGTTGTTAATATATAAGTCGATCGAACCATATATAATGTTAAGTCTGTAATTCGGTAGAACTCAGGGGCGAGACGGTTGGCCACTGTCAGAACCCTGTTTACGGTTCATGCAATGTCAGACCCACGGGGTAGTAGTGTAGTTGCGTCAGTTGACTACGCTCTGGTGAACCAGCCTCGGCCCAACTGATGACAGGGGGGTGCTCAAAGATCTCTTCGGAGAACTTAACCTCACCCAGAGGTATAAAATGGGAGACAACCGCCTTGTCAGCGGTTAAGTCCTCACTTCGGTGAGGCAAAAGTCGTCACTACGGTGGGGCACAGCAGAAACAGCCAACCGAGCACCCCCCGACCAGGGTTTTGCATTTTTTTTATGAAGTGTCACGCGTGACAAGTAACGCTAGTGTAACGCAAGTCGTGGTCATAATATGAACCTTTTCCTCGTATCTTTTTTCAACACGGCTATTTATTGTTGGACAAAGATCAATTATAACATCATCAATCAATCTCATATCGGTCACAAACGAATCGTGGTTGAAATGTTTTCCTCGCAGACAAGAACGTAAGTCAACCAAAACTTTCTGATATGTTGTATGTGCAAATTTACTCATTTCAATCCTTCGATTATAATTTTTATAATCGGTGAATGTTTTTATTAACAATCCCGCGCCGGAGATAACCCTAGTGTAACTGGGTTTAGTGTAACTCCGCCGGCAATTGTGCCGACTGTGATAAGAGTTGAACTACTTAGTTTACAGAATAGATTCATCCGTTTGAGACGTTTAAAAGTCTTTTTGTAACACCACCACTTTTTGTGATAAAATCTGTAAAGAGCCTTAATCTCTGACAATCTCGTCTCATCGACCGAAGTATCGATGTGATTAAACGTGAAAATATCTTGTTTGTGTTTCATATTTTAAAATTATAATAATAAAGTACTAGTACTTTAAACATAAAATGATTGCAAGCGTTTTCTTTCTTGTGCTATTTATAAACGGACAAGTTCATGGAACTTTATCTCCTAAATGGCTCAAGGAAACTCGAGAGATTCTAGAGAATCTAGAGAGGCCGTAGAAGCGTTTGAACACACACTAGTGTGTGAAAGATCTAGTGTGTGAAACTTGAAAGATCACCTAATTTATTATACGCCACGTATAATAAATTTAAATTGATTGTATTTACTCTTCATCAGACTCATCAGACTCATCAGACTCTTCATCTTCAGAGTTCCACTCAACAGGTTCAACGGGTAGCTTGTTAAGTATAGTTTAAAAAACGAGCAGTAGTGTATTATCAGGTTTAAAAACTCGAGGCGAAGCCGAGAGCTTTTACACCTGATAATACACGTGCTGCGAGTTTTTTGAACGGCTTCAAAAACATTCTTTCAAAAGCGTGCCCCTTCGGAATTAAAACAATTGCGCTTTTGTGCAAAGAGGAAATTAGCATACGAGAAAAACAAGTAGACTACACTGATTAGCATACAACACATGTGCCACGTCTTCGACGAAGTGACCATTGCTTCCCGGCTCCTGTCGAAAGTTTTGGGATTTTATAATTCTGAGGGAAAACATCTACTGAAAAATGCTATACTAAAGTTGTCAGGTACGGTAGATAAAACGGCTGACATTTTTTTTTCAGAGGTAGAGAACGAGTAGAAATAAGCAGCTTGCATCTGCGAACCGGTCGCTTACCTGGCAATTTACACGAGGGCACTGGTGTCATTCAAATAAAGGCTCACCTGTTAAACTGTTGGTTGTTTATTTTGTTGAGAAGATTCCAAATAGAATGGCGAAAGACCAGATTTCGTAAAACAGTACTGCACAAAAATACTAGAAATACGTGTCTCGCACAATCTCGCGAAGCTCGGGGGAGAATGCACTGCAAAATTTTAGCGATGCGGGAGAGATGGAATTTCTGATTTGACTGTAGAGGTTGGGTTGCATGCCGGCAATGGCCCCGAAATTTAAAGTTGAGACATTCTCGTTCCCAGTCGCTTCGAATTAACTTGTACTTAGTGCCCTGTCTTCCTAAATTATAATAAATGGGAACTGGTACTGGTCAGTTTTGGGTTTTGAGCTGTGGGTCACTGTAACTGCTATGGGACTGGGTATCAAAAGATCCTACGGCTCTTGTTCCCCCACCCCCTCATTAATTTTTGTCAGAAAGAAAATTGGTCTGAAAGTGGATGTATAGTATTGTTGTGGACATGGATCCAAGACAATATGCAGTGGTGTTCTGTTTATTTTGATTGGATGAGAGTTTGTTTATGCTGTCTTGATTAAATTTTCTTTTTGAAGCTTGTTAGTGCTATCTCCCAAAATTAACCTGTTCCTTTACATAATGCTGTTCAGTAGCTGTTGTTCTATATACTAAGCAATGTATAGAGACCAGGATGGAGAATTCGTAGGTAAGCCTATCCCACGATGCAACGCGAATGAAAGATATACACAAAATTTGTCTCATCACGTGACCTCGCATTTGCCAGTGATCGCCGACGCGAGCAATGACTATTAAGACACCCTTTTCAAGGCCTGTTGTCTGTCGGTCTTCTTTTGTCAGGATTTGTAATGTCAAGAAAACTTCTCTTGCAACAAACAGATACATGCTTTCGAAGATTTGTTCGAAGGATGACACAACAAACGAAGATTTGAAAAAATTGTGCCAATAAAATTTGCGCGCGCTTGAACGCGTAAGCATCCAACTGCTTGTCCCCGCATATGACGACACTCTTGCACTGTGTTAACCAAATAAGTTCTCTAAAAAACTGAAAACCCTTGGGAAAAAAGTTCTTCTCTTAATAGCTACCTGTTTTATCCACGGTTTTAGCTAGACACAGTAGTTCTGATGTCAACGACAGGAAAAAACGTAACTGACGCGTACAGCTAGTTTGTGCGCGCGACATAGCGCGCGCAATTTTTCCGCGTGTTTTGTACTGATTTGAGCTTTCAGCACTGCTGCATTTACCAAGATTTTTTCCGCTATCCTTTGTTCAAGACGGCTTTTGGAAATACAAATATAACCCTTTTTTATACTCATTTACTTGAACTTGCTTCGGTCTGAATTCGTTTTATTCTTCAAAAAATTTTCATATTCAACTCTGCAAGCGAGCGCGAATTCCCTAAATCAGCTCGCCTCAATTCAAAGCATTGAAAAGTGCCCACACTTTGATGGTTTTATTCAGCTTGAAAAACATGGAGGGATCTGGAGGGATATGGTGTTTTAAGTTGTTATGATATTAAGGAATACGTTATTTTTTTTAAAATGCTGGTGACGCTTCGATTAAGAAAGAGGTACAACTGCACTTTCGTGGTATTTTCGGGGATGATAACCATTTTCCTGCGAGCGGAAAATGATATTTTCTAAGGACGAGAAACGAGGATGAAACTTAGAAATATAAATAAAATTCTTACATTGTGGCTCTTTTCTGTTACCAACGAACCATTTCCCTGATTCCCAAGTCTCCAATAATTAAAACCATAAAATAAGACAACCGACAAAATCACCGAAATATGAGATTTAGCTAGATTTTACAAAAAGTTTGTTTATTTTCTTCAAATGTTGCGGGTAACTCGTTGCGTTGCATCATGGGATAGGCTTCCAACCCCCCCTGAATGGAGGCATTTGGTCAGGCTGTTCGAAGTCTTTGTAATCGATGCTGTCGTTGTTTCTTAGTTGCTCGATCGCGTTGAATTTCAAGTCGCCGTTTTCGCTCCAGCGGAGTTTCGGTGGTTAATCTTCTTGAGAAAGGATTTCGATTCCAGCCACTTGTTCAATCGAGCGTTGTTGTATTTGCTGTTCTTTCTAATTTGCATCAGAAATTGGTCGTGTTTCACCGAGAGTAAACACTTTTTCACGACGATGAGTAAGGGTAAACCGTCAGCCCGGCCGCCTCCATGAATAAACATGAGCGCGCGCCATTGTCAGCGGTCGCGATTTTTGTTGCCAGGCAACTGCACGACATCTTCAGTATATATATATATAAATATATTTTTCGCTCGATTTGGCGCGGCTCAGCTCCCGACACCCGAGCACCCGAGCGGCCTTCGGCCGCCAAATTTATTAACCTCGCTACGCTCGGGCCTTCGGCCCTCGCTTCGCGAGGAATTAAAGTCACCATTTGTTGCACTAAGAACCTTGAACAATTACTACCCATATCAGTAATCTTTATATAAAGATTACGTGTGATCTTAATATAAATATCACGGTCATTTTAAAATCATTCTCATTAAAAATTCAGCGATAATTGCATTGTTTGCCCATTCAGCCCCGAACTCCCCTGTGACTGAAATCAAAGCCGCCACCAGGCTTTTCATAATGACCGTAGATTACCAGGTATAAAGGCTCATACACGTGATCGATTTGTGTCGTGTGATGGGCTGATATGCTCATGAATTATTAATGAGTTTTTGAACAGAGCGTAAAAGGCAGCGCTGTATTTTAATGTAGGTTATCAACTCCGTTTTCCATATGTCTTTGATATCTTCCTCTTTCGCGCCATATATCCGTGATATTTTCATTAGATTGTCAAATGTTAATGACCCAAGATGTTCGCTTGGGACCTGAAGTATCTTTTTTGGATATTCCGTTTGCGATTCACTACTTGTGACTGTGACCTGAAGTATCCTTTTTGGATATCGCTGTTGTTCCGTTTGCGATTCACCACTTGTGACTGTGTTTTCCTCCATTGTGTTATTTTATATATAAGAAATATTTCTTTAATTCCATTTTTTATAATTCTGCGTAAATTACCTCGTCTCAAGCCACAGACTTACCAAACATTTATCGATCGTAGTGCCCTGTAAACTTTGTACTCTCACACGACATTCATCACATTCTAACAGAGCGATATCGCTAGTTAAGTGACAGACCTGTTTCTTACCACCCTTTCCCCTTCCTATTACATTGTTTATCAACACGGCAATAGGAGGGTATGTTTCGAGCGTATCGAGAATGTTTATACAACATTTTACAATTTTACAATTAACCGGAGCCATAACTTCTGGTTCTTCTGAAAATAGAGCAAACATCTGATTCGTAGTTCTCTTGTAAACACCGTTAATCACAAACACCCTACTGAGACTTGGCGAATTGATAATTGCGTGATTGTTCAAGTCCAAACTGGTCTGCATTACCATTTTCTCACCCTCCAAAATATAAGGAGTGTACATCCGAGTGGTTTCCTTTTATTCCGTAAATTACAAGGTAAGCTTGAGCTTGTGAAGGCGATGTTGGCGATCCACTACATTTTAAATCGACCATAATATACTCCGGTGGTGAAATATGCCACTTATGCATATTGATAATGCTTCTAGTGTAATTCGTAAAGTTTTTTGTCGATTGTTTATTTATGTTGATAGAAGTCGATTCAACGTCGACACTGACGCCGTGCGCTGTTAGCGGTATAGGAGCGATAAATTCAATACAAACGGTATATTCACCTTCTGGTAATTTAAACATATTAAAACCGATTCTTGATGCGTAGCTATTTAACGGGTGTTTGTGCAATAAAAGACTGTAAACTTTTTTGTTTAACGTATGCGGTGACTCTACCAAATCGACTATACCGGTGACAGTCACATCATGTTCTGAACTTGATTGGTTCACATCTTCCATCTTTCAGATCTGCCGAGGTGGTGATATGCGATTCGTCGATATATTTTTTGAGCTTCTCTTCTAATTCTATCGTGTGAATTACCACATTCCCTATCTTGAGATTAAGATTTCTATCAACATAAGATTTTGGTGTAGGTTGATGATTAAGAGTCGGTGTTGCAATATTGTTGATAGGTTGTGAATTCATATCCAAAATACCAGTCATTGTTCCGCCTGTCAAAGAAAGCTTTTTGGTTGCTTCAGCATCCACGTATCTTTTATTGGCTCCTTGGTCGGCAACCGTTGGGTCTTTTACATTATAAACCGTATTATTCCCCATATCCAAACTAGTTTCCATCGGAAACATCTCTTTGCGGGATAAGAAGATATTTTTGACATCGCTGTAAGAGACTAGATTGTTATAATTTGCTCCTAAATCGTGATAAGTCTGTTGTTTCGATTGGACAACATTGAAACGTTGTTTCAGATCGATATTTTTCACGACCTCATGCGTTGGTGTAGGAGCGTTAGGATGAAATTTTTTCAGAGTCACCATATTGACAGCGGATAAATCGTTATCTTCGTCCGTATCCATATTGGTGATAAGTTTTCTGTTCATGTCGATCTCTCCGGGAAGAATCAATCTGTTTCCTCGAAGATCTAAATCACCGGTCATATGCGTACTTCCATCCAAGTTCAGAAAGTGTGTTTTAGCGGTACCCCAGTTCGTTACATCCTTTAAATTTACGGGTTCACCGACATTCACCAATCTTTTGTTTTGAATATCGTAATCACCCGAAGACGTTAATTTAAAACCGACACCTGGTAATCCTTGCGGCCCTTGTTTTCCTCCCGTTTTATAACTGCTAGTTGCATAGCAACTGTTGTCTGATAATAGCCCATTTGAATAGCTCATTTTAGATTATATTTTCATTAAAATTTTTTAATATTCTTTTCTTTGGTTTGTCAATATATAGAAAAGAATATGAATCTCTATTAGCCATTTCATATTGATTTTTATCAACATTATTTTCACGACAAAACATAGAAATTTCGTTATTACTTGGAAATTCAAAAATACAAAAATGTGAACAGTTTAGACGTATATCTTTTGGTGTTTTATAATAACTTTGTGAAAGATAAATAACGCTACATTTTTTATGTCTACCATTGATAAAATAGTCAATCAGAGGATCTTGGTTCTTTTCACAAACAAAATCGTCGAATATAACTATTTCTTGGTTATCGTCCGTTAATTCAGAAACCGGTATAATATAATCGCTACTTGGTTCTATAACATCAAAACCTGCTTCTTTACTAATCGGTTCAAATTCTCTTAATAAGAACTGATATTTAGATTGTTCTAAATTTTTCGCATACAGATAAGCCTTGTCAAAAAACAATAAACGAATAATCATATCCAGCAAAAGATTTGTTTTTCCAGAACCTGAAGGGCCACAAATCAACATTCTGAAATTCTGTTCTGGCATGAAAGGTTGTCGCTGCTTGTAGCTCGTAACCATATCATCATCCACATCATAGTTTATAAACTTCATTTTATTGAAATAACAATTATAAAATTTAAAATCGAATAATAGTAATAAAATGAGTTTAATTAAGTGGAAAGAACTTGCAAAACAAAAAACTAAGTTGGGGAATAACAATAACAAAGAAAAAATTAGGTGAAGAAACAAGTCAATTGGCTTATGAAAAAATATTTAAACCGATAACATCAAAATTACACTACTTAAGTAGTGTACCGGTATCATCGACGGGTAAAAGCAAAGTACCAAAGAAGAAGGCTGTTCAAAGTGCTAAAGATATTGATTATTATCCAGAAGTAGATCCGTATGAAGAGATGGATATAGAAGGTTTAATCGATGATGGTGAAGAGGTTTTTCCTGAACAAGAGAAACAGATACCGGCAGATTCTCCACCGGCATATTCACCGGGTCAGTATATGAAATTAAAACAACAAAGAGCTCTGAAAGAAAAAGAAATATTTGAAAAATACGATTTACCTATTATTGAAACTACCGAAGAATCGTTAGAAGAGACGCTTGAAGCATATGATAACGCGGTAAAAGAGCTAGGAAAAGAAAAACGAAAAATAACGAATTTAATCAATAAATTGGAAGATTCTTCAGAAAAGGAAAATCTTATGGAATATAGAGAGCGACTACAAATAGAAAGTTCAATAATTACAGTGAGAAGAGATAAATTAAAAAAGACCGGTAAAGGGCTTGGGTGAAAAAGAGGCGGAAACCTAATATTTTTCAGCAATCCTAAAGAACTTGTCAAAAAAATTGAACTAATAGTAGGTGAAATTATAGCCGGTAATACAAATATTGAAATGTGTAATACCGGAGTTACAATTTTAGACGAACTTTTGAAATCATCGCTAATCGATAAAAGGCAGGCTGAACAGATTTATAAGAAATATTTTAAATATTAAAAAATATCACTAATACCTAAAAGGATGGATAGAGAAATTGTGTTATCATCATATTCTGTTAAAACAGAAGCCAACAACAAACCTGAAGATTTCACAACAAATTTTACTGAAGCGATTGTTTTGGACCCAAATGAGCAATATGTTATCGGTCTTAACAGAATTATCAATATGAGCTTTACATGGTTCAATATTAATGCTAAATACAATAATCAGCTAATCAGATACAGCTCTGATGGTGGAAAAACTTTTTCTGATATTACTTTTCCAGGTGGTGTTTGGGATTATGAAGATATTTATCTACATATTCAAAAAGAAACTGTCATAAAACAACCTGGAAAAGACGATGAGTTTCCGATCAGCCTGGTTTTTAATACCACAACTTTTAGAGTAACAATAACGCTGAAAGAAAATTATCAACTCGACCTAAAACAGAGTAACTTTAACGAACTGATCGGTTTTGACAAAACAGTTCTGAAGGAACAGTTAAATATTGGCCCCAGAGTTCCAAATCTGTCTCAAGATACAGATATTTTGAACGTTCATTGTGATCTGACAAATAAATCGCTTGTTGATGGTGAAGCTACCGATATCATTTATTCCTTTTCAACATCTGTTCTGCGACCATCTTATAGTTTTACTCTTGAACCAAAGAGAGTAACATATAGTCCTGTAAATAAAAACACAATAGACAGTATTCGAATCCGTATCATGGATGGAAAAGAAGAAAGGTCATCCTAAATGGAGCCGATACAGCATTCTCATTAATTTTAAAAAGAATATAATATAGTAATGTAATAAAATGAAAACTTATGAATTTACTCGTTATTATAACCCGAAGATGGGTAAACATGTTTACAAACACAAAGGAACAGGCGACATTATCGATAATATTTTTAAGCCGATGAAAGCTGTCGCATCAGCAGTTTTCAAAAAATTCGCTAAACCTATTGCGAAAAAAGCGTTGGAAGCAGGAATTTCTCATGCTGGCGAAAAACTAGGTAAAAATGCAGTTGAAAAATCTGGTGATCTGTTAATGAAAAAACTTGCTAAAATGAGAATATCTCCTAAAGCAACTACTAGTATTTCTTCCAGTACTAGTAGTACTAGTAGACCGTTACAAAAACAACAAAAAGATACTAATACGATATTAAACAGATTAATATCTGGTAGCGGTATAAAAAGAAAAAAATAAAATCTATAATAAAAACAAATGGCTTTCCGAGCGAGTGAAAACTTACAAAAAAATCAATTAGTAAGATTTCAACCACAGGGAGCAGAGGAGCCAAATTTGACCTAATACGCGTTCGATCGCGCGCTGTGTCTTGTGTTATTCGATCTGTTGTTTTCGAGTTTTTCCCCCAGCGGGACCCCAAGCGTAATCGGCGCTTTCCGGAAAGCGTAAGCTTTCCGAGCGAGGAACAAAGTGCCGAGAAGAAAATGAGACAAGGGAAGAAACATAGTACCACGTGATTCGTTGGATGTGGACCGCAACATACTGGTGACGGAAGTAAAAACTCCGAAAGTGACATGCCGTCAATAAAACGGAAGTTATGCCAACCGTTCAAAATAGACCTTGTCACGGTTTTTCCAAATTTTTATATTAGCCTGACAGCAAAAATCCATCGACACTGCTGGAAAAAGCATCTCAAAATTAGCAAAGTGGCCGAGTTTAAAAGCGATATCTTTTAAAATAGTGGAGATATAGCTCCGCAAAGTCGACCACAGGCGGCCCAAGCTCACTATTAGATAACCGGGACGTGACCCTTGCTTTATGAGCGGTATTGTGTTACAAAGGTTCGATTTATAAAGGTTTGTATGGGAACGCAACGGTTTTGCTTCAAAACTTAAAAATTCGAATCTTATGTGAATAAACTTGACTTACCCTGTTGCTGTGTTGTATTCTTTGTTGTTTGCTTGCTCCTCGGGGCGATTTAGCGCGATTTCGGTGAGTTATCGTTATTTCGGTGCTCCACTGCAGTGGAGTGGAGCACACCTCTCGTATGACGTATTTCCGTCACCAGTATGTTGCGGTCCACATCCTACGATTGTCAACTTTGAACGCCATAAAGAGCGATCACCGAAAAGAGCGTTTAATGGATCTCTTCATCGAAATTGTTGAAAAGCTGTCCAGAGACTGTCCATATAAAGCTACATGCCAAAAATCAGAACTTTTTATTGAATCAAAAGCGAGTAATCGGGGATCAAAAATTAGGCTCAAATCTGTTTCCTCCCTTGTCTCTCTTCTTGCTGCGTAACGATTTTGTGGCGCCCACAGTCAGCAATTTGCGGTTACCCAACGGAAAGCTCCGATTACGCTTGGGGTCCCGCTGGGGCGAAAAACAGACTCGTAAACAACAGATCGAAGATCGAACGCGTAAAGGTCAAATTTGGCTCCTCTGCTCCCTGTGTTTCAACTGGATAGTGTGATTAGAGCTCCGGCCAATGGAGAACAACAAGATAAAGGTGGTTATACATTCACAATTAATGACAGGTCGTCGTTTTATGACTGGTATAATGCTTATTTTGAAGTACAATTTCAGTTACAAAAATTAGCAGACGGTGCCGGTTATGCGGCAGCTGATAGAATAACAGTTCTTAACGGTGCTCATTCATTAATTAAGCACATGACGATTAGATCTTCAAATAAGATAGTTTATGATACTGATAATCTGCATAAAGTTACTTTTGTTAAAAATTTGTTGGAATACTCTGATGACTTCAGTAGATCCACAGCAAAAAACAGTTTCTGGTATTTGGATACGGATGCAACAACCGCTAATACGAATACAGGATTTGAAGCGAAGCGGATACAAACACAAGCGGTTCAAAACAATGGAAACGGTGGCGCTAAAAACATTAATACGATTATACCTCTATACCGTTTTTCCTTTTTCGAAGAGTTGGAAGATAACATGCTTGTACCTATGCAGCTACAATTTGAAATTGAGCTTCAAAACGATAGCGAATTGATTCACATGGCTAACGGTATTGATGAGGGAAGAGTTGTTGTGAATAGGTTTTTGCTTTGGGTTCCCAGAATAACACCCAAACTTTCAATTATGACAAATTTTGTCAGCTCTTTTTTGAAAGAAAAACAATGGAACTATTTAAGGGAGAAGTATGCAAAATCACCTCCTACACGAACATCAGGATTTTTTCAAATAAGCGCTGGTATTGATAATGTTAAACATGTTTTCGTTTATCTGAAAAGAGTCGCTCCACCCAATAATGATAATGCAGAAGATAACCCTTATCTTATGGACACGTTCAAATTAAATGCTGCGGATAATAACGCTTCGCTGGCAACTTGCAAATTAGAGTATGGAAATAGGCTTTATTTCCCGGATACAGAATATAATGTTGAAAGTAAGATAAGAATATTAAACGATGTAGCGTCTTACGCAATGAGGAAAACTGATGTAAACAGTGGGACACAGCTGAATTTCGCCAATTACAGCTCTCTCTACGGTTTGATTTATTTCGATCTGACTTGTCAAGATGAAAAGATAACAAGAGATCCCAAACAGTTATTATTCAGATATACATTGACAGCAGATGCAGCTGCAAACTTTAACGTACATGCGATAGTTTTGTATGATCAGCTGATAAAAATAGATAAAATTGGAAATGAGTTGGTCATCGCGTAAGCGTAAATTCAATTTAAAAAACAATTTTGTATTTTACAATACTAAATACAAAATGACAACATACCATCCTTACAAAGTAAGTTTATCAAAAGGTCAGAAAGAAAAACTTGCAAGAGCATATAAAACAAGCAGCCCCATCACAATTAGGTTAGCGAAGTCACAGACAAGCGGTAACGATGAGCTACTGCTAACATCTACTCAGATCAATAGAATCAGTAAAGCGAAATCGCTTGGAAATGGGGTAGAGATAAAAATATCAAAAACACAGATTAGAAAAGTATTGAGAGAAGGTGGAAGTCTGTGGAGCGCTATTATACCGTTAGCACGTTCGTTAGCACCGACTATAGCTAAAACACTCGGTTTATCGACGATTGCCGGTTTAGCGAGTGAAGGAGCAAGTCAAATTGTTAAAAAGATAAGCGGTAAAGGCTGTGGTCAAACCAGCGGTTTCCTCATCCCGCCAGATAAGATTAAAAAACTGATCGATTATAAACATTTGCTAACAAATAAACAGATACAACAAATTGTGAGCGCTCTTCAGTCAGGAGGTCGAGTACTGATAAAGCCGACAAAAACACAATCTGGAGGGTTATTAGGAACGATATTAGCAAGTATCGGTATTCCGCTGGCTATTGAAGCGTTTAAAAAATTGACCAGTTCTGGTGCACCCAGAATGGGTAGACCTAAAGATGGAAAAGGAGTACCGCGTCTAAGCGTGGGTAGGTACCCTTATCAGCCTCCTCCATTTTATGGCCAATGGGGGAAAAATACTGTTGGAACGGGAACTAAAAAAAGGGAAAAGGGTTACTTTTAGGACCGAACAGCCCGTTCAACAAGATACCGTTAGTAGGAGCACTCTTGTAAAGCCCAGATTCATAAATAAACCGCTAAGTAATGCTGATCTATTACATTGGATTAGATACCTTAGAATTCCAAATTTCAAAGGGATATATTCAAGGGATGAAGTTATGCCTAAAAATCATAGTCCATGCATTATTAATCTAGATTCGCTTGAAAATGCTGGAACTCATTGGGTTTGTTGCGCTCCATCTCACGATAATAAATTCGTATGGTATTTCGATAGTTTTGGCATGGGTTATCTCAAAGAATTTACAACTTCGTATGGCAAACAGATAATCTATAATTCAAGTAAGTATCAAAACATAAAAAACGTCCTTTGCGGTTATTATTGTCTTTATTTCCTTCATCAATGGTCACTTAAGAAAGA
The DNA here is from genome assembly GCA_022457155.1 of Cladopsammia gracilis. Taxonomy (NCBI): domain Eukaryota; kingdom Metazoa; phylum Cnidaria; class Anthozoa; order Scleractinia; family Dendrophylliidae; genus Cladopsammia; species Cladopsammia gracilis. The sequence goes on along the minus strand of JAJGOT010000171.1, from coordinate 224,987 downwards.
TTTTTATGATATCTTGCAGTCGTTTAGCTTAACAGATACATTGTTCAATGAAAAGTTCATAAAAAATATTTTACGTAAACACCACTGTTATGCCATATTTAAAATTAAAAAGTTTTATTATACAGATCGTATAATAAAATGGAATCACCAACACAAAAAACGTATTGCGTTAAGGAAAAAATAAAAACCGGCTGTACTGAACCATCCGGTTATAAGATAGCCACCAACGGCAGGCCTTATTTTTGGTGCACTTGCGCTAATTGTGGAATCAAGAAAACCCGTTTCGTTAAGAGTTCGGAAAACTAGTTCAGCCCGCCTCAGGGGCGGGCGTTTTTGATGTGGAAGACAGTCATAGTCTTGGAGAGATAGCTATGAAAGCTGGTATGAAAGGTCTTTACAATTTAGGACGAATAGGAGCGTCAAAAGCCATCAAATCAGACTTTGTAAAGAAAAAGATTAAATCAACCGCTAATAAGTATATAGATCAGGCTTTGGACAGTTTTACGGGAGACTTACCGAAAAGACTCGATCCGCTTCACCACGGTAGCGGAATCGATGTTCATAAGTTGATCGGTAAGCTTCCGAAACCGAAAGGTGGATGGACATTACCCGGACATAAATACACAGGACCATACAATGACTTGGATACACAACTGTCGTATGATCCGGAAACAGGTGAAATACTGGAGATCTACGAACAGCCGACGGGTAAAACGGATGCCATAGCGATGCAGCATGACGTCGATTATTCTGTGTGCGCGAATAAGTCAAACCCGAGAATGTAAAAACGATGCGGATAGAAAAATGGTGAAAGCCTTGGATAGCGTGCCCTATAGTGATCGACAATGGGGTCACTGGTTAGCTAGAAATACTATCGACGCGAAACAAAAACTTGGACTGGGAAACGGATAAGGCCGCCGAGTAGTAGAAACGTAGAGACGTGGCAAGAAAAGCTTGCAGATGAGCTGCATAAACCCATAAGACGAAAGTTTACTCGGCGGCGTGTTATTGTAAACGGTATCGATGAGATATGGTGCTCCGACCTTGTTGAGATGCAGAAATTAAGCAGGTGGAATAAGGGATATCGATATCTTCTCATGGTGTTAGATGTTTTCAGTAAATACGGTTGGATTGTACCGTTGAAGGATAAAAAAGGAGAGAGTGTCGCAGAAGCGTTTAAATCGCTATTCAAAGAAGGAAGAAAACCGAAAATGCTGTGGATGGATAAGGGTAAAGAGTATTACAATAAGAATATGAAAGAACTGTTGGATAAAAATAAGATAGTAATGTACTCGACTGAAAATGAAGAAAAATCTAGTGTTTGTGAAAGATGGAACCGTACGATAAAAAACAAAATGTGGAAACAGTTCACCGTTCAAAACAATACCGAGTACCTTGACGCGTTTCCGAGGCTGGTGGCTGAATACAATAATTCAAAACACCGAAGCATCGGTATGACACCTGTGGAAGCGTCCAAGAAAAAGAACGAAAGTGCTGTTTACTTAAATTTGTACGCCCCTGAGCGTACTGGTAAGATGAAACGTACGTCCTTTAGGGTTGGGGATAAAGTTCGAATATCAAAATACAAACGCCCTGTTTTCGATAAAGGTTACACACCAAATTGGACTGAAGAGATTTTTACCGTTGATAAGATTCAATACACTAACCCTATAACCTACAAAATAAAGGATGAGCTGGGTGAGGAGATAAAGGGCTCTTTTTACGAACCTGAGTTGCAGAAGGCTAAGCAGACCATCTTTCGAATTGAGAAAGTGATTCGGCGAGATGCTCGAAAAGGTAAGGCGTTAGTGAAGTGGAGCGGGTATAGCGATAAATTCAACTCTTGGGTAGATCTAAAAGAACTGAAAGATCTGCGGTGAAAATTTTTCAAATTTGAAAGATCTCTTCTTTTCATTTCACGAATCTGAAATGAAAATTAAAAATGGTATTAAAAAAATCTTGAGCATGATGTAGTTAAGATGGATCCAGAAACTGTTCAACAGCTTAGGGCAATTGCGCGTGAATATGGATTAAAAGATTATTCACGTTTGAGGAAGGCGCAGCTGATTAAACTCATTGAAAATGTATTTTCTCACGTTAAGGAATGCATGCTTGTTTTAGTGCTTGTACGAAGGTGTCGGTATTACAGCGTGCGTGACTATTTGTTATTAATAGGTATATAAGGTGTTTTCGCAGTTTTCAAGGTCACTTGACGGCATCTCTCGCTACGTTTCTGTAAATTATGGATAAAACGGGCAGTAATCGTTTACCATCAATCGTTAAGCTTGATGAACCTACTCAAGAGCGTGGCCTTTTCCGGCAAAGAAACGTTGGGTTTAGTTTCCCGTCTACTCGATTCGAAGCTCGACAAAAGTTTTTCAGATTTCAAGCGGGTCTCGAACAGAAGGAACTTGCGACAAAAATTTGGAATCAAGAAACTAAAGACTGAAGCGAATGCTTCCAGCGGGTTTCGGTTTAAAGGAAATAAGTTACAATTTCAGTTCAACTCGAGTATGATAGACTTTTTTGACTCGGCTTTCAGTCATCTGCTGGAGGGCAATTTTGGCCGCAGTTAATAAGGCGCTGAAGAACTTTGCTGAATAAACGCAACAAAGTTATACGGTTTGCAGACAAGAGTCCGGCGACAGGCTGAACGGCGGTCGTAGAATACGAATCAGACGAGTTAGCTGACAATTCAGAGGATGAGAAGAAACTTCGGTCTGCTGAAAGAAGGGCGCTTACCAAGCTTCGTGTTCGTAAGCAAAATTGCAGTACTGTTCAGAGCCCTAAATTCCCTCAAGAGGCATCTTTGGCCGCTGGGAGTTCTTTACATCGCTCTGCTTCGCAGTCTTTTCGTCCCCAAACAATTTCCTCAGCAGCCATTTCGGACACAGTCGTTTCGGAACAGACAGCCAGTCAACCTTCCGACAACTTGCCATTTTGCCCAAATTACAGTTGCCTTTACAGCAACACAGCCTTGCCAAGCACGTCCAACGCTACCGTCAATAAGTAGTGAAGCGCTGAACAGACTTGGAACGGATGAGTATTTCAATGTTTGTTGTTCATTTGCATTATCAGTCTGGGTTGGGGTTGAAGAAAGAGACTTATTGGAACGTAGTTATAGGACTATTTAAGAGGTTCTGAATCAGTCATTGTTAAGGGTAGGCTTAGGCAATTTGTCCTTAGTGTTACTAAGAAAGGTTATAAGATACCTTCGGTCGTGGGGTGACCCTGGAGTGTACATTGTCGCCGGTGTTTATTAATCCCCTATCAGTTTACGTTCAATCGTAATGGGAAGAAAAGGCTTATATTTGATCGTGGGCACTTAAATGTTTTTGTCAAGAAGTTTAAGATTAAGTTGAAGATGCTATATCGTTTCTTCAGTGTTTGCTAGTCAGGCCTTGCCCTTGGGTTTGCTCGTTTGATATTAAATCGGGCAACAACAACAACAACATTTATTTAAACACGATAAAAATTACAGCGTAGCTGATGTGGTCGTGTATTAAAAAGTTAAACAGTTTACAAATGGATAAAAAGATTAAAAACTAATTAAAACTTAAAATCTGACCTATAGAAAAATTAATCTATAAATTAAGCAATTGATATGAAGTTCAGCGTTTAAAAGAGTTTTTAAATAAACTCTTGCTTGAGATTGCACGCGTCTGATTGTCAAGAGAATTCCATAGAGATGCAGCTTTGTAACAAGTGGGCTATCGTCATATTGAGATTTTTAAACCTGATCAACAATTTTTGGGTTTCGCACCCATGGGTTTTTCGAAGGGGTTATTAAATATTTCTAATTTACGGTTTTACCGTTTGGGCTTTCTGTGGACCCATATATGTTTTCGAAAGTCATGAGACCGTTAGTTAAATCTTGGCGTTCTAACGCTAGCAGCATTGTTGATTATTTGGACGATGGCATTTTCGCGGTCCAAGGTTTTTCTAAATGCGAAGAGCACGCATTACTTGTCAGGTCGGATCTTTTCAAATCCGGGTTTGTTCCCAATAAGGATAAGTGTCAGTGGGTCCCCATTCAGGGCATTTGTTGGTTAGATATTTTTTGGAAAAGATTTCAGGGTTTTTTGACGAAGTGGTTGAAATTATGTCTTGCAAGAGCGTCTCTGCTAAGTATTTTGCTCGTGTTACGGGAAGAATTATCTCAATTTTATGATTGTGGGTGATGTTTGTATGCTCATGACTAAAGCTATGCACCAGTTAATTGAATACAGAAGAGGCTGGGATACGCAGTCTTAGACTCTGATGTGCTTGTAGTACTCAAATTTTGGCGCGAGCAGTTGCATAACTGGACTGAATTTCAGACCTATATGGAGGAAACATGTTTTATCTTCTCGGGTTGTTTATTCCGACGCTAGTGCGGTTGGTTACGCTGCCTTTATCCTCATGAACGGTAAGCCAGTTTCACACTAAAACTGGGATGCAATTGAGATGAAACAAAGTTCTTCATGGAGAGAGCTTAATATGTGTGTTTTACACGCTTTGTAGAGTTTTGCAAATTTGCTTAGGGGAAGTTATGTGAAGTGGTATAAAGATAATCAGGGTGTTGCAGCTATTGTTAAGACTGGTAGAAAAAAGGCTCACCTGCACAAATTGCAATGAAAAGTTTTTCGCTTTCCTAGGAATGTGATGTTATCATTGATATGGAGTGGATCCCGCGTTCAGAGAATGAAATTGCGGACTATTTGAGCAAAATTGTCGATTTTGACGATTGGATTGTTAACGTTCTTATTTTCGTGCGGTGGATTCCATCTGGGGCCTTGTACAGTCGATTGTTTTGTCAATTTGTTAACGCTAAAGTTCCTAGGTTTTATTTATTGTTTTTTTTTTCAACCTGGGAGTTCGGGTGTAGATTCTGTAGCTTTTGACTGGGGTCGGAGGAAAAAACAGTTGGCTTGTTTCCTTGTTATATTTAATTCCTCACGTCCTTATGCATTTTCTTAATTGTCAGACTCGTGGTGTTTGATTGTCTCGTACTGGCCTTCGTCAGTGTTCTGGGCATATCTTAGGCAGGAAAGCGGCGCGTTTAAGAGTTTTTTGTTGTGGATATTTTGTTCCTCTAAAATGGGAGCGATGTTTTTGTTCAAGGGGCAAACAAAGAAACTTGTTTTGGCTCGTCTTCTTTTTGTACTCCAGTGTTAGTTGTTTTTTGAAATTTGATGGCACCAAAACTTCATTAGTCCACTGGGTCTTGGACAGTGTTGTATTGCCCCATTCATTGTTTCCACTGGGATGTGCATTTTGTATTAGTATCTCATTAGTCCACTGGGACTTTGATACGTATCGATACACATTGTCCGTTTTTCATTATTGATTTGTTTGCATTTTGGAAATATATTAGTCCACTGGGGACTTTGTTTGGTCCACTGGGATTTTGTTTGGTCCACTGGGACCTTTGTTTTATGACATAGGTATGTATGTATACGCCATAATTATTGCAGAGGTGGGTTTTGTACTTATTTTTCTCTTTGTTTGTTTATTACAGGTGCTAGGGCTTTATCGACATTCGTGGGTCGTTCTTTGTCGATTGGCAAGTTGTTTACCTTTACGCTGTTTTAGGAGCAGAAGCGGATTCCACTACTGAGCGTTATTCAAGAGCTTTTGAAAAGTTTAGAGTTTGGGGTGCTAGCTATAAGGAAATTAGCGTTCTTCCATCTAAGTATTCGTCTGTTGCTACTTATTTACAGTCCTTTCTTCAAAGTAATTCATCGTACTCAGCTTTAGAAGCCGCTGTACGGTATTCGCTTGGCGCATAACCTTTGCCGATTATTTAGTTGCGAATCAGCTAAAAGAAGTCTTAACCGATAGTTAAAAAAGACCCTAGCCTGCCATTCCCGATATGATATTTACTATATGTCAAAATTTGCATCAGTTAACGCTAGTTTGTCTGACTTACGCACTACCACTATTTGTGTGACAGTTACGCTGGCTTTTACGCAGTTTAATGAACTAGCTTATTTACGCTGTTGAGATGTTAAGTTTTCCGACGATAAATATGTTGAGCTGTTTATTGCTAAGGGCAAGAATTATATTATAGAAATGGAATGTTGTTCCACTGGCCACGACTGGCCATATAACTTGTTCAATAGATATGTTCAGGCTGCTGGTATTGATTTATCATTTCACTTAAGTTTTTTCGTACATTACATTTTGTAAGGTCTAAAGCTTCTTATACTTTAAGGAGCACGGGTATCTCATATACCCGCGCCCGGGAGGTAGTATTGGATGCATTTTGTCAATTAGGTTTTCCTACTCAAATAGTTTCACATTACGAGGCGCTACTGCCGCTGCTAACGTAGGTGTTTATGATAGGTCACTTAAACGCCATGGTCGTTGGCGCTAAGACAAATTAGCTAAGGATAGCTATATTAACGATAACTTCGGCGTCGCTTTTAGTCTCTAAAGTTTGGAACTTTAGGATTTTTGTTCCTTCATTCTCTTTCTTTATTTCGATTATGGAATTGTTAGTCCAGCTATCAATAAACGAGATGCCTATTCCTGATTCTTGCCTTAGTGTGTGATATTTAGAGTGAAAATGATTTGTTCTCGTTTCACTGCAGAGTGATTAGAGAACAAATGTATTTTCTCACGTTAAGGAATGCACGCTTGTTTTAGTGCTTGTACGAAGGTGTCGGTATTACAGCGTGCGTGACTATTTGTTATTAATAGGTATATAAGGTGTTTTCGCAGTTTTCAAGGTCACTCGACGGCATCTCTCGCTACGTTTCTGTAAATTTTCTTTAATTTTGTTATTGTTTGTAATCAGATACATTATACTTGGACATGAAGGCTTATGTTGTACGTCTTTAAGCGAAAATAACCAGTTAATTTTGGTTAAGCTACTTAGACCGAAGTTTTTACGTTTGTTGTATGTAAATTTTTTGTTCGTGTGAAATGTAAATTATATTAGCTCATCGGATAGCTTTGGATAATTGGCAATTGTCCTCATTATTTGTTGAACGATTACAGTATGCTTGTACATTGCCCGTGAACTTTTATATAGTCCAGCTATCAATAAACGAGATGCCTATTCCTGATTCTTGCCTTAGTGTGTGATATTTAGAGTGAAAATGATTTGTTCTCGTTTCACTGCAGAGTGATTAGAGAACAAGTAGTACTACTGTTCCATCCGCCTTCACCCACCCACCACCTCCCCCACCACGCGGTATCGTTAATTTTATAGATGAACCCTCTCCATCTCCACCCCGAAGAAGAAGAAAAAGACAACCCTCTCCACAACCTTTAGACCACAAAGAAGGAGATCACCAATCAAAACACATATATGTTAAACGACAAAAGAAGAGACAAAAGACCCGTAAAACAAAGAAGAAGGATAAGACCGTAGATAGTAGTTCTGTTACTAGATCTGAAAGATCTGAAGATGAACAAATTTCGGCAAATAATAAGAAGAGACAAAAGAAACTAAAGAGGGAGGCTGCCCGTCTAACAAAGAAAATCAACCGTGCACAAAACAAACGTGGCGCACTGTTCTTACAAGAAAAACTAAACCAAGTTTTGAAAAAGATCGATAAGCGAAGATTACCGTATGAGATAATCAAGATAGGTGAGAATACAAACAATAAGTTCAAATCGTTTTTCGACATATTCAAAGTTAAAATAGTAAACCCTCGTGAAATATTCGATATTGATAAATTACTGTTAGAAATAGGGCTCAGAGTAATAAACGAGAGAGGGTTACAAAACGGTGACAAGATTCGATGGATACTTAGTCATACGAGTTGGCAAAAACCGGTCAGTACAAAACGAATCACAATCACAGATCAGCTTGGGACGGATCTGGTCGAAGAGATAGCTAGATTCATTGAATACAAGGATGTGCCTCTCCCCGAGGTCAAAATAGAAATTCAGTCGATAAAGGTTCCCCGGGGTAAGGGCCGATTAAGTGTAACAAAATTAAATGCCAGCACCAAAAAGAGTATAATCACAATCAAAAATAATGACTCAATCTGTCTTGCACGAGCAATAGTGACGCCTCGTGCAAACATAAATAAATGTAGATGGACAGCATCTCAGTTGAAAAACGAGTTCAATAACTCGAGAAAACTGCAGAAAGACGAAGCTATCAAACTTCATAAAGAAGCTGGAGTTGAAATTAATGAGGAAACCGGTTCAGGTCTGGAAGATGTAAAGAGATTCGCGGAACATCTTAAGATTCAGATAAACATTGTAGACGGTGATCAGTTCAATGATCTGATTTTCACTACTGAAAATGAGTATGATGGACAGATGATAGCGGAGCACTCGCCGAGCCGAAGGCTCGGCTGCGCAGCCCCATACTTATAGAACCGTCCCGTCATTTTTCATGGTCATGGCTAGCGGAATGTTTCGCGGGCGCGTCGGTCCGTGTGCACGTCTGTCCATCCGTTACGTTATCATCGATGATGACGTTTATGAAGAGAGAGGAACTGGGAACGAGGCTTTGTTTTCGCGCGCTTCCCCGCGGCTACAAACAGGGCAGTTCGCAAAAGCTTGCCTCCGCGCCAAAACCAACACAACCTGTACTCGTCAATGGAAAAATCACGGAGAAAGACAAACAAGATACGCCAATTCCTGAAGCAAAGAAAACGGACCCTAAAACTCGCGAACGTTCTGAATATGACGGCGAACAACCTTTGCCGAAGAGGAAAAACACTGGATATCGGACAAACAAACATAAACAGAAAAGCAAGTAACTTAACTGTCTAAATGTGAATTTGCAAAAATTGCTTAGTTAAGACTATGTAATTTTACCAGAAGAATTTTCTCCAAGTTTTTTCATTCAGAGCTAAATTTACATCTTTGAATATCCGTGGTTTTGGCAATGAAGCCAAACAACGCTCCGTTTTTGATTTTGCGAAAAATTGCCGTTCCGATTTTATTTGTTTACAACAAACTTTTTAGCGACAAGTCAAAATGCGATAAATTCTCTGACAGCTAAATGGCGCGGTAAAAGTTTCTGGTCGCCCGCTCTTGGTAAACAAGGCGGCGTTGCCATTCTTGTAGCTGAAAATACTGATTTCAAATGTTTACAATAGAAAAAAAGATTCTTCTGGTAGAATTGTTAGTGTTTTAACTGAACTCGACGACACCAAAATTCATTTGGTCAATACTTATGCACCCACGAATCCAAGTGAACGTAAATGCTTTTATAATACAATTCATGAATATTTTTTCAGAACTCTTTTAAAATTATTGCTGGCGATTTTAACTGCATTGAAAATGTTTCTGATAAGTTTGGAGGAAATCTTACAATTTCCACGGATTTGAAAGATCTGCACAAGTGTTCATCGTTTATTGATATCTGGCGCAAAAAAAAAACACGGCCGACTAAAAAATTTCAAAGCACATGGTTTAACGCGGATAAAACTATCGGTACAAGTTTGGATAATTTTTTTATTGCTCAGGACTTGTATGATTCCTTCCTAAAATGTGAAATTTTGCCTTGTGTTTTTTCCGATCATGATTCTGTTGATTTATCCTCATTTTGCATAATGCATTTTCCCGTGGACCAGGACTTTGGAGGCTAAATTTAGAATTTAATATTTACGATATGATCTCAGAAATTATTAAGAAACATGTATTGTACCGGAAAGCATTTAATTCCATTCAAGCTTGGTGGGATTTTCTTAAAGAATCTATAACATTAGTTGCTATAGATTTTGGTCGAAGTAAACAACGCATATTTAATCGCGATAAGGCCACGCAACTATAATTTCTTCTTATCGAAGCAAAAAGGGCTCTTATTTAAGGAGATAACTTAGGGAAAACCACCATAGAAACGCTCGAAAGAGAAATTCGAGCCGTTAATTTATCCCAAATGAGAGGAAACCAAATTCGTAGCAGAGTCAAATGGCTTGAAGAAGGTGAAAAACCAAGCAAATTTATTTTTTACCCTCGAAGCAACACGGCTCAGAAAAATACTGTTCATTCTATTTATAACTCCGGCGGTGTTAAAGTCTTTTAACAAGACTCCGGCTCATTTCGATTTTTACCGTAATTTGTACTCGCAAGAACCTGTTAATTTAACAGTCCAAACCGAATTTTTGAACAAACTTGAAAACAGATTAGAGCGAAATTTTGTCCTGCGAAGAATCAGTTTTATCTTTGGCTAAAATTACCCACGCAATGCGTGGACTTTCTTCAGGGCAACCCCCCGGTTCAGACGGATTACCTCAAGAATTTTACGCTAAATTCTAGGATCTTTTTGGCCTTATTTAGTTTGGAAAATAATTCTTTCAGTGATTCAATGCAAGGAGGCGTGACTATGTTACTTTACAAGAAAGAAAAACCTAAAAAATTGGTGACCCCGCCATTTCGCTACTCGATGTTGATTACAAGATTTGTTCAAAAGCTCTTACAAACAGACTTTCAAAAGTGTTACCCTCGATTATTCAAGAAGATCAAACTTGTTCCGTCCCAGATAGGACGATTTTTGAGAATTTATTTATTTCTCTTGCGTAACACTCACTGTCAAGCAAATATGAAAACTATAGCTAATCGTTTTTTGACCAAAGAAATTCCACTCAAGTCGGGGGTGAGGCAGGGAGATCCCCAGTCTCCACTTTTGTACATTTTATGCGCAGATGTTTTGGCTACCAGTGTAAGAAAGGATGATACTATTGAAGGTTTCTCCTTCCAGAAGCCGGAAAGCGTTTTAAAATTCGCCAATATGCGGATGACTCCACATGTTTTGTTAAGTACATTTTTTTCTTTAGACAAATTGTTTACCTCACTTCACAAATACGAGACAGGTACAGGGACTAAATTAAATGCCATGAGGTTAGGAGCTTGGTGCTCATATCCGGACAATCCTTATGGCCTGACGTTGGTGTCAAGAATGCGAATCTTGGGTGTCTGGTCTAGCAATGGTAATGCAAATTTGAAACTGGATAACTGGTTACCACGCCTTTCCAAGCTAGATTAAAATTTGAACCTGTGGAAGGGTGTGGGGTGTTTTCACTACCACCCTATCGGCACTACTCAATACTAGGTTTTTAGTTAATGTTAATACTATTTTCTTTTACCTATGGACTTCTGCTTACGATGAGAATGACATGCGAGCGCGCGTTTTCACTAAGACCATACTTATGGTATATGGGTTTTTCGAAATAAGGCAACTTTTCACAATGGCACCGAGAACTCTCGGGCCACTGTAAGGGACATAAGGAATGACATCACAACACAGTTGCAAATTGATTTCTCCCGTTAATGTCACGCGCAATTGAAAGACACTGTTTATGTGGGAGAAAGGCCCGGGGGGTAAGTGTTGTCCAGGACCCGAATGCTGCCTGCCACATGGGAGGCCAGTCACTGGGGCTAGTGTCAGCGAGTGGCATAGAAACCATGGATTGGCCGTCATGGAGTACAGCTGAGTGGCGTGTACCTATGCCAAGCTCCTAGAGGGGTGACTAGCGAGGGGTAGTGGGCGTGGCCACCTTGCTCGACCCAAGCTAAGGCAACCCAGGCATCGCTTCAGTGTGGGACTGAAGGGTTGTCGCCAGCAACACTTATCCCCACTAATTCTGGAACAGAATTCTCCCACACTGAGGCTGCTAAAAGAGCTGTTCGAGCAAGCGGGAAGAAAGGCTAACCCCACCAAGGATGGTGCAAAGCAGCATTCTGTTAGTAGCCTCAGACAGAATTCTTTTTAATAGTTAAGTAGTTACCACCCTTCTATCTTCTGTATTTCTAAACCAAGCAGTGTCTGATGTAGTTAAGTGTAAGATAATTAGGCATAGAGTCTAAGGCCCTTGGGCCTTTGTGTAAGTCACACAAGTTCTGACCAATACAGGTCTTGTCACAAAGTTTGATTGTTCCATTCAATTCCAGGGGTCAAACGTGGTGGGGTTCTGCGAAGTAGTGTGTTCTTGATGGTGGGAGGTCATAGTGGATGGGACTTGGAGTATAGTAGCTTGAGGAAGGTGGATGTACCTTTCGTATGAATCCGAGCGCCAGCGACCAAGTATTTTTATGAGCCAGGAGGGCAGGCCAGCTGCTGCTGCAGTTGTTGCTGCCCCAATTCTGAAACTGTGAGTGTTGTATGAATGGGCTTTAAGACCGCATAATGTCAGAAGCGTGTTTAGATTAAGGCCAGAGTGCGCCGTGAGAGGAGGATACCATCCTTAAACTGAAACATTGGGCTTTGTGGGGTGGAATCTGGAGTCTGAAGGAAGAATTCTCTTGTGGCTGACACTGCACAGACGGTGGAGTTTGATTTGGCGATGGTGATGACGGCTGTTTGCCGGAAGGGATCTGTCTTAGATTTCTTGATGTGGACTTCCATGTGTTTAGGTGCGCAAATGTTGGGGACAAATGTGATGTCCCCCCGAGTGAGATGTACGTTGTGGTCGAAAGGACCATTACATGTGAGTTCACTGCACCTCATAAAGCCAAAAAATGCTAGGGTAAACGCAGCCCAAAGCATAACAGTGTCAATGTCTGTTGAATGGTAGGGGTGAAGCAAGTGAAAAATAGATTCGAGAATATACAGCGTAATTGGCTGACGGTCACGTCGAGATAAGCCGAGGGAGCGTTTGATGCCCCGCAGACTGTTTTGTAAGCGAGGCATGGTGGCAAAGTTGAGGGTGCAGTTGAACTCAGCATGTAGATTTTGTATCGCTGCTAGGTACACTTTAATAGTGCCAAATTTGACACATTCAGCTAAATCAGAAACAAAGTAGATCAGGGTAACTTCACTAGCGGGGAGTAGGGGGGTGGAGGGGGTGACTAGACCATGTTTGAGGCAGAATAGGATAAACTGTTTCTCCCCCGAAGCATACGTTCTTCTGGTGGAAGGTGCTAATGAATCCCAGAGGTAGCCAGAGACCTTTTTGCTTAAATAAGGGTCAAGTATTCCGGGATGGGGTAACCAGTAGGCGAGGCTTCTGGTGCCAGCTCCCTGAAGCGTTCCATCTGGAAGCGAGAAAGGGAGTCAGCAATGCCATTTTGGAGGCCTTCTAAATGAACAGCTGTCAGGGTGAAATTGTGTTGAAGGGTAAAAAGGGTTATGGGCCGAAGGAGATCCATGATCCGAGGGATTTTAGAGGTCTTGGTGTTGATGATGGCTACAACCGCTTGGTTGTCACAAGAGAAGCGGACATGTTGATTTGACCAAAAGGGCACATGGGCACAGGGCACATGGCTAGGTAAATAGGGAACAGTTCCTGCCACGCGATACTAATGTCAGGGGAGTAACCAAGTTGGTGTTGAGGGGGCCATTTGCCGTTAAACCAGTGGGGGTGAAGGTAAGCCCCATACCCGATGGACCCGGAGGCATCTGTGAAAAGGGGGATGAAATCTTGAGAAAGGGAAAACGGGGGTAGGAAAAGGTTCACCCCATTCCAAGAGGACAGGAAGTGCGCCCACATGTCTAGATCTTTGTGGAATTCCTTGCTCAGGCGGATAAGGGAGCCGGGGTTGGATAGGCCGCGGGTTTAAGTGATCATGCGGCGGAGGAAGGGGCGACCCGGGGCAATGACTTTGCAGGCGAAATGTAGGGAGCCAATGAGTGACTGTAGGTCCCGAAGACGACAGCAGGTTTTTGTCTGCCAGGCTGAGACAAGTGAGCATAGCCTTCTCAACTTGTCTTCAGGGAGTCTGGCTTCCATGGTAGAGGAGTCCAGAAGTATACCCATGAACTCTAATTGTGTAGAGGGTCGAAAGGTTTTTCCCGGGGCTAGAGGTATGTTCAGATCGGTGAAAAGGGTAAGGAGTTTGCACAGAGCCGTAGTGCAATGGGAGCGGGGTGGGGCAAGGGCAATGAAAAAGTTATCTAAAATGTGTAGGGTACCCCTAATGTTGAGTTTATAGCGAATTATCCACTCAAGAGCATCTGACAGCATGTTAAACAGGAATGGGGCGCTACGGAGACCAAAGGGGAGAACGGTGTCAAAAAAATAGAGCCCTTTCCAGTGCATACCTAGTAGTTCCCAGTCATGGGGATGGATAGGGACAATCCGGAAGGCAGACTGGATGTCTGTCTTGGACATAAATGCACCCTTCCCAAGGGAGAGGAGGAGGTGGATGGCATTGTCTATAGTTACGTACTGGAGGGTATAGTCTTCAATGGGGATGTTGGCATTGACGCTGGTGCAGGAGGTTTTAGGGTATGACAGGTGAAAGATGGTACGCCATTTCTCAGAGTGTTTTTTGGGGACAAGGCCCAGTGGGGAGATGCGGAAATTCTTGAACGGGGGGGAGGGGAAAGGCCCTGCAGTGTGTCCATTTAGGACCTCGGTAAGGAGATTCTTTTCCAAGATGTCTGGGTGAAGTTTAGCCGAGCGGAGATTGGGGTAAGATGTGGGGGTACGAGGACCTGAGTAGCCTATGCGAAAACCCTCTCTTAAACCTAGGCAAAGGGAAGAAACAAAGTTGGGATCAGGGTGGCCCTCAAGGTAGGTTTCAAGCAAATCAATATTCACAGGTGTACGTGGCTTAAGATGTGATACAAAATCAGCGGCGTTTGTGATCGTCAGCCCTTGTAGACTTTCCAGGGCGGTGAGTGGGGTGGGCGGTTGCTGGGTGGGACTCCTGGCAGTCGTTGACTGAACAGCGGTGGGGATAGGGGCATGGTGACCTGATGCAGGGAACTCCCCGGTTAAAATTTCCACTGGGGTCACTGCTTTGGCTTGGCCTATCCCTATGGGAAGACAGAGGGCAGGAATGAGACATGTGATCTACCCCCCCACAGGTGAAGCATGCAGTGCGGGAGAGACCGGTGAATTTCTCTAAATAGAGTTGGGGATGAACTTTACTCCAGGGATGGGTGGGGTCCCGGGCAGCCCTTCGACGAAAATCTAGATCGTAGGCAAGCCAGGAGAGGCCTAAGAATTTTTTGCTCGCAGACTGAATAATATTTATGTAGGCGAACATTTCCACCGCCCTGTGTGGGAATGCGGACAAGAGAATAGTCGCGCACACGGCAAAGGCCGACAACCATCGATCGAACGAATCGATGGGCACCTTTTTGGACCTCCTCTGACCCGGGACGTGTATAGGAACGGACTCGCCGTTAACAGTAAGGGTAAGCAAGTCGACTACATTGGGAGATCCGGTCGAATTTTCGGGGAGCAGCGACACAAAATCAACGTACTCACCCTGTTTGATCGATTTGCGTGTCTTCTCATCCACGTGTGCGGCAAGGTCACCATTTGAAGGAGAGATTAGTTGTTGCACTGCGTTTGGGTCGCCGAGATTCAATGCAGGTGTGTTGGTTGCTTGAGTTGGTGAAGCAGGAGAAAGAGCGGCTATCTTGCTATCGACGATTGCGGAGACGATAGAGGTGATTTGCTCCACGGAGATCCCCGGCGGCGTGTTGTCAGCTGTGACTTCGTACTCGAGCGCAGTGTTTTCGATTGCGCTTTCCTCGTCGGAAACATTTACAGACGGTGGTGTTGCCGTGTTCTTGGCCTGAGAGGTGGATGAGCGGCCTCTAGCAGATCCTTTTTGGCGTTTGGATCGCTTAGCTGGGGCGCGTGGAGCTGGCCTTTTCCCGCGTGTGGATTTGCTTGGTTCGGTACCTCGAAGACGGTTTATCAGGGTTTGCCGTTTGCCCGCGATGGGAAGCTGCTTTTGTTGGCAAAGAAGACGTAGAACTTCTGCTGTGAGATTCTCGTACTCGCTCATGGTGGAAAAAAGGCGAGAAAAACGCAGGAAAAACAAATAAACAGTTGCCTTGTACAGTGAAATTGAACTGAATGCGAAATAGACCACGCGCGATGTACATTACCAAAAGTGACCGCAGTGAGGGGGCCCAAATCTGATTGGATAACAGACTGAGGCACGTGCATGCTAATAGTGTAATTGGCTGCTAAAAATATGTGGCAGTTCGGACACGCGTGTAAGTAAAGCAAAGTACAATAATTCAATTAGCCGGAAAAATACATGATATGACGGCAAGGCACAAGGTTCAAATGAGCTAAACATTAACTCTAGTTTATGCTGTGGCAAAAACATTCAAATGACCAAACAGAAATTTTCTGCTATGTCGTGTCATCCGAATATTTGTGAAGCTTGTGACTCATAATTGAGCTACTGGCAACTCATCATTTCCAAATCAGTTTTTCGGGTAATTTTCCAGACGCAACAGATGTATTTTATTCGGAAATTAGTCATACTAGTTATTCTAGACCAAGAAAATGTTGTTTTGTGAGCTATTGTGCAATTTGTGCAGTCTAAATGTACTGTGCAATTGTCGCGTTATACGCTTACTGCTTTTGAGAATTGCTAAAATTGAAAAATAGTCTGGTCGTCAATCTTAATTCTAATTTTTCTTGTGCTTCCGACCTTTCACCTAAGTTAAGCTTATCATTATCGTTTCTGTTCAGAGAGCTCCGCTGTTAGGCTAAGCCTATTACTCATGCGCGAAGCGGCATGAGGTAAGGTTTCGGCTCCGTTTTTCTTGTTTTTCTTGTTATTATTTTTATTTTTTGTGTCACGATTTTGCATGCAAATTTATGCACGCATATTTTAGTGACCGGGTCCTCGGGTCACCAACATATTCTACAAAAATGGCTGCCGCGCTCAGCATGTGCTTGGTTTTTAAAACCGTAGTTTCGTGTCATCGCATTAATAACTCACATTTAAAATATTCAAAATGGAAAGAGAAAGCTTTAAAGAATACCCAAAGCCGCTATAGTGGAGAAAAAGGAGAGCTTTCAGCAACTGAATCTTGCTTCAAGGAAATCCATACGCTGCTATCAGTGCGGGGCGATCAAAACCGAAGAAGCAGATTTCTTACAGATGAGGGACTTTACCGTAAAAGAAATTACAATTTTTTGGTGAAAATTTATGTTGATATCAATTTGTGATTCACTTTTCTCTGTGTTCTGGTTAGTTTTGAGGAAATAATTATAAAACATGCTAACACGAAGGAATGTGTTTACTAGCGAAAATGAAAATTACGGACAAACTTCGTCGCCCATTCGTTGTCGTTGGAATATCGTCGAAGGTATGCTATGTTTTCATGACTGTTTGGCTTCAGTTTGCCCTCCTCAGGACAAGTGGCTCCTTGACGGAACCAAAAAAATGAAAAATGAAAGGGAGTGAAGGAAAGAAAAATGATAAGCCTACGACACGAGGTATTCCCAAGCGGTCACCCATCCAAGTACTAACCTCGCCCGACAGGGCTTAACTTCGGTGATCAGACGAGAACCGGCGCATGTCAAACAGTGTTCCTAGAGTTTACGATGAGCGAGTGACTTTTCTCCAGTAATCGCAATAAGTCGTATTCACGACTTAAAAACGTGTTTTAGCGTGTTCTTTAGTGTGTCACGCAAAATTCGTTCAGGGGGGGAAGGGGTGCGTGACCTGTTCAAAACAAACCATAAAACTTGCTTACGCAAGCGCATGAGTGTAGGCTACAATAGTAGCCTCTTGTCTATATATATTATACCTTTACAAAAACAAAAACCACTTCGACGTTATCACAAGTATGCCGGCGTTCTTATCCAAAAATTATTATTGTCACACCTGCAAAAAACCGTATACAAAACGCGATTGTCATAGATGCCCCGCAAAATGTACAGCATGCGTCAAGTACTTTCCAGATGGGAAAAAGTGCTCTTATCCACCAATTCCATGCGATAAGTGTAATAGGTCTTTCTTTGGAGTAGAGTGTTTTCTGGAGCATCAACGTGAACGAGCCTCAGGGATTAAAAGCGATACTGTGTGTAAAAAAGTAGGTAAATGTTTGAAATGCGAGCGTACAGTTTCAACTTCTAAAACTGGTGGCCTAAAGAATCACATCTGCGGATATTCGGAGTGTAATAATTGTGGGGAGTACTGTGATATGCATGAACATCTTTGTTACATGACTAAAACGAGATGTAACGGTGGAAAATGTCAAGGTTACGGATGTACAGAAGAGAAAGGCGTTTCCAGCGAAGATGTGTGCATGTATACAAATGTCTAAATGGACTTGTAGATCATGAATTGACATTAGTTACACAACAACACCAGCATAATTATAACACCCGAAATAAAGCAAACCTTACACTTCCCTGCGTTAAAAGAAATTAGGGGAAACAAAGAACTGCTTATCATGCTGTAAATGACTTTAATTCTCTTAGTCAGGTAATAAGACAATCTTCTAATGTAAATGTATTTAAGCGGAATGTTTTTAACTTCTTAATCTAAGAGTTTTTACATAGTTTTTGATGTGTTTTTTTGTTTTGTTTTTTAGTGTGAGTATTTTAGTTTTTATTCTTAGTCTTAATCGAGGTCCTTTTTGAAAATCACTGATGTGAAAGAGTTTTCCTCAATAAAGATTATTATTATTATTATTATTATTATTAGAATGAATGTTATTCTTGTCAGACAAGAACTGATAAATACATTTTCTATGATTTCGAAGCAGTTCAGGAGACCGGTGTGCATGAGGTCAATTTAGTCGTCTGTCACGATTTTTATGGAAATAAAAATACATTTGAGACGCTCGACGAATTTTGTAAATTTATTTTTAACAATGAGCATAAAGGGTATACCTTCATAGCTCACAATGCAAAAAGTTACGATGCTCAGTTTATTCGAAATTGGTGCATAGAGAACAGAGTGAAACCTGATATTATTTACAACGGAACAAAGATTATGTCTATGGTGGCTGAGGGTGTTAGATTTATTGATTCTATAAACTTTATCGCTGGTCCACTATCATCATTCCCAAAGACATTTGGTTTGACAGAGTTGAAAAAGGGGTATTTTCCACATCATTTCAACAAAAAGTGTAACCAAAACTATGTAGGGCCGATTCCTAGTAAGAAACACTATGATTATGATCAGATGAAATCTTCAGCAAGAAAGGAATTCCTAAAATGGTACCAAGCGCAGGTTGATGAAAACTATGTGTTTGACTTGAAGAAGGAGCTGAAAGAGTACTGTGATAGTGATGTAGACATCCTCAGAAGAGGCATGTTGATTTTTCGAGAACAGTATATCGAGTTAGGTAACATCGACCCTCTTCAATATATAACAATCGCTTCTGTATGCATGACCATGTACAGAAGTAACCACATGCCTTGTAAAACGATCGGTGTTGTGAAGGAAATTACACGTGGAGAGACCTACAGTAAAAGTAGCATCGCATGGTTAGATTGGATTTCTCAGAGAGATGGTGTTAACATAAAACACGCTCTGAGCGGTGGTGAAATAACTTTACCAGATATCGGAAAGGTTAATGGGTTTTGCGGGAATACGGTCTACGAATTTCAAGGATGTTTTTGGCACGGTTGTGAGAAGTGTTATACATGCGACACAATCAACACAAAAAATCAGATGGATATGTTAACTCTAAGAAAGAGGACGGTAGCGAAAAACGATAAAATTAAAGCTGCCGGGTATGAACTGGTTGAGGTTTACGAATGTGAACTGAAAAAGGGGAAAAAGTTTAGTAAATTTCTTAAAACGTGGAATCGGGAATTTGTAGGACCTCTTAATCCTAGGGACGCATTTTTTTGGTGGACGAACAAATGTAACAAAACCGACCTATACATTCAAAAAAGGTGAGAAAGGTAAATATGTCGACTTTGTTAGTTTATATCCAACGGTTCAATTCTACAAGGATTATCCAGTAGGTCATCCTACAAAGATATTTGATCCTCCTCAAGAGTACGATAAGAATTGGTTTGGTATTGTGAAATGTAAAGTTTTACCTCCAAGAGGTCTTTATCACCCTGTGTTACCGGTAAAAATAAAATGCGATAAGGCTAAAAAGCTGCTATTTCCGCTGTGTAGAGTGTGCGCTGAAAATAAGATTCAGAAATGTACACATACAGATGATGAACGATCATTCATCGGTATGCAAAGGGTACAAGGTACTAAACATATACGAGGTGTGGCATTTCGAGGTTAAAACCGCTAACCTTTTCAAAGATTATGTAAGAAAATTCATGAAAATCAAGATGGAATCCAGTGAACTGAAGACCGGTCAAGGTTGTACATATAAGAGTGTTGATGAGTACCGGTCAATTGTAAAATCAAAGTTAGGAATCAAGCTTGGTGAAATTAAGTACAATCCTGGAAGGAGGGCAATTTCAAAGTTGTCTCTGTGTAGTTTATGGGGAAAGTTTGGTCAGCGTAATAACTTGAATCAGACTGTTTACGTCACTGAACCACCTAAATTTTACATGATCTTGCTAGATGAAAGCATAGACGATATGAACATTCAATTCTTAAACGAAGAGATGGTTGAAATGACTTACAACTTGAAAGACCAGTTCGTTGACAATAGTAATAACACAAACATATTTATTGCTGCCTTTACAACCAGTCACGCTAGAACGATGCTGTATAAAGTCTTGGATAAACTCGGTAATCACGTTCTCGGTTTTGACACCGACAGCTGTTGGTATATCGAACGTGAAGGGGGACAGCGTATCGAAACAGGTGACAGCCTCGGTGATCTAACCGATGAGTTAAACGGACATTATATTACGAATTGGTGTGGTTCTGGTCCAAAATCATACAGTTACAGTACAAGTGATGGAAAGATGGAATGTAAGGTCAAAGGTTTCACACTGAATCACGAAAATAGTCAATATATAAATCATACTACGATGAAACAAATCATCGAAGGTCAAAAGCAACGAATAACAACCGTAAACGAACAAGCGATAACTCGAGATCCTTTAACAAAACAGGTTGTAAATAGGTACCAGGAAAAAAGACTTTAGGTTATGTTACGATAAACGGTGTATGGTGAAGACTGAATCGGGTATCGAGACGTTTCCATATGGATATTAATGAGTGACGACAAATTATTGCGTTTTATCGATTAAAATATATATACCGTATAATATAATATAATTATATAACATGTGTCACTAAATTATAATGATTTATCGATAATGCTATATAGTGGGTTTTCATTACAAAAAGTTATCGATAAGACACTATAATATAAACGACTGTCACTAAATTATAGTTAATTTATCATTAATGACCTCAGTGTCATACATAACAAAAAATTAGCGACAAAACACTATAATGTTAGCGGCAGCCGTTAACATTATAGTGTTTTGTCGTTAATTTTTAAAAAGTGAGCTATAGTGTCATACATAATTACTAATGCTGCTGCGGGTTTTGGCTTGTGCACCCAGAATGCAGTACACAAATGCCTCAGCCCTGTCTGTGTTAGCCCTTGTGCGTAATCTGGCACAAAATGCTCGAACTGGCTATCCGCGCCATCGTTGTTGCGAGTGAAATATATTTCATTTGGGCGATAATTAGGGTCGTTTCTAATGCGTAATGCGCTCATCCTTGAACAAAGCATAATCGGGATCAGGATATTCAAAATCGGTATGAATGGGGCCCTCTCCAGTAACCCAAATGTACACCGAACTCTACGCAAATCATCTTGTACGCGTTGATGTTGTATTTGTTGTCTTTTTTGTTGAATGTGTGGTCGTCTGGCAAAGCGCTAATACTCTGTTCCCCACCCATTTTGAACAAGATTCGTCTTGTTGTGAAATAAACGTGAAACATGTAAAACAATCGGAGCTGCGGGATAAGGGAGAGACTGGAATTCTTATCAAACAGAAGGTCACGTGAGACTCCACAACCGGTTGTTGCACACCACGGCGCGAAGTTCAGCCGTTGTGGCCAAAAACGCATTTTAGGGTCCCCCTTGAGCCACTTTGATGATGTGAATTGGAGCTGTGTCTCTCTGAAAATATTTCTGTATTTTGTTGTGAAATAACCAGTTGGTGTGACGTAAATCTTTTGCTCTTCGTCATTCAAAACAGCGCCAATCATCATGTCTTTGCTTATTTTCTTAGAAAAATCAACCGCTGGGATTGGCCTTTGTGCGTTTCGGTTCAACGTCAACTGATAGGGGAAGCCACCAACATACTCCTAGCCAAGGGCGTCTTTTATGTCTTGAGTCCAATCCTTGCGGGCTATTTCAGTAGGCATAGCCCATGAGCCTTGACCCTCTGCGAAAAGCACTACCGCCGTGGCTTTGTGATTTTCGTCAAAAGAAACTTCTGTTTTGAATCTTGACATATCAGCATTTGGGAAACGCTTTTTGAAGTCTGAGATTGCCTTGGTTTTGGCCGCTGCAGAGAGCTTTGCTGCTTCTGACGTTCTCATCCAAGCCAACTGCGGATCAACTGCTGGCTGTTTTTTCTGTGGATGGTAGGCATTTGGAGGAGTAAAAAACGGGGGTGGGGTTCATAGTTGTGACCCCCAATGTCTAAACCAAGGTTTGCATCAGGAAGAATCCCACCGGGACGCCTGCCAAACATGATTATATAAATATATATTTTTATAAAAAATGTATTTTTATACACCAATATAATGGTTGTGATAATAATTTGTACACATTCAAATCCTCACACCATCTACTTTGATCACCCGCTTCCGAAACCGAGTTTCATCCGGCTTGTCTCTTGCTCGTTTTACAAATCGTGGTATAAATTGAAAGAAGACGGAACAGTAACATGATTTACAACTGACGAAAATAAAAAAGGAACTGTCTTGACAATACCCGCAGGGAACTACAATTCAGATAAGTTGAGGGATTATATACGTCACGTATTCGTAGATCAAGCGGTAAAATTAAGAGTCGTAACCGACGAACCGAACGCGTTAATGTTTATAGAGAAAAATTTTCCTAATGAAGTAGAATTGAATCATGCTTTGTCTAATTTCTTAGGCATAAGTCCTAAATTGCAGACTAAGACATACGTTAATAGATTAACAACAGCAGACTTCTATTACATTCACTGTAATCTTGTCGATAAAGAACAAAGTCTAGTCAATGGAAAGCCTTCGGCTGTTTTGGCAAAAATTCGCATTGGTGGGTATTTTTCCTACAATCATTTTTTTATATTGGGAAACAACACAGCATGTCTTTCTTAAGACATCATCTAGCAAATTTGTAAATAGTTTAACAGTTTCTGCCAATGTACTGCCTCCATCCGCTCCGGATTACAGCGAGACTCTACCGCTCTACCCAGACTTAACAAACGGTGAAGAGCAAAAGGAGCTTGAGTCAGAAGCCGACCACTATAGACAGGTCGCAAAGGAGTACAAGCGAGCCCACTCCGTTGTTCACGGGACTGCTGTTGGTCTTGGTTTCATTTCTACGGGCTTGTCTTCCGCTACCCTTGCAACAGCCTTTACTGGAGTTGGGATTGTCGCCAGCCCCGCTCTTGCGGGTGTGACTGATGTTACAGGCTTTTCATCCGCTAGCCTTACCGTGTTTAGCAAGCGGCTCGAAAGAAAAATCACTAAACATTAAAAAATATACACGCTCGCCCTTGCTAAACGAAACTCTGTCTATGAGTTAGTTTCAAGAGCTCTAACGGACAATCGCATCAGTGAATCAGAATTTTCAATAACTCAAGGGTTTAATCCGCTCTGGTGAAACAAAGACCACACAAGGCGGGCAAACTCAAGCGCCAGATCTCGACAAGATCAAAACCGAGCTTCGCAATGAAATAAAGCAAGAGTTTCCAAAAAAGATAAATCGTCTCACCGCTTTGTCCAAGTCAGATTTGAAACATTAAACTCTGGTTTTAATCTACAAATCTTTAGGGAAAAATCCCGAAAAAATATAAGCCACTATAAATAACAATGTATACTCTCAAAGAAATAACTGCCCTTCTCCAGGAGGCAAATAAAAGATACGATGGGCTATATCAGAAGCATAAAGAGTTAAAGATCAGCTACAGCTGTCTTTATCAAGAATATATAACACTGCGAAACAGACTTCTTTGCCAGGACTGCAAAACACGATGTGAAGAAGAGGAAGAAGGCGGCTGCACCGAATTTTGTAATCTTTGCAGCGCCCCATAAATTCCGAAGAGCCCCCAAAATTTCTAAGCCCTTCGGTATGTTCGAGAAGTTTCGTTCCCCAATTAAACATTTGTCATTTTCTAAATGTAAACATGACGGGGCTTAGTGACACTGAAGTTTATCTACGCTTCAACGCGCAACTGTCTATCATTAGGCGTATGGATAAAAAGAATAAACACAAGACTCAACTAGATGTCTTTGATCTAAAACATAAGCAAGTCAGGTTGCGTGGCATTACTGGCAATGATCATACAACCGAGCTTCACCGCTCACAACTACAAGAGAAGCTCCAAATCATCTTTAAAAATATCTTACTTTGACAACTAGACAAGAACTAATCCGGCCGTACCGCGAAAACGAGTTTGTTGTTATCACTCAAAACAGAACAAACGAAAATATAAAATCGTGCCGAAGCTGTGGCGGATCTTTTTCACTCCAGTTTGAATCCACAGAACTTGTCTGCAGAAAATGCCGCCGCATTGAAATAATAGACGGAGCTGCCTTTTCTCATCGGAACCTTTACAACAATGGAAATATGAAAGTTAAAAGCCGATGCACAAATTATAATTTTAAATATCGGCTTAAGCAGTTACTCGGAAATAACTCTTTAGAATACATAAGCGTCAGTGAAAAGGTTTTATTAGAAATACAGAAAGAAATGGAAAAAGAAAATATTCTTCAAAAATATCTAACAATAGAGGTTCTGCGAAATATTCTTCAAAAATAAAACGCAGTGATTTTTGTAAACACTCTACTCTTTTGTTGAGCTTTATTTTAGGGGAACCCCCTCCTAGATTAACCGATGACGAAATTAAGCAAACTAACTCTGTTTACTTAAGCATGAAATATTATCAACCAAACAATATTTCTTATAATTTCGTAATTTACAAAATCTTGGCCCTAATTTTACCAGAAGGACCAAGAAAACACCATATGTTATCTTACATAGGGCTTCCGAAGCCAACTATACGTCTAAAGAAGGAATGGCATTGGAATGCGGCCATTCATGCTGCGAGCATTGAGTAATCTTGCTCAAACATATTCATAAGAAAGGCAGCCACTTGCTCTTCGTCTCCGGCATTTACGGTGGTGGAAATTTTCTTAGGGTTGTGATCGATTTCAGCTACCTCTTCAAAGTGCTCGGTGATTTTTTTCGAAGGCTTGCCAAGCTGTTATGAAAGCGCTCGACCGACCCTCGACGGTTGCTTTCTTACCTGAATTTCAGTTATATCCAGAAGCTTCCAAGCGAAGGCAGCCACTGGTTTCGGGCCTTCTGAATCCTGATTCGAAAAAGCTTTTTGTATGGAAACAATACGCAAAAACTCCTCGTCTTCGTCCTGTTTTCTAAACGACATTCTGACTTTGCCTTAAGAACATCAGATATTTTTCTCCACGATTGAAGACATTATTTGCTCAAACAGCCGTGTTGTTTTAAGTGAACCAAGGTCGATGATTTCGTTTTGATTTCTGGATATCTTCTGTTTGCTAAAAAGATAACAAACGCCCCACGCGAGTGTTGTGTTACCCTTTGTCATATACTTGTTTCCTCCGTTTAGAAACTGATTATGGGCCAAACTTGGTTCTAGCGGCTTTAAAGAGCACATTCTAAAGTAAGCGTCAACAAACAAGCCTTTGTTTACCATGTCCCCACTAAAAGCAAGGCCCGTTTGTATCTGGGTGCTATAATAACTGGGAATTCGACCCATAGCTATTTTCCTCTTGAAGAAGCATTTAAATTCTAACAGAATTAAGTTGTTATCTTTGTCTAAATAATACCCGTCTGGACTGCAAGTGACCTTTCGATAAAGCGGGTGATCTCTTGCTAGATTAAGAGAGATGCTGTGACCAAAAACTGAAACAGAGTGTTTTTGCTCAAAATACTTGCGTACAAGCGGCTCGAACAGATTGCCCCAGGTACAGGCTGCATTGTTGAGCATATCTGTCGGTTGTATTTTCTTTATGAGCAAGCTTTGTTGCGTTTCAAACGGCGAAGAGTCTGTCAAGGCAGCGATCTCTGATGCACCGATGGTGTTTTGTCTAGCTCTCACCCAGTCGGCGCTCTTTTGTTTAAGACCAGTGTTCCTCGATTTGAGAAAGTTTTTTTATTATTAACACATCTTTATTGTTCAAATTACATTTTCAGTTTATACAATACATTACAGTTCATACAATACATTACCAACATTAAGTTAAATACATACAACGCACTGTTTTCTAGACAGGAGTTCAACGAGAAAAGGTTAGAGTAAACCTGGATTGATTGTAATGTTTACATTAACATGTGAGATAATGTAGAAGTGCTACCTTACAAAAACTGAAATTGGGGAGCCAAAGAAATTATTTTACTAATTCCTACAAATCGTTTAATAGAGACTTCGGCATGCAGCATATTCAATTTTCCTCACTATTCAAAAAAGGCAAGAGTGGCTTCCATTTATCTTTTGATTGTGGATCCATCTTCTCAATTTGGTAGATAAGTTTCACAAATAGTAAGAATTCATCGAGACGTGGAATGTGCTCCTTAAGCTTACTCAACCAGATGAAATATTTACTTAATAAAAAAAGGAAGTTGATCTGCAATTTTTGTTTCGAGTTATCCGGCCTTAGGCCCAGAGCAACGTCAACCGGCAGATTAGCATACGTGGAGATAATTTTGCAAGACTTCAAGAAAGACAGAATGCTTTTCCAAAAGATCTCAGTTTTTGTGCATTCCCAAAATAAGTGAAAAAGGCTTTCTCTCTCACTCTGACAGAAAGTACAGATTTCATCATCAACCAGTCCCATTTCATTTAAAAAGGTGTTGGTCGCTAATCGCCGATGTAAAAATTTGAAATTGAAAACTCTAAGCTTCGAGCTTTTAGTACATTTAAAGGCCATTTCATAAACTAATTCCCAGGCAATATTTTGATCTAACTCAACATGGATTTCTTTGCGCCATTTTTCTTGGCTTAATTTTGGTTGTTCACTTTTATTTGAAACAAGCTTCTTGTAAACTAATCTGGATGATTTGGGGGTTTCTAAAAATTTTAAATAGAAGCTTTCATACCTCGCCTGTGTTTCCTCTATCTGCCTAGGTAAACAATTGATTGCTGAGACCATTCCGTAAAATTTTAAAGGGGATACTTGTAAGCCCCATTTGTCTTGGAAAGAGTTTAGAGAGAAAAATTTAAGAGAGTCATCCATTAAATCTGCGACTTTGGTTATACCTTTGAGAAACCAGTCCTTGTAGAAAACAGGCCTGTTACCAATTTTTATTCATTTATAAGTGAGTTATACCATAAAGGTGCTGACACAAGGTGTTTGTCAGATGTCAACTTGCTCTCGAAGAAGATGTCGGACCAAATTTCTAGAATTTCTTTAACAAAAGGGTCAGACGTTTTGTATGTCTTTTTATTAAGATTTCCCAATAGTACCGCTTTGCCTCTATAGGGTTGAAGTTCCAGATCGAATATACTTTTCCAGCTGCTGCCATTGTTAGTATTAAAGTATTCGTTAATCCAATAAGCCTTAAGGGTTTTGTTAAAGGAAGCTATATCAATCATTTTAAGTCCACCTTCTGAAAAATTGTTTATCATTATATTTCTCTTTATTTTATCTCCTTTTTCATTCCATAAAAATTTATAAAGGATTATATTAAGCTCTTTGATCGCCTCATAATCTGTTTGGAGCGGACCAAGAATAAATACTAACTGTGATACCACGAGACTTTTTAACACCATAATTTTCCCCAACAGACTGAGTCTCCGAAATTTCCAACAGCCCAATGTACTCTTTGCTTTTTCCACTTTATCTTTATAGTTGTAGAAAAGTGTTAAATTTGGATCTGTCGCAAACCACACCCCAAGTGTTTTAACTTTTTCTTTCGGCCATTTAAAATTTTTTTCCGGACAAAGTCTTAGAGCACAGTTTGCTCTTGAGCCAATCCACATAGCTTCCGTCTTGCTACGGTTAAGTCTAAGGCCAGATATACTTTCAAAATTATCTAATAACCTTAAAGATTCATCAAGGGACTGTTCTGAACCGTCAAGCGTAAGTGCGGTGTCATCTGCGTATTGACTAAGCTTAATTTCATTGTCATTTATAGTTATTCCTCTAATGTTGTTATTTCTGCGAAAAGCTTCTGCCATTATTTCCACTGATAGAACGAATAGGTAAGGCGACAAAGGGCAGCCCTGCCGAACTCCACGACTAAGTTTGAAAAAATTGCTCGCCCATCCATCATTCAAAATACAGCTTTCTGTGTCAACATAAAAAACATTAATCCATTTTAACAATTGTGGGCCAAATCCAAAATACTTCAAAGTCCTATGAATAAAGGACCATTCCAGTGTGTCGAAGGCCTTCTCGAAGTCAAGAAACAGAAGAAGACCCGGGATTTGAGAAAGTTCATGAACACATGTGTTGTCGTCATCACTGATATATGAACGGTGAGCATTTCTTCAATTGGTAATAACCACCCAACTCTGTTTGAAACGTTACAAGTGGTGTCTTACCTTCGATGTAATCCGAAACAAAGCTTAAATCACGGATCCTGGGTAAAGGATCAAGAGCCTCTAAGCTTTTAGATGGTTTTTGTTCTTGTTCTTGCTCGTAAAGCCATGCATTCAGCTCATGCCGGCTGATATTTGACTTAGCAAAAACTTCTCGAATATCCATCGGGGGTGTCGCCAAACCCGCCTCATGCTCGAGAAGAACTCGAAAGTTTCTTTTCGAAGGCGGACAGCCCTTATTTCTAAACGTTGACACACACACTCTTCGTTTGCAACTAGGGCAAGTAATTTTTAATCGATTTACCTTCAAATACCATATATTAGGCGTTGCATAGTTGTGCATACAACGGGGGAGCATTTCTTCAATTGGTAATACCGCGGCACCAATCGCTCAAATAGGCTTCCGGAGGGTGTAGGTGATTGTGGAGTGGAAAATTATGATGTAGCAAGGTTTATGATTTCAAATCGTGGTACCAATAGGGGAAGTTTTCTGACAGGAAGAATTGTTCACAATACTCGGATTGAAAGGCTGTGGAGAGAGGTCAATCGAATTGTTACCAGTCACTATTCAGCTATATTCAAGCAGACGGAGCATCATGGGATCTTGGACTCTACCAGTGAACTGGATATGTGTGTCTTGCGTTATGTTTTCCTGTCTCGGATAGCCCTGTCCTCAGCAGAATTTACAGTACAGTGGAACTACCATGGAATCAGGACAGTTGGACATAGCTCTCCACTAGCCCTGTGGAGCTATGGCATGGTTTCGATGCATGCCAATGATGACATTGTAGGAGGCCTTCGATGCTATGGAATTGATTATGAGGTCCCCTGTGAAGATAGGTCAGATGGTGTCATTGTTGTTCCCCAAAATCAGTTATTCATATATTCATGCACTCTCCACAAGAACTGCATCACAAGTTTTTCGTCTTTCTTAGCCACTGTTAGAAACTTTGTAAAAGAACGAAGCAAAACATAGACGTCGCCATGGTTTTGCTCTTATCTGCAGGCTGGTATTGTTGAAAGGTTTCGACCTACGCTGTCGCCGTTTTGTTTATTCAGTTACTTACGCCGGATCGGAAAAGTCTTCAACGCTCTTGACGACTTTGAAAGCTAAAAAACAACGAGGTGAAAGCTTCCAAACGGTTTTTTGTCAGCACAGGAGAATGTTTAATCAGAGGTCTGAGTTCATTTGCTCCAAAGGACATTACCGAGGTTAGATTTAGACGCTTTTATGGCGCCTATTTGCTTTCTTGTTGTAATGGGTGGACATTTCTTTCAAGCTAGAGGCCTTTAAACCACTTTGGCAGCTCCTAACTCCCGAAACTTGAACAGTTTATTCTTTCTATTTTAAACGTAAACAGTTATTGTTTATTGTAATTATATTGTTTAATTAGATTCTTAGGTTACCATTTGTTTTAACTCCAGCGTAAAATTCATCACGGGTTTTCGTAGGCACATCATTGATTCTCCGCTTCGTTTTCTTTGTTGACTTGTACTCGTGTCCTTTTTTCTCAAATCTCCTAGTATTTAGACCTTTTGTCTGTTTTCGTATTTTGAATCAGTTTTCTTTCAAGACTTGCTATTAAAATTCCGTTATACTGTTCGAATCTTGTCTAATTTGTGCATGGCTCGAAATCTGTTCAGCTACCCTAAATGTCAATCATTTTAATTTCAACTTTTTGCACTCAATTTCACCTTTTTGCACTGTTTGGGATTAATTGACATTCTCTTAGCCAATCAGAATGCAGACATTTTTGCATGTATTTTATTAACGAGGCTAAAAGTAGAATTTATATTTTACAGTATGGACTTCTGGTTTCACCTTCCCTTTGCAATAGAGTTGCAATAGAGCTGCAATAGGCACAAAAGTGACTTGTATTATGCTATACATAACTTCCATGGGGCTAACTTAGGCTGACTACACTGTATATTAATTTGGGTGGGGGATTAAATATCTGGGAAGCCAAACATTGGCCTGTTACCGGAAATATAGCTTAAGAAAGAATGTAAGTAATAACTAGCATCCGTGAGATTTTCACAACAGATCACCATATCTGTAAAAGGCATGTTGGATGCCATAACGCCATGATGAAACAACGGAGGTCCTTCTAGCTCCATGAAACACAATTCTAAAACAGAATAAAACAAGGAGCTAAAACATATAAACGGATATATTATTTATATGTATATTTATTATTCATTATTTATATTATTATTCATATATTATACCTCAAGACATTCACCTATGGGAGCAACTGATGAGGTTCACTTTAGAACCGAAACTCGAGTCTTGCTTAAGAAAGAACTTAAAAGCTAAGCTATGAAGGCTTTAAAATTCATTTGCGAACTGCAGGAGTCGCATACATGCCAACTCTCCCGGATACGGAACGAATCTCTCGGTCTCCCGTACGGGTTACCAAATCTCCCGGATAAAAGCGACTTTGGATCTTTTCTCTAAAATAGGCTATGATTTTAACCCAAATTTTCCCCAAATCCAAAAAAATGTGGTCTTTCGTCATATCTTAACTTCACAAACGCTTTTCGGGTCTCAGGAATGCAGAAAATGGTACCTTTAAAGGGTAAAGCCAAAAAGAAAATTTCCGGGCCCCCCTTGATTCTCACGACTGGGTGCCTTCTTTAATTTTTCCTCGCCTGGTTTTGGTTGATGCCAAATGGTGATCCTCAAAGTGTCTATATACTGGTTACAACCACATAATTTACCCATCAAATGAAACCTTAGGAGTCCCTTTTTCAAAATAAAGTAATAAACATTGAGTGGAATCTACCAAAACATTTTTCAAAGGAAAACAAATTAGCAATAAAGGCAAATTTACATTGCAAAAAAATACAAGTTTTTAAAGGAAATGTTCTGTAACATTCACATGACACTGAATGACTACAAGACGAACTAAATCTATTACTAGATTTATTTAGCTTTCATTTCACACATCAGGCTCAATTCCAGGTCAACTATGAGACCTACAAGCAGTAAGCACATACCATACACTCTGGTCGTTATAATGAATATGGCAGACAATGTCAGTCTGAGAGTGTCCACGAAATTATCCATGTACACAGCACAAACGTTGATCTTTCTCACTCTGCATTGAATATCAAGTGCAAGAATGAAGGGGTGATTTGTTTGGCAACATTCTCGCCATTTCAGCCAACAAAACAGTAGCCAAACACACACATTCCTCATAAAATAAAACAACAGGGTTCTAAGCCTTCGTCTCATCAAGGTCTTCTTCATTCCCATATGAAGAAAATTCAATTTATAGACTGATTTTTGTTCATCATCCCCTCCAATCGAGTAGTTCCACCTCGTCACATTTTTTGTATACGATTTCTTTGAGCAAATTTGGAAAAATCTCCTAAATTGCTGGATCTTCGTGTCCTGATCCTTCTTCCGACAATTTTAAATGGCTGACTCCATCGCTTTCCAAACGTTTCTTCGCTGAAAATCGCTGTCAAAAGCCCGCCATTATTTAAAACTCCGAACCAAAACAAGCCATGTGGTTTGGGGGTCTTAATTAGCAATTGTATAAGCCCAAATATAGCAAAACTTGATAAAAATGCCTGATTTATTGATTTATTGAATAAATTACGCATTTATGCGTAACCTGGATACAAAGGGTCAATCTCCAGAGGTTGGCATCTCTGGAGTCGTGCAGGCCCGTCAACACTTTTTAACTCTTCTAGTTTTCTTTCCAAGTATTCAGTCACAAGAATGTCAGCACAAGACTCTAATTGATGTAAGAGGTAAAAACCAATAAAATAACTCTCGAGTTCGTCATCAATAGCAGAGTTCTCAACGCCAGCAATATTGCATGTGATCGATGTGGCCTTCTGTCGCCATATTGAAAATCTAAAAATACTTTTTCTTAGCCTGCAGATCCTTGAGGAAGAGGAGGAGGAGGGGAGGAGATTTAAAACGGACGTTTTCGAAAACGACTATTTGTGGATTACAATGAAATTCCATTTTTGCGCTACCTGTGATCGGTTTTTATGGATTTATTTTAACACTTCAAGCAATCCACGTATACTTTCTCTTAGATTTAGCTTAAAAAGATGAGGACAAAAAGGACAAAACAAGGACACTAGGGACAGTTTAAGGTCAATAAGGACAAAACGAGGACTATCAGGACAAAAGGAGACAAACGGGACATATCAAGTCTTAATGCCTTTCTGTCCGAGGTCTCCAAACACACATAGACTTCTTCAAGATGAACCAAACGAAAAATCGTTTTTAAAGGAAACCTTTGCTTCCGAAAAAGTCAACAAAGCTTTAGGACATTTTGTTCTTGATTTCCGTATCATTTGCGTAGTGCATAGCTTTCAGTCGTTCAAAAAAAACAGCTTTTTGTTGACATGATAAGTTGATGAAACCTTCATGCGTTTTGTTATTATTAAATTAATCAACTTTCTCTTGTTCTCTTATGCAAATGGTTAACCCCTTTAAGCCACAAGTGATCAATATAAGATTTCTCCTTGAAATATTGGTGTACAGAAAGTAAGTCCTGAGAATTAAGGGAATGATCGCATCTCCGCTAAAAGGGTACTATAAGAAATGTATGGAGCTCGAGGTAGTATGGAGAATTTGTATATCGATAATGGGGCTTAAAGGGGTTTATCCCTTAAATATTAACAGAACAACACAACAACAACTTTATGTGGCTGAAAATGGGGAAGTGGGTGACAAACTGCTCAACAGTGCTAAACTAACAAACAGCCCCCTGTACCCCTGCAGTGTCAAGCTAACAAAACCTACAGCCCAGGAAGTGCAGACAATGGATTGAGAGAAGGGAGTTGGGCCTGCTCTCCAATCGGAGGGAGTTGGGCCTCACGCATTGTGAGCATTCCTGGGTAGAGAGGAGGGAGTTGGGCCTCCTCTCTGATTGGAGGGAGTTGGGCCTCCACTAACCTAAATGCAAGGGGTACAGACTGGAGGGAGTTGGGCCTCCAAACAATCGAGTCTATGGGGGCAAAAGTGTGACAAGAGGAGCACTTCATCCCCACAAAATGCGAAGCATTCCCCCATTGACGAGCCACACTACAAGTAAAAACAGTAACAGAGGAATAATAAATCATACAAAGTTATAAAAGGCTGACTAGTTTTTGTGGAACCTGTGCTAGAACCGAGGGTGGGGTTTTAATATATCTCTCAAAACAGTCCGAAGACCAGCGACCGAGAACCTTTATAAGCCAGGGCGGTAAGTTAGCTGAGGCAGCTGTTGTAGCTGCGCCTATCCGAAAACTATGTCCCGCAAATTCATTTGAAGCTAGGCCTCCCTTGGAAATTAGGAGCCTTGTTTCCTTGGTTAGTTTTTCCCGGGTAAGGAATGACCCAGATTCATAGGTGAAAAGGGGGCCTGTATCTGAGAGGGGGTTCCTGATGTCCAGGTATGCTAACATGGCAGAGATGGGACAAGTTAGAAAGCGTCCTTCCAATTACTATAGTTTAGTTATACTATAGGGTCTGTTTTTGACACTTTTAAGCGCACTAATAGGTACTTAGGGGAGTGCTGGGGCATAAATGTTAAGTCCCGAATGGTAAGATGGTATGTAGGATCGAAACTGGAATTACAAGTTAGTTCGCCAATTCGAAGGAAACCGAAAAATGCAAGAGTCATAGCTGCCCATACTATCAGGGCATCCTTGTTGGTAGTGTGATTGATGTTCAGAAGGTGGTAAAATAAATTTAACAATTGCAAAGTGATTGGCCGGCGGATTTTGCAATGTATCCCCTGTGAGCGCTTTATTCCCCGGAGTACAAGCTGAAGGCGAAGACAATCTGCTAACGGAAGCTCATAGCCATGTGTAGAATGGTAATGTTTAACAGCGGAAAGGTAATTCTTGATGGTAGTATGCTGTACCGAACGAGCCATCAAGACTGAAAAGTTGATCAAGGTGTCTTCATCGACGGGTAACTTGGGAATAATGTTCATTGATGAACAAAAGGCATAAAATTGGCGAACCCCAGAACTGTAGGTTTTTCTAGTGTTGTGGGCAAGGGCCATTCCCAAGTAATGCTCCGCTGCTTTGTTTAGAGATTGTATGGACGAACTGGGATAGGGTCTGGAGTTTTGTTGGCCTGGAGAGCTAGCCGGCGGAAACGCTCCATCTGAAATCGAGAAAGAGAGTCGGCAATGTTGTTGTTTTTTCCGGGGACATGCACTGCTCGAAAATAGAAATTGTGTTTCAGAGTGCAGAGGGTTAGGTCTCGTACCAAGTCCATAACCCGGGGAACTTTGGAGCGTCTGGAATTAATGACTTCAACTACACCCTGATTGTCGCAGTAAAACTTAATGC
Source organism: Cladopsammia gracilis (assembly GCA_022457155.1). NCBI lineage: Eukaryota > Metazoa > Cnidaria > Anthozoa > Scleractinia > Dendrophylliidae > Cladopsammia > Cladopsammia gracilis. The sequence continues at coordinate 190,377 of JAJGOT010000171.1, read as the reverse complement.
GTTTAGATGTCCAGTGGGGGCCCCATAAATGGCAAGCAATATTAATTGCAAACAGTTCCTCCCGCAAAACAAATTCAGTCGGGCAATCTGCAAAATTTTCCTCCCGCAAAAATTTCGTCGTGCACGGTAGCTAAATCACCAAAACTCTGACGTCTTTCCCATACAATTGCATAATCAAACCGTAATAGCAATGATCAGTATTCCAAAATAGAACAAACCCAAAGTTCATGCTATTTTGCTCTGCCATTTCGCTCATATTAAAACACAAACTTTCCCGTCCCATTTAACTTTCTGAAAAGGTCTCCATTCATTTTAAAAATACACCGTGAAATTCACAAGAAAACGCATTTGACTTAGTTTTACCCTTCTAAAGCAGCTTTAATGGCTTCACGACAAATGATAAATCAAAGGCTCCTTAGAGCCAACCCGTGAATTTAAAATGCCAACATTTAACCCAATATTTCGGTAAGCTTATGTTTTCACTCTGTCACGGTTCAATATCTTTTTAAAAATTAAACATAAGGATTTTTGACTTCCGCAAAAAATAAAAATACCGTACATCACTTTCATAATGTTCAGTCCGAAGAAGAAAAAAAGAAAAAAAAAAAAAAAAAAAGAACGGCCCGAGCGAGATTCGAACCTGGGCCGTTCGGCTGTAAGTCCACGCTTTACACCACTCGACCACCGTGACCGCTGATGCAAAACGGGATAAATTTTATTACTTGAAGGTAGATAACCATCAAAACGCGTGTCTCAGTTGAAAATTCCTTTTAGATCGATTTTAACGTTGCATTTAAGACTCCAAATGCGAAACATCTTTAAGCTTATTGTTGTTTGTATTCGTTTACATCAATTTAGTTATTGTTACGCTGGATTCACGCTGTTCTTGTTACAAAACGCATTCGTAACAAAGCATTACGTCACTAAGTTTACAGCTGATGGAAGGAGTGAGCGAGTGCTCATTTGCATATCTGTCGCCGTTACCGATAACCCGTTCATTACGCATGCGCGTATATTCACGGGTTAAAAATTGAAACATTGATAGATAACGTGAGATATCGAAACTTAATAAGAACTTTAATACCTTTGGGGGTGCTCCCCAAACATTTTAGTGGCGTTATGTGACGCCCTTCTTGGAATCCTAACCGGTTTAACCAACCATATCCTCAATGCCCTAATATAGCTTCTATAAAGAAGAAAGAATTAATCCCCCGGACAAAAGTTAACAAAGTTAACAACGAACGTTTGTTAACAACTTTTGTCCCTTTTTTATACTGATACCTATATCTCGTTTGTGCGCATGCGCAATAACGAGATAAAAACCACAATCAAAAAAATCCTGAATGAGTACACCTTATTCCAAAATGGCGGCCATTTTATTATACTTTTATACCCATGTAAACTAGCCCTCTTGGCCTCGTCAGCATGTGCAAAGTACAAAATTATTTTCAAACGAAAATGAGGCCAAGAGGGCTAATTAACATACATATAAAAGAATAATTAACTGGCCGCCATTTTGGAATAAGGTGTATGTGATGATGTTGAAAACAGAAGAAAGCCCAATTGCAGAAACAAGGATCTAACGTTATCTACGAAGCTACAGTCACAACAACTTCCGGTGATACAAAAACTTACATTGGAGAATATACAATAATCAAAAACTCTCACTGTACTTTCAAAACACATCTGGGACTTACGGGACAGCAACACCGGCTACGAAATCAAATGGCGTGTTATTAAGAAAGCAAATGCTTACAAAGGAAACCCTTCCTGCTACAGTTTATGTCTGTCTGTAAAACTTTGCATCTTGACTGCTCGCGATGTTTCCCTTCTATAAAACAAGAAATCTGAACTTGTTACCAAAGTCGCCACGTAAACAAGTTTTTCACAACCAATCAGAAGAAGCGCTGCTCCAACCGTCCTTGAATCTTAAAGCTGACATCTCGTGCGGAACGTTTTAGTCCGATGATCGCTTTGTGTGTGAAACTTGAGTTACAACTTTGAGGCCCTGTTAGGGTTTTAGGATTATGGATTATTAGGGGTTTTTAGAGAAGGGATACGGATTATTGGCCACTAATTTTAAGGATTACGGATTATTTGCGTCCTCATTTTAAAATTACGGATTATTATCGATCATTATCACATTGCTTTTTACATAAAAAAGGATAAATGGTCATAAAGAGATGTAAAAGTTATACAGAAAATGACAAATATTTATCTCCAGTGGCCCCTCCGATCCAGTGCTCCTAGTCAAAATTCCGAGCCCGCGATACCTCGCGGTAGTAGTCGCCAGTCGCTAAGTCTTCTGGGTAATATACTCAAGATGGCGGGTAGTTGAGAACTCACTGTAGGTGATCAAAGGTCAACTAAAGACTCGCTTAAAAAAATGGCATCTCTCACATCGCTATTGCATCCGCTAAATGAGCCACTCCTTGAATTTACTGGGGCAATTTATAAGCTTTAAAATTATGCCAAGCAGAATGGTTTAACCGTTCTCAACAAAAATATGTGTTGCTACTGAAAGGTAGCAACTAGCAAATACAAACCCGGCAACTGATGAGGTTCGATAGGAGAACCGAAACCATATGGTCTTGCCTGAATGAAATAGTGGCATAAACGAAGCAGTCGCTAGACTGTTAAAATTGCCAACGGAGGTTTTAGTATAAACAGCGAGCTCCACGCAGCTATAAAGCGTAGCAAATGGAAGCTAAAATTACAGCCTTCACTGAGACAAACTTCAACTCTCTACAAGTTGAATAGCTTATTAACTACAACTCTCTCTGCAATAAAGCTTGGATCCTGAAAATTAAAATCCTGCAAAGACAAAACTAAAATAGCTGGGCCCAGCGTGACATTAAATAGCAGGAAAGACATTCACGGCCAACAGATCATTTCAGATTCTGTCATGTCCGGTATTTCAGAGAGAATCAGTCAGTTAGAGAAATTCAAACCTTTCCTACATAAAAATCTACGTGACAATATTAATGGCAAAAACAACACACCAACTGCCAGGCAAAAAAGGACGCTAAAATGAGGTCAAAAAACTTCAAAATCTACAAGCGCAACACCACGGAAACCACAACCGACAGACTTGACCTCTAATCCGTTGAATGCACGCGTCTTTTAAACTCAGTCTACACTAAAACCAAGTCCTTAACAAACGGCTAAATATAGAATACCCGTTCAAAACATATAGAAGGAGCAAATGGCATTAAAAATATGAGGTAAGAGTCGTGCAGGCCTGCCAACCCCATTTTATACTCAAATGGTCATAAATACACCTGTTCAAAGGTAACAGCTTACATGTAAGTTATACCGCCCCTATGTTTCATTAGGATGCAACCCTTGACATGAAAAAATCAAGTGACACACTCAAATACCAACCTCGCGGTCTAACAATAATAATAATAATAATAATAATAATAATAATAATAATAACTTTAATATTTAAAGAGGAAGCCTTCGCTTACACGTGGTTTACAAAAGGGTCCTCGAGGGTCTAGCCAGTACAGTTTGCGCACAGCCATATCACCTGGCAGTGGCAGCCATGGACAGCTGTTTCGTCCTTATTGGGACTCGTCAGCATGGCATAGCCGTCGGATCCTTTTTTTAATAGCGGGTGTTTTGGTGAGTTTTTAATTCGTCTGCCAATTGAAAGCAATTCAAAAACCAATTCGAAACCAATTCTACGGGAGGCCGGGTCAACCTCGCTTACTGGGGACCTGTCACTACAACCCGCGGTCCCCTGGGTGCTCTATCAGGGGGACGGGGGGAGGCCGGGTCGACCTTTCGGCTGGGGACCTGTCACGACAGCTGTGAAAGCAGAGCTCCCTAGTACTAACACAGACTGTCTCTACAACCGCTTGGAAACTAAGTCAAACGAAAAAAATCTGCTGAAACAGGCCAGAAAATTACGTTCCGAAACGTACCGCGAAAAGGGAAACATTCCGAAACATCTGCTTGGGGAAGAAAAGCGAGAAAAACCCCCCCAAGGGATACACAACCCAGCCGAAGCTAGTAAATGCGGACCCATAGATCCCACCAGATTGCAATGGCCGAAAGTCGTTTTGCAGGTACCCTTTACTGCCAAGGCGGATGCAAGCATCCCTTTAAGCGCCAGCTCCACACAACACATGTGGTAGCGGTTGGCTCGGGACAGCACGACCGTCCTCCCACGGCATGCGTATGGGGAGATGGATCAGCATTTTTGCCGATTGATGTGTCAGTAAATTTTAAGTAAAACACGAAAAAAGCAAGTGACACACTCAAACACCAACCCCGCGGTCTGGCCAGTACTTATGCGCACAGCCATATCACCCTGGCAGCTGTTTCGTCCTTATTAGGACTCATCAACATGCTGGCTATATATGCCATGCTGATGAGTCCTAACTAGGACTAAACAGCTGTCCATGGCTGCAACTGCCAGGGTGATATGGCTGTGCGCATGCGTAAGGGGTTGGTGTTCGAGTGTGTCACTTGCTTTTTTCGTATTTTTAACCGTTGACATGCTTGATATACAGTACGTAAGTCAATTCACGTGACACAAAAGGGTAATTAGGGGTTGCTATAAATAGTTTGTTTTAGAATTTTATTTTAGGGATATTTTTTTACAAAATTGGGATACGGTTTATTTCCAAAATTTCATCCAGGATTATGGATTATTCAGACCCCCCTAACAGGGCCTCAACTTTCCGTTCTTATATTTGTATTTTGCTCTGCATATCTAAACATAGAGCATTCATAGAACAAGTAAAACAATCTATATATTAAAAATCTAAAACTTTTCGTATTCAGAGCGTTATAAAATATGTAAAAATCGAAAAATATTTCGTTCGGCTCTCCCGAACTAGTTAGTTACTAATTAGTCTCAAATGAACAATGTTAATCAGGGGGGTATAGCGTTTTTGTTGGGTTCTCGAGGGGGTTAAAATAGTGTCATATATTTTGGATAATTCATAGCCATTGTCTCTGTTCAAAGAGGGCTTTTTTAACTTTATCTCGATTGCCTCCATTATGCGTCGCTTGAAGGTGTTATTCTCCGTGGCGAGAACTTTTGTTTCGCTAGGTATTATCGAATGTCCCGTGAGATGGCAATGTTCATAAATTGCTGACGAATCTCTCGAGAGGTATTCCTTGACTCTAGTTTCAAGTTCGCGTAAGGTTTCACCGGCATACTCTTTGTTAATCAACTAAACTGCAGATACCGTGAACGAGCTATTGCGTCACATTGGATCAAATACAAACAGTGATAAGCAACAGACCACTGCAAGGACCGATCAAACAATGTGGAAAGGCATTCTCTCGAAATGGCGCTATGGTAGGCCCCCGGCCAAACCTGACATGATCAGCGCTCAAAACTAGAAAGCATGACACAGACAGCTGTTTCGAGCTTATTAGCTCTCGTCAGTGTGCCATAGCTAAAACATAATAAGAGTCGGTAACTTCACCTATCCCATATATGTCGCTAATTATTGTTCGCAATTGATTTGATATACTGTTCCGCACTTATTAAGGTTGTTTGTTTTGTCCTTTACGAGTACTAACTGTGATCTTAGGGAATTGAAAGGCTTATGGATGAGTGTGACCTCGTGTGAACTTAATGCTCTTTGCAAACGTTCCGAAACACCTTTTAAATATGGTATCGAGGCATAGATTTTGCTGTTTTCGTCGTCAGATTCTTCGAAACTCGTGCCAGATTTCAGGGTCGGAACTGTTAACATCCAATGTGGATAGTTGTTGGCTTTCAAAGCTTGTTTAACATGCTGGATTTCTTTTACTTTCTCACCATCTTCAGAAACCAAGGTCTGAGCTCGGAGCATCAGGAGGTTGACAACAACTCTTTTATGTTGTAGGTGATGGTTGGAATTAATTGGTCAGTGTGGGTGGGTTTCCGGTACACTGTAACCTTCGTTGAGCCATCTTGGTTCACATGTAGACATGTGTCAAGGAATGGAATTTTCCCGTTTGTTTCTTCCTCTGAAGTAAACTGGATATGTTGATCAATGGAATTTAGGAGATCAGAATAGGATTTTACAGCATATTCTTGGATTTTTTTTTTAAATTTTACTTACGCTACTTACAATAAAGTACGACTACTTACAATACAGTACAGCTGATTACATACTAAACAATACTAATATGACTACATACAATACAGTACAGCTAATTACATACTCAAGATACTTACACTATTTACAATAATAATCACGACAGATACTTACAATACTAAAGCTACTTACACTATTTACAATACTAATAAAACTACTTACAATACAAACCCAGTTACTTGCTATTGGTTTCGATACTTAAAATAATCCACACCATTCAAACTCATTACCAGGATCTATTTACACGGGTGCAAAGCCCATGCACGGAGCCCATTTTTATCTCGTTAATGCGCATGCGCATTAAGCGAGATTTCGGAATTACTACGAAAAAAGGGGCAAAAGCTGTTAACAAATTTTTGTGGACTTTTGTCCGGGGGGGGTCTTCTTTCTTCTTTATAGAAGCTATATTAGGGCATTGAGGATATGGTTGGTTAAAGCGGTTAGGATTTCAAGAAGGGCGTCACATACCGTTACTAAAATATTTGAGGAACACCCCCGGTCCTATTGTTAATTTCCCTAGGGTATTGGGATGTCAGAACTTGTCATGAACTTGTCATATTTCACATTACGTCACCGCAAAGATATTAAAGTTCTTAGTTTCGATATCTCACGTTACGTATCAATATTTAAAATTTTCAATCATTTGTCGTATAGCCATTCAAGCTGCTTTAAAATGGTAAAAATAGGTCAAATGCGTTTTCTTGGGAAACGCAGTTTGAGAATTTCACGGTCTATTTTTACGAATGGAGACGTTTTAAGAAAGTTAAATTGGACGGGAAGGTTTGTGTTTTAATATGAGCGATATGGCAGAGCAAAATAGCACGAACTTTGCAACAACGGACAACCTTGCCTGTATCTCGGATCAGAAAAAGGTTTTGAAAAATACTGCGGTCAGGAATCCCACATGTTTGATTACTTTAGTACAAATTTTATAATTTGAGAAATTGGGGCGCTAAGTTTCATGATGTCACTTTCCAGGAAACTTGATAAAGAGTGTACAGCTATCATGCTGGAGATTCAAATATTTCAAACCGGATGTAATGATGCTATACTTCTGACAATGGAGATACTGCCTAGCTCCGAGAAACACATTACACTTACACGCGGAATAAACTCTGAGGAGCTATTAAAAAACAATTGCAAGATCCCACTATTCCAATATATGACTATCGCATAAGACTTGGATCTTAATAGAATATTTTACGAAATTTTACTGCGGTCGTGACCCCGAGGGTCGTTAAGAAGACACTGTCAACACTATATTTTGAGGTTTATAGCAGACCCATTTAATCCCTAATAGTTACTAAACACATGATACCGGAAATAGAAAACTCTCGACTTTCGAATAAAAAAAGACAGAACTACTATACATTCGCAAATAACCCATTCATGTATAACATTAACTTATGCAGCCATTTCTTTTTCAACTCTCCACAAAAGAAAAATCAATGTCCGCTTCACTTCCAAAACATTTCACATCGATATCGATAACAACATACAACTGCGTGAAATATTTCCTTAAACAAGCATTGACAACTAAGCGGAAAACAGATATTTCAGCCCACCCACATCTGACGTCTGAGTTATCAAAAGTTTCTTTGCTTTTGTTGATAATTTTGTCGCGATTCTTTAGGGAAGCAGTAATAAGTAAGTTCAATTTATGAAATGAATGGCTTTGAGATCTCAAGGCGAGATATGAGGAAAGCAGTAATTGGTAATGAATGGCTTTCAGTTCTCACGGTATGTTATTATTTGATGAACTTTTTATCTTAAATTACCGATCACGCGAACGAAAAGGCAGTATGGACTTTGCCTTTTGTTTATTTTGAAATAGTGATTCATTGCCATTAATAGATTTAGGTACATGGTAGAATGTATTGACGGTGATAAAAATTGCGCTTTGATTATGCAATAGTATGCAAGGGACCTCGTGATTTTGCAGATTTAGTCAAACTATTTCTTGTTTGCTGCAATTCTCTCTACAGTTCTATTCGTATACAAGTAAAATTTTGTTGTTCTGAATTGAATGACAAAGCAAGCATTTTAACAACCATTTTATAAGCGATCTGAGAGTATGCTGGAGAAACATTGTAAAGAAAAACAGTGTAAACGTAGCCGATCTGCAGAAACAGATTTCAGACTTTAAGAAAATCGTATGTACACATGTAGGTATGTAGTTTATATAAAGATCGTTTGTTTTTGTTGATAGTTTTGTCACGGTTTTTGAAGGGAATTTATTAAATGAATGGCTTTGAACTGTCATGTCATGTTATCATTTGATGTTTTTTTTATTTTCTTTTAGCGATCACGCGAACGTCTAAGTTATCTAAAGTTTCTTTATGCCCCATTGCCTTAGTAATTATTTTATTAAACTGCTAGTATTGTTGCCTTGGTTGCGCTCTGTTTGCTGGGAATAGAGAGATTCCCTTGAATGATGGACGTAGCACGGTACTCAGTTGGATGTTCTAGGCCAAAGAGGACCAAATGAACCATACGCGCCTTGATATAGTGTGACTAGTAAGGGTATCTCCTTACCACCACCTGACCGGAAGCCGCAGAACAGATTCACTGCTACAGTGCATAAAATCATTTATTTGTTAAATAAATATCCTTTCTTTTTGTTGATAATTTTGTCGCGAAAAGACAGAAAAGTCAGAAAAATATAGCACTGCAACAGCTTGAGACTTAGTAGACTGCAAGTAGTCCCTCCTTTTCCCTCAGGGATAGTAGAACGAGCGAAACGCGAGCACGCGTAAAAATCATCCCACGCGAGAAACGGCAAAAGATAGTGAGAATTGATTTTCAGTGTCTGCCTGGCTTTGACAGCTGTGATGTCTTTCGTAAGGGGTCGACCATTTCACTTTTGAGGGGCGGGAGGGGGGGGGGGCTGGATGACTTCAGAAAAAAATATCCTGCAGACTCATTTTGAGGGAAAAAAATATCTTGCAAGGAAATACCTCGGGGGAAAAAATTCCTACACCGATCTCGAGCAAGAAAAAAATATCCAACCAAGGTCTTTCCATGCCAATGCATTGAAATTTGTCTGGCACCTTATATACACTTTGTAAATCAAAGTATAGTCAAATGACTAACATTTTACCGCATTTTGCACATGGCACCCCTATGAAAACATAAATTCAGTGGCTTTTGCCAACATTTTCATGGCAGCGGTTGAGACCGAAATCTTAAGGGCGACCGCGGAGCTGTGGGGCTGGGTGGGTAATAGCCCCACCAATAATTTTGCCGGGAATTTTTTCTTTTTTGCATTTCGAAAAGTACTTCTAATCTTCGTGTTAAAAGCAAACCCAAAGTGTTTTTTTTTGGCTCGCTCAACAACATTTACAATGACCACAACAATGCCTACTATGACACAACTGTCTTAAGTAAACAGTTACATGTATAACGCAACTATTGTTTGATAACACTGATAAAATGGGACAACAGGAAATTCGCATAACGATTAATGGCTACTGTACCCATTAAGCATCATGCGAATTTTCTGTTAGACTGCTAGCAGTCCCTCTCTGGATAGTCGAGCGGGCGAGCAAATACGCGATCGGTGATCATCCGAGCGGCGAGCGAGCGAAGGTAATGCGAACCGAGGGAAAGGGACAGCTAGCAGTCTAATTTTCTGTTGTCCCATGTTTCTGTAGTATCACGTGTTTTGTAATCGCATCCATTTCGATCAAATTCAACATGTCTCTAAGCGTTCGCGTTATTTTTTTATATCAGTATGTTCTTTGACAATTGAGTTTAGACGATCAGAAGTTAGCGGCCGAAGTTTCGTTTCCATCCGTGGATGGACAATTGGCGTTGCAAACGGAATGCGAACAAAGATGACCCAACAGAGATTAATCAATGTTGCAATCTTAACAAGCAATTCTGTCAAACATGAAGTCATATGGAAATTACAAATAATTGTGTGTAATATGAAGTGCCCAAGGTCCGAGTTACGTGCATTTCTGGACATAAGTGGATCTTAAATACGCACAAGACAAGAACTGACACTGGCGACTTGTTAATTGATGTGGCTAGCGAATTTGTCAGTCGAAATGATAGCCGCAAACGTAACATTGGAACATTTACTGACGCTGACCTCCTTCATATAGCCCACTAACTGGACTAGCATATCATGAACCTGAAATAGGTCCAATGCGAGAACTTTAAGACATTTCTTTTTTCTTGATAAGTTGTTCTGTTTGGTGTAATCCACTTTAAATGGTAAAAGAACATAAATTAAGGACTGGCTTTAATATTAAGCTTTTTTCACTTTGAATGAACGCCATACCATATTATAATTATGTTTTAAATGTACGTTTTTGTGCAAAAAAACAAACAAAAACTAACAGAATGGTGATAAAAATTTGACAAAATTTTCTTAGGATTGACAGAAATAAACACGTTTCCGGTGATTTCAGAAGCTCTAAATTTTAAAGATTTCAGGGGAAGCACACCCCCGCACCCCCTAGATAAGCTCGCGCGTTCGGCGCTCGTTGAGCTCATTCTATGCGCGAGCTAGCCCCACCAATACAAAATATGCTACGCGGTCCCTGAATTAAGATATATCGATGACGTGTTCCCTTTGTGGAACACCAGCATAAAGGAAATAAATGGGTTCATTGAACAGGCTAACAGATATCACCAAAACCATTACATTTACGACTGAAATCTTAGAGAAAGAAATTTAACTATTTTCTTGGATACGTCCGTCGACAAAGGTGATAGATTTAAAGAAACGTCTATCCTCGACGTACGCAAAATAACGTTTGAAGAGAATATAAGAAAATTGAAATCACGCCTACATTTGAGAGGGTATCCATATACTCTGGCTCATAAAGTCCTCTCAGAAATGAAATTCGAAGAGAGAAAGTCGGCCCAGTCGGTCAGTATTGGTACATTTATAATCTTGGTATTAAAAGCCAAAGAACAAAAATTCTAATAATGTCGATTTCAATGGCATTTTACGCAGAGCAGTCCGACATTTAAGTGTTAAATGTGGTTTTCCTATAGGCAAGCAGTTATGTTAAACTTATGTCCACACATCCTTGATTTTGAAGAAAACATTGTATTTAAAAAAAATCTTGCATGGCTATAACGCTGAAAAAAAAAATTCGACACCGTTGCATGTCAGGAAAAAAAAATTCCACCGCCAAAAGTTTGGAGAAAAAAATTCTTACCCAAACCTAATCACCCAACCCAATTGTGAAACGGGAAGAGTTACTTATTGACTCTTATTTGACCATATAAGATCACCAGAATTCAGAACACGATGAATGACTTTGAAATAAATGAGCGCCAAAAATTAGACTTGCCACAAGTAGACTGCGAAGCCCACGAGAGCGCGACGAAGTTGCGAAAAGCGAGTGACGAAGTCGCGAGTCGACTTGTTTCGTCTGCACAATATCGAATTTAATTTGCATATTGTTGGCGCGAAAATGTAAGTGTGACCAAATGGTTCACGCATCCGGCTGGTAAAATAAACAGTTCTCAAATGCGGCTCAAATAACTAGATACAATGAATTGTTATAAAAGCAGACAGCCCACAAATCCTGCTCGTCGCTAAAAGCATTTTAGCCGAGCTTTAAGAATAAGGCGCAAGAACGTTCCTGAGGGATTTTTTTTCTTTCAGATCAAAATAAAGATATAACAGGCCTTTTGTTCTAAATGTTATCGGGTCTTATCGTAAAAACAGGTCCGTAAAAATGGCGCGCTGCAGGCGAGAAAAGTCCGTTCTCCGCCCGACCACCGAAACCGAAAAACGGACTTTGAGAAAGTCTAGCCAAAAATCAAAGGTCACCGATATGTATGTATACCAGGAGTCTACGGTCTACTCAACTTCACGTCCAAGAGAGAGGAAGAGACGGGCCTTGGGAACGAGGTTGGTAGACGTTTCAATAACAAATAAATAGATCATTAAAACAGACCGTCGGCCGTCGCGTGTTGATATGGGCGATATGGTCAATAATGTTTAACTTTTATAGGTAAATTGTACAACTTTCTGAAGTCCCTGTTTATTTTCAGTGTTTATTGTGTCGCTATCGTAATTTGTCGTATTTTTGAAGCGGAATCGAGTCGCTTGTCGCTGTTCAGAACATCTCGTGTCGGCAGTTTTTGGGGCCATGTCGCTTGTCGCTTTTACCAAGGCCTCTTAAGCCGAAATGTTTTTAAAAATACTCGCATTTTCAATTGGCTATAAAAGGAAACGAAACCTAATCACTAGCTCTATTCCTACAAGAGACACCATTCGGCCCGAAGGTACACAATTTTTGAGTCAACGGAAAAAGCGACAAAATATTTTCATTTGCCTTTTTTGCAATAGTCTACCTTAGTGAAGTGTTTAGAGAAAACATTCCTTTTCTAAGTCTTTTTACAGAACTTATTGACACGCACAAAGTTCTTGTTTTGTCTCATACTTTACATTCGCATATACACTGCACATATAAATTGGCTGTTTAAAAACATTACCAGTAAATCAATTTTAATCCCAAATGAAAATCGTTGCAATATATTTTAGTCCTGTTTAAATATCAATAAATAAAGATAGTAAATATTTTAACCTTCAATTGGTACAGTACATCTTTCCCAAATTTCGATTGATAAGAAAATCGCCATTGTAATGCCATACAAGTCATTGCTACTAAAATACTGTGAATACAAAAAATAGAGAGATTAACTAAGTAAAAGGGCTATCTAGTCAAGATAGATTGAATATATGTAGTTTTGCCACCCCCATCCCTCCTCACAAATTTACCCCCGTAGCAAGCCAATTCGCCTCCTCCTTCGCTTAATATAAGTTGAAGTTTCCCCTCAGTAAAATGAAGACTATTTTGAACAAACAGGGACCGCGCAACAAGTTTTCGAGTGGGGGTGGGGGGGGGGGGGGGGGGGGCTAAAGAAGAATGCGTGAAGGAAATTTTTTTTGTGGGCAGTGGGGGGGGGGGCATGGCATGCTTGTGGATTTCTATTCAATTTCTCTTAAGTGACGGAGAATGCTATTATAACGATAAAACTATTGATTTTTTCCACATCTTCAGTGATGTTGCTATCGGGTCTGAAAATTCACCATCACTAAATTGAAATATCATAGATTGTTATGTTATACTACTGATATAAACCTTTAATTACTATAAATAAGCCAGAAATCCAACGATTTTGCTTGAGCTGCCTTGAACTCAACGCTGTATAATTACTCAGACCGCGTTCAGCAAAACTTGCAATTGGAATGCCCGACGAGCCGTGAAGCCTGACATCAAAAGACGGACTTCGCGCTGATCGAGCTAAAACCAGGACGCACAATAACAAGAGAAACAATAACTTCATGATCTTCCAAAAATCAAGGTTGAAACTAATAAACAATTTGTTTGAGAATCGCCTTATCAACTAAACCCAGTTATTACTTTGGATCGAAATTGACCAATTACGAAACAACGCGTTTTCCTGAGAGGTCTGCTAGGTTAGAAGCGAAAAAATATTTTACAATTGTAACGACTAATGCTTCATTCTGTCTATTTATTTGCGCGTTTGTCTTTGCCAGTAACTCTGGTCACTTTCGAATTAACGATTTTTTATAATTTTTCACTCCGTTACTTTTGTTAAATTATTTTTTTGTTCTTGGCTGCGAATTTCTACGCGCTCCAACGACCTCAGAGCTAGAGATCGACTTGCATATATATATATATATATATATATATATATATATATATATATATATATATATATATATATATAAAGTCTTCTCACGAACATCCAATGAGTAAAGATTTGATCTTCATAATAAAAATATACTTAACATGAATGAGACAAGATTTTTTGTTGTAAATCACCTATATTTCGACCGGGTACACCGGCCTTCTTCAGGGTGAGTGATCGTTACAAACGCGAAACACCACTGATGCAAGCAGCTGATACTAGCGCGGGCGTTTTAAACCGTTAAAATACGCGTTACATTCCTGCGCGTGCATACAGTGATTGACAACCCAACTGACATTGAGGTAGAAGAGAACGAATTTAGTACTCCGAATGAAAGTTCTAAGGGTAATGTTACCGAAGAATTTAGACCAGTGATTGAAGTTGCTCCTCAGGTAGAAAATACGGGTTTGGGTATTGTGGATAATCTGCCGGTGTATACTGAGGGATTACATGTTGTAGTTAATTTGTCAAGTAGAACACTCACGGAAGCAGAAAACTCCTTATTGTCCAAGGGGTTGTCATTCTGTCCTACACCAGAAGAAATTGATGTGTTTACTCTTAGAAAGGATATCATGGAGTATGTAAGGCGTTTGAGGTTAAAAGAATATTTTTACACAGACGAAGAAGTGGATGGGGATTTTTCGGATGTGCCGGCGTTTAGAAAGAAATCAGATTGGTGTCCAGAGAGAAATCGAGATTTAGCCCTAGAAGCATACGCGGTTGCTCTAGAAAGAAAAATTTTAGAGAGTAATCTCAGTAAAAGAACCTATCGGAACCTTACTAAAGAAGAACAGGAAGCTTTGAAAAACTTAAAACGTTATGAGGACATTGTTATCAAACAAGCGGACAAAGGATCAGCGGTGGTAATAATGGACAAAAATAGATATATCAGAGAAGCGATGCGCCAGTTAAATGACGGAGAAGTTTATGTTTCACTAGAGGGGGATCCCACTGAAGACATGATTGAGATAATAAACCAACGGGTTAGAAGTTTGTGGTCAGATGGACAGATAAATGATAGTACTTTGGAGTATTTATTAGTCAATAGCACAGCAAAAGCGGGACGTTTCTACCTTTTACCGAAATTACACAAGAAGGGTTGTCCAGGAAGACCAGTAATTTCTGGCTGTAATACTCCTACAGAGAGGATATCGGCCTTTGTTGATCACCATTTAAAGCCTTTAGTTACCTCAGTTCCATCGTACGTTAAAGATACAAATGACTTTCTAAGGAAACTCATTGACATTGGTACACTCCCAAAGGAAGCAATACTAGTCACCATAGATGTGGTAGGCTTGTATCCCCACATACCCCATAACGAAGGACTTGTAGCCATAAAGGAAGCGTTGAATAGGAGAGAAGATCAAGAAATATCGACGGACGCCATAGTCGACTTGGCAGAACTTGTCCTTAAGAACAACAATTTCGAGTTTAATGAAAAACATTACCTGCAAAAATTGGGGACAGCTATTGGCACGAAAATGGCGCCTGCATACGCAATTTTGTTTATGGATTCTTTGGAAAGAAAGCTGCTCTCTGAAGCACGGGTAAAACCAGACATCTGGTGGAGATACATTGACGATATTTTCGTTGTGTGGACTAAAGGCGAGGAAGAACTCATTGAGTTTTTTAATTAGATAAACACAGCCCACGAAACCATCAAGTTTACATGGAATTGGTCGCGGGACAAGATTAATTTCTTGGATGTTCAAGTAATCAACGACGGGGGCAAGATAGAAACGGATTTATACACCAAGCCGACAGATAAACATCAGTACTTGTTTTCAACCTCATGCCACCCAAAACATTGTAAAGAAGACATACCATATGCCCAAGCCACCAGAATAAGAAGAATATGTTCTTCGTTGGAAACCTTTAAGCTAAGATCAAGGGAACTTTGTCACTTTTTAATGGCCCGAGGATACAAGAAAAACTTTGTAAAAGCACAAATCCGAAAAGCGAGGAATAAATCCAGGGAGGAGGTATTGGCGCCCTATATATATCAAAGAAAAAAATGACAGGATACCATTTGTCACGACATACCACCCCAGCCTGCCGAACATTGGAGGACTAATTAAGGAGTTGCAACCAGTGCTGCATTGCTCCGAAAGGTGCAGGAACGCAGTACCCAATCTACCGATGGTTGCTTTTAGACGACCCAAGAATCTGAGGGATTACCTAGTTCATGCGAAGTTGAAGCCAACGCAACGGATAGCGAGAGGAACTGTCAAATGTAGAGACAGACGATGTGATGTATGTAATTATTTGAGTCAGGACAATAAGTTCACAAGTCATGTCACGGGAAAGACATACTCCATTAACTATAACCTAGATTGTAACTCAAAAAACGTCATTTATTTAATTTTTTGTAAGGTGTGTGGTATGCAGTATGTGGGATCGACAATGACGAAGTTTAGGTTAAGGTTCAACAATCACAAAAGCCGCCTTAGAGGACACGCAAAACTCGAACACAATCAAAAGGAGAAAGATGACTTTATTTATCGACATTTCTCTTCAGAAGGTCACCGTGGTTTAAAGGACTTGGGCGTTTTGCTTATTGATAGAGTTGCAAACGAAAGGGAATTGTTACAGAAAGAGGGACAATGGGCGTATAGGCTGAAGAGCCTCAAGCTGCATGGTTTAAACGAGAGTGACTTTTTCTATTCTCAGAACCGCGCGGTTCGAGAGAGAAGTTATTGAAATCTTTAATGCACGCGCAGGAATGTAACGCGTATTTTAACGGTTTAAAACGCGCGCGCTAGTATCAGCTGCTTGCATCAGTGGTGTTTCGCGTTTGTAACGGTCACTCACCCTGAAGAAGGCCGGTGTACCCGGTCGAAATATAGGTGATTTACAACAAAAAATCTTGTCTTCATTCATGTTAAGTATATATATATATATATATATATATATATATATATATATATATATATTATGTAGAAAATGTAGTTCCAGGCTTCAGAGGTCTTGTTTCGTATGGTCGAGAGATGACCACACTCATCAGGCAACTTGAGCGAATGACCGTTAATTTAACTGCTGGCGGTATTATACATACGACCGTTAATTTGAAAGTTGTTAGGCAGCGTGCGCGTAGCTGCGTTACATTACGTAATTCTAAAGTTCTATTGCACCACTGTATACAAGTGACCGTTAATTTAAAAATTGGTAGGCAGCGCGCGCAGTTGCGTTACATTATGTTACTCTAAAGTTCCTGAGTGTGAATCTGTTTCTGTGAAGGCACGAACCTGCCAATTCGTTTCTTTTGTTTAGGGTACATAGATCTTTACGACAGATGATGAAAAATTTTTCTTGGAGGCACAGGCTGCATTTCTTGCTCACATCATTGTACGGTTTGCATTTCCTAAGTACTTTCCACTGCACGCGAAAGGATTTTTTCGCATCTTTTAGAGTCCATACGTGTTTTGACAGTTCTGTCTCGTTTCTTCTGTTGGCGTGTCGCAATGAGGTCGTGTGGTTTCTGTATCTGTCTTTCAAGTTGGTAGCCAGTCCAATGTATGTTTCTGTTGTCGTGTCAGTCGTCACAGTCGCTTGGTAGACCACGTTTGTTTGCAGGCATTTTCCTTCAAGTGGGCATTCCGGTTTTCTTCGGCAGTTGCACGTTTGCGATTGCCGCGTGGATGCCTGGGTAGTGATGTTTTCTGAGAGGATCTTTTTATTGTGTGATGAGATGATGGCTTTCATATTCGGCATGCATGATTAACTGAGCTTGAGTGTGTGCCTGTTGAATATCTTGTGCAACGGATGGTTTGGGGGGAAGCATTTGTCGATGATGCCCAGGAATTTCTTTCCAAGGTTCGTTTTTACATTCGAATCCCATGGGGGGTTGTACCATGTGATGTTTCTTTTTCGGCTCCTTTTCTTCTTTGTTGTTTGCTTTTTTTCTGGGTTGAATGTTAACTTGAAGTCATAGCCACTTTCATCGAGTGCTTTCTGGTAAGGCGCGATAGCTTCATTGAAGATTTCTTTGCTGGAAGAAATATTAGTAAGTCGTTTGTTGATGTTTTGTGGGATGTTCTTCAGTAATGTTGGTGGATGGTTACTCAGCCGGTGGACGTACAGCAATTTGTTGTTGGGCTTCATATATGGTTTATAGCTTCTACTTGTAAGGTCGAGGGTCACATCAAGGAAGTTCACGATCTTTTTGTTTGCTTCAATTGTGATTTTGAGACCATGAGATTTGAATACATTGCTCACTTCCTGCTTTGTCTTATCGATTTCCCTTGGAGTGGCTTTGCATACTGCGAGGCCGTTGTCACGATAAAGTCCCACTTGATCTTTAAATTTGGGTGCGATGAGTTTCCGCTCCATCGTATGAACCCATTGTTACGTCAAACGTGCTGTCACAATTCTTTTTTGTCCACGGCGAGTCTTGGTGGTAAAGCAGAGATCTTTTTGCGTGAATGATAATTTGTCGGTCTTGGTTGGTGATGTTAGTAAATCTTGATGCATAGTCCAGTGCTTTCATCAGGAGTTCTTCTGATATGGATGGGTAAAATTCGCATACGTCAAAGGTGATAAATGCATGTTGACTTTTATCGGGTATCGCTTTAAACCATTCTATGGCATCGGTAGTGCTTTTCCACAGCAGCCTGTGCCTCCAAGAAAAATTTTTCATCATCTGTCGTAAAGATCTATGTACCCTAAACAAAAGAAACGAATTGGCAGGTTCGTGCCTTCACAGAAACAGATTCACACTCAGGAACTTTAGAGTAACATAATGTAACGCAACTGCGCGCGCTGCTCACCAATTTTTAAATTAACGGTCACTTGTATACAGTGGTGCAATAGAACTTTAGAATTACGTAATGTAACGCAGCTACGCGCGCGCTGCCTAACAACTTTCAAATTAACGGTCGTATGTATAACACCGCTAGCAGTTAAATTAACGGTCATTCGCTCAAGTTGCCTGATGAGTGTGGTCATCTCTCGACCATACGAAACAGGATTGTAGCAATAAAGCGATGAATAACCTCTGAAGCCTGGAACTACATTTTCTACATAATAGTTATCCCTCCTGAAAAGTAGAGCGCTCTCGGAAATTTTTTTCTACTCAAGTTCAGAATTATATACATATGTATATATATATATATATATATATATATATATATATATATATATATATATATACAATTATGTATACAATGTGCCCTCCCGGTTATTACCATAATGGCTTTATGGCAACTCCTGAACTTGGGCACAGGATGTACGGTTACACATTGTTGGATTGCATTGTGGAGTCACGAGAGTGCTCAAACTGCAAGCAGTGAGCGAAGCAATTATGCCAATAGTGAACACCTCTTACGAGGCTCTCCACCCAATCCAGAGAGTGCTCAAACTGTATGAACAACAAAAGGGATTTCAAGCGATACAATTTTAGATGAAATTGTTGAAAAATCGAAACGGGTTCTTACAATGTCTTATGTAGTAAACAGTCCTGTCACAAGTGCCCTTACGAAGCACACGAGAACGCGAATCCTGTCAGTTCTGAAATAGCCAGCAGTGACCTGTTTGAACCAAGATTATTAAATTATATAATGAGATACCATGAAACTTCACCTTCAAAACCATTGATTTCATTCATTAAACTTACAAAAACTGTTTATTAAAAGTTTGATAGCAAATCTTAGAACAATATCTATAGTTCTTCGATTTCCCGCGCGACTATTTCTCGCAATAAGCCCTGCAAGAACGGGAAGAAATCCGCCTGTCTTGCAACACACGTACGCCCAACAAAAATACTGTCTTCTAATCTCCAAGACCATCCTTCAAACTGCTCCAGATTTTGTACATTTAGCCCTTTGCAACGAAGATTTTAGTTCAGACTGACTTTGAAAACCTTTCAAAAGCACAGTCCAATGGACTAAGGTCAACTCCGTCACTTGCGGTTTCCCATAGTGTTGCGCTCTGTTGATTTTGATCTCATTTTAGCGTCCTTTTTATCTCGTTAATGCGCATGCGCATTAAGCGAGATTTCGGAGTCAGTCACTAAAAAAGGGACAAAAGTTGTTAACAAAATTTTGTGGACTTTTGTCCGGGGGGGTTCCTTCCTTCTTCTTTATAGAAGCTATATTAGGGCATTGAAGATATGGTTGGTTAAACCGGTTAGGATTTCAAGAAGGGCGTCACATACTGCACCTAAAATTTTTGGGGAGCACCCCCGGACCTATTGTTAATTTCCCTAGGGTATTGGGATGTCAGAACTTGTCATGAACTTGTCATATCTCACATAACGTTACTGCAAAGGTATTAGTCCTTCTTAAATTTCGATATCTCACGTTACCTATCAGTTTCAATCATTTGTCGTAAAGTTGAAAAGGTAAAAATAGGTCAAATGCGTTTTCTTGGGAAACTTAGTTTGAGAATTTCACGGTGTATTTTACTAATGGAGACGTTTTAAGAAAGTTAAATGGGACAGGAAAGTTTGTGTTTTAATATGAGCGGTATGGCAGAGCAAAATAGCATGAACTTTGCGTTTTTTTCTATTCATTGCTATTACGGTTTGATTGTGCAATAGTATGGGAAAGACGTCATAGTTTTGTTGATTTGCCCGACTGAATTTGTTTTGCGGGAGGAAATTTTTGCGGGTTCCGGAGACAGCTAAAATTTCTGCTTGAAGGAAATGTTTGCGGATTTCTGGTCAAGTATAAATAAAATCCAAGGCATCGGTATTAAACTGCAATTTTACTTCCTGACCGGAGGTTTGTATAATTCCTATAGTTATGGTTGCTGTTCTGGCGCCAATATGAACATAAACAACGAGAAAACTAGTGAGTGAATTATTGTACGTTGTTGTAAAAACGTAACAGTATTATGATAACAGTCTCTGGTTCTTTTGAGGACATGTCTGGAGTTGAATCGGGAATACAAATGACTGTTGTGTCGGTCGCGTCGGAGTTATGAGAGTTCACTGTTATATGAGAGTTATGAGTTATGAGAGTTCACTGTTAAAAAGTTCCTATGGATCAATTCAGCTTGGTTTACTCCGCATTCAGCTGTGAAAGGTTTTGCTTAGTATGAAATTCGCTTTTATTATAAGCTTTTGTGCTATTCATCGAAATTTAATCTTCTAAAAGTCAACAGGGTTTTGTTTTTGACAATCAAACTTAATTGTTTTAACCTCTTAGAAAAGCATTCAATTACTGTACCAGGTCGTGCTTTCATTCATACTAAAATG
The DNA here is from genome assembly GCA_022457155.1 of Cladopsammia gracilis. NCBI lineage: Eukaryota > Metazoa > Cnidaria > Anthozoa > Scleractinia > Dendrophylliidae > Cladopsammia > Cladopsammia gracilis. The sequence continues at coordinate 169,386 of JAJGOT010000171.1, read as the reverse complement.
TACTACCTTCTGAACAATAGTTTACCTCGAGTTAATTTATCGTTCTTAATTAGGTTCGTTCCACTCTTCAAGTTGACACCTTGTTAGTAAATTTATCATGTCTAGCTGATTTTTCACGTATCAAGCTGTACACACAATAGTTGTTATTACTGTTCTAAATTAGTCTCGTCCGGCACTCACGGTGTTTTTTCAGTTTTATTTAACTAATCAACGACTTGGCAAGTAATGGTGTCATTTTGTTTTTTCAGTATGAATAGTTTAGCTGACTCATCGAAGTTAAATTTAGTAGCTTTTGTTGTAGGTGAATAACTCGATAATGGTACATCGCTAGTACGTGCCGTACAAGTTATTTGCCGACCTTGCAAATCTATTGATACGACACCATTACGTGCTTAATCAAAGGGCTCTTAAAGCCATCTCGTTAATGCGTTGAAACATGAGGTTAAAAAAAGAAGAATCTAAAATAAATATAAAATAAATATGGTAAAGATGGCGTTGTAGAATCAGACATTATGTAGAAAATGCGAGGCGCAGTAGTCAACTGGATATGGTTCTTGGCAGGATAGAGAAGATTGAGAGAACTTGGTTTGAAAATTCGTGTTGGTACAAGTCAAAAAAAGTTATGAGTAACAAAGAATCACGAGTGTGAATGTAAATAATTTTGATGTTAGTGAAGTGAAAGTGAAAGACTTTTCCCGCCTTGCTAGCTAATTGACGATGAAAATGTGTTGTTGGTTCAATTTACACAGTGCATTTTCAGTTATTCATTGTCAGTTTCTGTTGGGATATTTGACAATGGAAAAGACTTTCTAAATCAAATACAATAGATTGCCGCAATTTTAAAACAATTAAAAGCCCACATCGATAATACGTCACGTGCAATGACTTTATATCTGATCAGATGAGACATTAATATTAATTATCAAAATATCAATTGACACAACAAATGGTGACTGAATCTTTAATATTCTTTAAAGTAAGGCCCGATTCAAACATTGAACTTCACATTTGCCGAATCTAATGGAAGGAGGCCGTAACAACATGTCATTTCTCTAGAGCTGCCTTTCCCCATGCCAGGACAATTTGAGCTATGTTTAGCAGACATCGCGCCATCAGCCATTTCTTTTTCAACTCTCCAGCAGTATTCGAAAATAGAACGAAAGTCAAAATTTATGGTATTTTGCTGTTCCTACTCTTGCATAATGAAACGGAAAGTTTTGTAGTTAGTTAAAGTATCAAGTCTGCTGTTTTATATATTTTGACGTGAAAAATGGCGGGAAAATGGTGATCACGTGGTCATTTTTCGGTCACGTCTGCTATGGACGCACTTATATAGAAAATATTGGGTCTGGAGCGGATAAACAGGGCACCACTAGTAGTTGATATTAGCCACTTTTGAGACAGTCCAAATTTCTCCCAGTTTTCACACAATTCATTTCCTGCTGATTTAGGCAATTAACAAAGAATTTTTCACCAGCTAAATTCAGCAGAATCATCACAATTCTGATAGATTGAGCAGATTTGAAGAAATTATCAATTGTGTGAAAAATGGCGGAACTCGACGAATTTTTGAGGATTTTTTAGAATTCTTGTGAGCTGCTTAAACTGGGAGAAATTTGGACTGTCTCAAAAGTGGCTAATATCAACTACTGACTGCTAAAAATGAACACAAAAAAATAATTTGAAATTAGGCACTTTCCAAAACTTCACGCTCATTTGGGGAGAATATTTCTCTCAGTCTCCAATGCCCCAAAGCCAGCGTGTCAATTCCATTTCCCAGAATCACTCTTTTGTCATCATTTGCACTCAGCGCAATTTTGGTCATGTTTTCCGTGAACAAATGGTGGTCCCTGCTGCGGAAGATACTTTGCCTCCTGAGTTGCTTTTCTTTTGTCCTCAAACATTTCATGAAGTTTGCATGCCTCAAACTCTTTTTGATCATGCATTTTTTCACTCCTTTTGCCTTTTGTTCCCCTGTGGTTTTTGCATTCTCCTCAATCAGGAGAGAATACAGTTTCGGCCTCAGGGCGACAAATTCTGTCAGAATGGCACCCCCGCATTCATCTTTCATCAGCCCAATCTTTTTCTTGTTTTCTTTCACAATTGGCAATCCATTCAGAACAGCTGGGTGATTTTCTGGGAAATCATTTGTGTCAAACCACTTTGGTACATCTGCGGCAATATCAGCGAAGAAATCTGCCGTTTCAATCTCCAACACCAAAGAATCTGTGTCGGTATACAGAACAGAACAATTTTCCCACTTTTTCTTCGCATACCCATAATGGAAATCATACATCAAAGTTTTGGAGAGATCCAAGATTGACATCCCAGCGAAGATGGGTTTATTCATGACCACTGGCGTTTTCCTCATCTTGACCGCAATCAGAAATTCATCAAAAATCTTCACGTCTGCGAAGTTGGGCTTGTTAATCAACTTTTCTGCCCTTTCAACATCTTTCACCAGTTCAATCGAAACTCGTTTTCTCAAGTTTTCCATGGTTTTCCCAAACACGGAGTTGTTCATCAGTTTGAAGAACTCTTTTCCAAATGCATTTTGTGCCTTGGCTCTCAGGGCTGTGTTTTTGTCAATGTAACATTTCATGAAAGGTTCCTCTTTGAATGAAATTCCTCGCTTGATGGCTTTCAGTTTCATTCCCAGGGAAAGATAGAGTTGCAGGTTTTTTCCATGCAAAACCATGCCTTCTTTGTCCCTCAGATTTTGCGTCAACTTTTCCACTCCACCCAGTTTCAAACTTTCTGGAGCCAGGGGAAAATCATTATGGTCGTCATGCAGTTCTTTGGGATAAATGAGATCAACTTCAAGAATACAACCTTGACCTTCAGCATTCACAAAGTTTTCCCAGTTTTGCAAATCTTCCTCGCTCATCCATTGGAATTCTCCAACTGGAAGAGGCTGTGACATTGCCCACCCATAAAGGTTGTTTGCATCCAAATAAACCAGAAAACGACAAGCTTCATCGGGGTTGAAATCCTTCAAATATTTATTGTTTGCTTTCGCAAATCGCTTGAATGCATTTGCGTTTCCCCCTCTGATTCCTTTTTCAATCATTAACAACTGATCCACATCTTCCAGAAGTTCCAATTTCACTCCGGTCATTTTCAACATTGCGTCCCAAGCCATTCCGGGGGCAGTGAAGAAGTGAGCTGGATCCAGTTCATAGTTTTCTTCGCAAAGTTTCCTGAAACTTTCCATGACATCGGCAAGCAGCAACACATCCGTTTTCAAATAAAGATCGTGATATTCTCCCATGTTTTTCACTTCAAATTCTTTCCAGACTTTCTGGGCGTGTTGAAAATCTTTTTTCTTCACTTTCTCCTGATTTAATCGGGAGAAAAAAGCGGCTTTCTTTGGTAGTTTTTTCTCAAACTTATCAAACCCATCCATGAATTCATAGGGATAAACTCCTTTTCGGCGCATCAACTCGCTGCGTTCTCCAAAAAATCTGGTGGTTTCTTTCAGTTCTTCTTTGGGGAGATTCTTCACCAGCGATTCCAATCCCATCAGCGTGAATTTGAAGGAATCCAGAAATCGAATTTCATGTTTCACGGAAAATTCTCTCCATTTCCCCTCTTCTACCTCTCTTCGTTCTTTTTTCAATTCAAACTTCAGGGAGAAGGAAATATATTTCTCCTCGTTGTTGGGGATGCATGTCACGCTCAAAACTTCATCCATTGTTCCCAAAGCTCGCACAAAAAGATGCGCGTCATAATTTTGGAGATTGTGGAAAAACACAGGGGTGAATTTTGGCCGCTGAAACTTTCTGTTGCAAGATCTGTGCGCTGCTCCCCTGAATTTTCCGGAGAAATGGCAGTGATCTCTGACTTTGGACAGGTCTTCTTCTCCGAATTCTTCTCGGCACAACCAGCATACCGTGGCTTCTCGAAATGATTTCCATTCTTGGCTGGTCATGGGGGACATTTCCTTTTTCGGCAAACTCAGGTGAGCTTGCCTCACATGGGAAATCAATTCCCGAATGAAATCTTTGGGGAGTTCTTCGTTTTCATCTTTTGCTCTTTTCAACACGGGTTCCATTTGCAAAAATGGGGAAACGAGATGAAACGCAAATCCACAGGGAATATGCTCGTGAGTTTTCTGAGTTTTCCCCAAAGGTTTCAGAATAGATTCAAAATCCGCATAACCCACCACAGGCACATGCAGCATTTTCCCATAGTTTTGGAAAGAGCATTCGCCTCCTAGAACTTCAATCCTTGCCGCCTCAAAGTCTCCGCAAATGGCTTTATGTTTCTTCAAACTTTCCACGCTGGGAAATGAATTGAGGCATCTTTTGCAGAAAAATCTTTCATGCCCATGGCGTGAAACTTGAGAGGATGCCAGGCGAGAGAAATTCTTCACCAGGCAATAGTGCGTTTTGAATTCCTCTGTCAGCAGAATCAAATCCACGTGAAATGCCTTTTCTTCCTCGGTAATCCTCAGGGGAAAAACAGATCCATTCCAGCCAAAAACATTCACTGAAATTGTCGGATTTCTTGCTTCAAAAAACTTGATTTTGTCCACGGCCATGGGGAATTCGCAACCATCCCAATTCATGTCTTCCGCTTGTTTTCGCAAATCCGGTGTGATTCTTTCTGGGTGGACTTCAACCATATTTGCGGCTCTGCCCAAGCACCATTTGAAGCACATGTTATCTTCATTTTTCATGTTGATCACGGCTTTCTTGTTCTCCAAGTCTGGGGGCAAAGCAATCCAAGAAGACCCTCGCAGTGGGTTCCAGCGCACAAAATGAATTTCCAAACGCAAAACTCTTTCAAACATCCAATTACTTCCCCTGCGATTGAAGTTTTCCAAATTTTCAATTATTTCTCTTTCCATTTCATCCACAATCTCCGGGTTGTTTCCCAGATTCTTTTTCTGCCGGGAATGGAAAAATGGGTCATCAATTATTTCCTCTCCAGAAGCCAAACTGGTTTGGGGCATTTCTACATTCAGAACGCATTTCACTTTTGTTTGTGGATTTTCTCGCAGGAGTCTGAGAATATGCCATCTTGCTTTCCGGAAAAAATCTTGGGGAGTTGGGGAATCATCTCCTTGAATTATAAATTGTTTCGCGAATCCTTTCAAAGCGGATTTTCCTTCTTCCACGACCAACCTTTGTTTCCACAATTCAGCGATTTGCTTTTTCAATCTTTCCACCGCGGGATTGACTCTTCTCCGAATATCAACATCATCCACATTTTCCAACCAATTCAGCCAATCCGAAACCGTTCCTGTGTTTTCTTCAATCACTCTGGGAATGGCTCTGGAAGGAAAAATTCTTCTTTCCGGAATCAAAATAGGCACATCAATTTTTTCATTTTCGGCATCTAGAGGGTTGGCTTTTCGTCTTTTTCGAGTTCTCAAACGAGCTGCTTTATTCATTTTGGGCTGATCAATGCCTCCACCTTGCCAAAAATTTTCAACTAAAAATTTCATTAAGTCATTTTTCTTCAATCGCGACCAACCTCGCAAATTTGTCGATCGCGCAAATGATTGCCATGCAGCTAAAGACATTTTTAATGGAGAAAAAATCTTTTTTCCCCATTTAAAATGAAGTTTTCAATTCAGGAAGAAGGAAAAGAAAAGCAAACTTTTTTCACATTCAAAGAAGCCAGCGAAAAAACGGGGCTTCCCTCCAAAACGATTTTGCGAGTTCTCAAATCGGGCAACACTAAATATACCAGAAGAACCGATCAAAAAGTGTTCTGGATTCAGGAGGAAGAAGACACACCATTCATCCAGATTGATGGGGAAGATTTTTTCACCGCAGAGGAAATTCGGGAACGATTTGGGTTATCACGCACAGTTTTTTTCAATCAACTCTGCAAGAAAAAAACTCATTTTCTGGATTCAGGGGAAAAATCGCACGAAGTCACTTGGGTTTCTCCCAGACTGGAGAAATTCCTGAATCTCATGAGAGTGAAGGCTGCGGATGAAAAATTTATGTGTTCTCGAGCAAGAAAAGGAATGCCCAAAGTTTACACCGGCATTAATGCTGCTATGGACACATGCGTTGAAGATTTTCAAGCCACGTTTTGAATTTTTTCTTCATTGGAGAAAAAATGTCAAGTGAAAACAAATCCACTCCTCCGAAAGAGGCTGAAAAAATCAAAGAGGAAACGGACTGGGAAAAAGCGTGTGACGCAGAAAGAAACTTCCAAAAAGCTGTGGATATGGCCACTGGTTTTCTCCCAGTCCGATCGGAAGAGGATCGCAAGTTCATGGAAAAATGGATTTTCGCGATTTAATTCATTTTTTATCTCCTCCCAAAAAATGAATCCCGCGAAAATATCTATCCCCGACTGCTCTCTCGGAGACCCCTGTAAGAAATCTTCTGGAAAAATTAATTTCTGCCTTCTCCCCTGCCTCCACATGGACTCACGGTTCAAAGTGAAACTCCAAACCAAATTCAAGATTTTCCTTCATGAGGGTGAATCGTTTTCTATGGGCATCACTATTCCGAGCGAGTTCATTAGTTTCTTCAACAATCTGGAAAAACATTTCAACTCTGCTGCGATGAAAAAGAAGCAGGCAATCAAAGAGATTTCCCCGTCTTTTGCTCGATTTCAGGAGGGAGATTTCATTCTCGTGAAAACTGACAAATCCGAGCAGGAAACGATTTACGCAAAAATCTATCCCTCCAAAATTCCCACAACGGATTTCTCCTGCAGATTTTGGGAGCTGTGCGCGGATGGGAAAAAGAAACCCATCTTGAAGCAAAAAGAACTCATTGGCTGTCCTCTCCGCGGGCAAGTCGTTTTTTCGATCAAACATCTTTTCTGCGGAAATGTGAAAGCGATCACATGCATTGTGGACGAAGTTTTGGTGGAGGAAATAGTGCAGGCTGCCTCGGAATTCGATGAGTTTGAGGACAAGAATGAGGACGATGAAGTTTGATCTCGCTGAAATCAGGGAGAAAATCTTTTCCAGAATTCAATTCTGGAAAAATATTTGTGAATTTGGGCAGAACTTTTTTTCTTGATTTTTTCAGATTTTTCCACGTGTGTCAGTTTTGATTTTTGGAGATTTTTTCCACGTGTGGCAAGGTTTGATTTTCTCTGATTTTCCCAAATTCACTCCGGGGAAAAATTTTTGAAATCTGAATTTGAAAATCCACTCCGGAAACTGATTTTGAAATCTGAAATCTGAATTTGAAAATCCACTCCGGAAAAAAAAAATTGAATTTTGAAATCTGAATTCACTCCAATCAATTCAAATCACCGCAGATCCACATAATTCGGAATGTGTTGAATCAGCCATCATTTTCTCAATCAACTCTGTTTGTTTTCGCATATCTTTCGCAAGCTCTTCAACCCACTTCTCCAGATTAACGAAGCTCTCCATCAGCAAGTCAATGGAATCAATCTCATCGTCCGAATCACTTTCACTCACAGACACTTCTCTCTTTCTTTTAGCATTCGAAGGCATTTTCTTTCCATTCATTCTTTTTCCCGAACTGACCAATCCGGAAAAATGCAACCTGGGATCCATTTTGGGTCATTGTGGGGTGAAAAATGTCATCTGTGCCCTGCTTTTCTGCCGAATCCAGGAGAAAATGGCAAAAACCCCCATAAAGACGTGTTGGTTTGGCGGAATTTGAGTTTTAGGATTTAAAATAGGTGCACTTTATTTTTTTTACCTCGATGGGGTTGCTTGACAAAATTTATACATTGTTGGGGGAGGGTTTTTATGTTCTTTTCCTCCAGTATATTCATTGCGTTTTATCCATTCCCAGGTTTTCTCTGGGAAATATTTCTCCAAACGGTTTTATAGAAATTCATTCAAAAAGCAAATCAAAATTCTTCCGGGAAAAATGATTTCAGCTTCTCCACCCACGTGATGGGGGAAGTCAACTTTTTTCAGTTCATTTTCCTGCGAAAATGAACTGAAAAATTCAAGAAAGTTTCATTTTTTGCCCCTGAATTTGTCAATTGTGATTTTCCCCCCTGAATTTGTCATTTTGCCCCCCTGAATTTGTCATTTTGTCCCCCTGAATTCGCCAGAATTTGTCCTCCTGAATTTGCATTTTGTCATTTGCCCCTGAATTTGTCAAGATTTTCCCCCTGAATTCGCCGGAGAATTCAGATTCGTCGAGAAATTCCTGATTTTTCCTGAGATTTGCGGCGTTGGCATTTCTCCTGAGAATCCACAAAACAAAGTTCATCAAGAAGATTCCGAAATTAATTTATTTTTTCCACCTATCAAAATGTGGGTTTTGATAGATGCAGTTTCCAAAGAAAGGCTCAGCCAGCGATTTTCGTCCCAGGCGAAGTTGGCAGCATTCATGCATTTTTCTCCTAAAACTTTGAACAAAGCAATCAATGAAGGAAGAAACAAATTTCAGTTTCGCGGGAGGGAAGTGACAATTGTCGACCAAAAAGTCACTCGTTTTTCAGTTCATGAATCTCCCAGCGATCCTCCGCTGGCGAAATTTGAGCCTGGATGGGCATGCGCATGGCTAGCGTGTAGTCACGTTTTGTGGAGCTCCCTTCGAAATTCGAGTTACATTCACTTTATATGGCTAGCAAACATAAAAGTTCCAAACGAAAGGAGAGAAGAAAAAGTAGCGGTGAATTCAGAGAGGAAAGCAGCACTTCTCCAGACGAAAAAAAGCCAAGAAACGAATCCATCGAAGGAGATGAGGAGGAGGCTTTAGCTACGTTGAATATGGCGGAACAGATAAACGAGCGATTAGACCAAGTTCTCTCCCGACTTGGGGCACTAGAAAAGAAACTTGAAAAGCTAGATGGGATCGAAGTGAAACTACAAGAAGTAAATGCAACGGTCTCCAAACTGGAGAGTAATGTGAGTACTCTGAATAGTGAGATCATACAACTTAAAGCGAAACACGATGAGACCGATAAACTCGCTCACAAGCTAGAGAGGAGTGTAGAATTTTTGAACGGCTCTGTTGAACAGGCGGACGAGGATATAAATAATTTTAAAACTCAATACAAGCTTGAGACAAGCTTATTAAATCAAAAATTGTTGTATTTAGAAGCCTACAGTAGAAGAGAAAACCTCAAATTTGTGAATATCCCTGTGGAGTTAAACGAGGACGTTGATGGCGAAGGTGCGGAAGACACACGTGAGGTTCTGTGGAAGTTTCTGGAGGAAAAATTACACATTGAGGACGCCAGGGAAATCGAGTTTCAAAGGGTGCACAGAAATGGAAGAAAGATCAGCAATAATCCCCGCCCGATTTTGGCCAGATTTCTTCGATTTACTGATCGTGAAAGGGTGCGTAAAAAAGCGAAGGAACTGAAAGGAACAAATTTCGTAATCTATGAGGACCTGCCAAAGGAGCTCATCGACAGACGACGTTTAATGCTACCAAAATTAAAAGCTGCTAAGGAGCAAGGAAGCAGGGCCTACTTTAGCACATCGGAGCCAGATAAACTGTATGTAAATGGAATCCTGGTTTTGTAAAAGAGTTTAGTTTTTCATTCGACCTTATTTTGTAGCTTTCACCTACTTATATATTGCCATAAAAATAGTTTTGTTTTTTTTTTCTAGAAATTTCGTTTTTCAGGGAGGTTTGGATCAATACTAACTCATTGAATTAGTACCATCGCACTAGAAATGCCGCGACCACATAGTATATGTACCATGTTTTTGTTTTTAAGTGTGTGTTGTTTTGTATCCACTGGGGAAAATTTAATTTTTATTCAATCAAACCAAATGAGTACTATTTTCGCTGCATTTTTCCTAGCTTAAAGCTCTATACTTGCCACTATAGTCTACCAGGGTAATTTAAGTGTCATGTCATTAAATGTCAGAGGGTTAAGAAATCAGGTTAAAAGAAGAAGTATTTTTAGGTTTTTAAAAGACCAGAATTGCTTATTTTATTTTTTGCAAGAAATTTATTCAAAACCAGGTGATGAAACAGTTTGGAGGAGTGAGTGGGGAGGTGACATTTTCTTTTCACACGGCTCAATTCATAGTAGAGGTGTTTGTATCTTAATTAACCCCTTATATGGTCAGGCGGTTAACAACTTTAACAAAGACCAAAATGGGAGAATTATCTCAGTGGACATAGCTTCTGAAGCAGGCAATTTATCTGTATGTAATATTTATGCTCCAAATAACTTACAACAGCAAAATGAATTTTTGCATTCTTTACATGAATATTTAATGTCTAACACCGATATTGGGAACCTAGTTATAGGAGGTGACTGGAATGTTGCTCTTTATGCCATTGACAAAATAGGTGGGGCGGCGTGGAAGCCACATACTTACCGAAACAATATCATATCAATGATGAGAGAACTTGAGCTTGTTGATATCTATAGAAAACAAAATCCGAGCAAACTGAGTTTCACCTATGAGTCCAAAGCACTCAATCTCAGCTCGCGAATCGATTTCTTTCTTATTGCTCAATCTTTAATTAAATGTGTGTCTTACATAGGAACAAAAGTCTCTATTGCTCCTGATCACAAAGCAATAAAACTCATTTTGACTGTTACGAAAGAAAGACGCGGGCCGGGGCTATGGAAATTCAACAATTCTCTTGTAGAAGACGAAGAATATATAAAACTTATAAAAGAAAATTATCCTACCATAATAAATAAATACTCGGATGTGGAAGACAAAAGACTAAAATGGGAACTTATCAAAATGGAAATAAGAGCGCTTACAATCCCTTATTCCAAAAACAAACAAAAAAAGCTTCGTATAAAGGAACAAGATCTAGCAGACCGATTAGAGAAACTTGACAACCTCCTTTCCCAAAGGATCGATGTAGATGATACAAGCGGAACTCAGCAACAGGAATATACTCGATTAAAACAGGAACTTCATCTCTTATATGAAAACAAGGGGAAAGGTTCAATTCTTCGTTCTAAAGCTAGATGGACTGAGCAAGGTGAAAAACCAACAAAATATTTCTTTAATCTAGAAAAGCGGAACTATAACCGAAAAGTAATTAAAGAACTGAAACGGCCGGATGGAGATAATATTTTCAAAGAAGAAGACATATTATTGGAAATTGAAAATTTCTATAGAGACTTATATACGTCAAACCTTGTAGAGGATAAAAGCAGTTTATTTGAAAATTTTGTCAGAAATCTTGAAATACCGAAACTCCAAAATACGGAACAAGACGAATTGGGTGATATCACTCTTAAGGAATGTAGTGATGTTTTGCAGACGTTCGCAAGCGGAAAATCTCCAGGAGATGACGGATTTACCTGGGAGTTCTATAACTGTTTCTTTGATTTGTTGGGACAAGACCTAGTTGATTGTTTTAACGCAGCGTTTAAAGAGGGCGAAATGTCAATCTCTCAAAAGCGTGGTGTAGTTACTCTGGTCCCAAAGGAAGACTCTGACCTAGCTGATCTCGCAAACTGGCGACCGATAACTTTACTTAATATGGATTACAAAATTGCGTCCAAAATTGTAGCCAGGAGAATAGAAAAAGTTTTGACGCGCTTAATAAATCCAGATCAAACAGGTTTCATAAAAGGGAGGTATATAGGTCAAAATGTCAGGCTGATAAATGATATTCTTGAGCAAACAAAACTTCAAAACATTCCGGGATTACTTCTGCAACTTGATTTTCGTAAAGCGTTTGACACTATTGAATGGGATTTCATCCAAAAGACAATTACAGTATTTAATTTTGGTGACAATATCAAACGATGGATCACCACTCTTTACACCAATTCAGAAAGTGCAGTTTTAAACAACGGCTTTTGTACCAACTACTTTAAGCTATCAAGAGGAGTGAGGCAAGGCTGCCCGATGTCCCCCTATTTATTCATTCTTGCGGTTGAGCTGCTAGCTTGTAAGATTAGACAAGACAAGGAAATACATGGTATAACTATCTTTCGGAAAGAATTTAAAATAGGCCAATTCGCTGATGACACTACTCTCTTTTGCAAGGACACGGACACTGTGCAAAGAGCTATTGTACGATTGAATGATTTCGGTGATCTATCAGGTTTGCGACTTAATCCATCAAAAACAAAAGCAATGTGGCTGGGGCCCTGGAGGCATTGTAAAGAAAAACCTTTCGGATTCAAATGGCCAAATGAGCCGATAAGAGCCTTAGGGATATTCATATCCTACGATGAAAAAAAAAATGACCAATACAACTTTGAAGAAAAAGTTCAAAAAATAGATACTATTCACGGCATCTGGCAGTCTCGAAACCTTACACTATTTGGAAGATGCCTTATAACTAAAAGCCTTGGCATCTCGCAGCTAGTACATTCCACTTCGATTCTTGATATCCCTAAAAAATGCATTCAAGATGTTAATTCTATGATATTTAAATTTATATGGAAAAACAAGAAAGACAAAATCAATCGCAAAGTCATGTTTCAAGACTACGACAATGGAGGTCTACGTGCGCCTAGCATAGAAACTATGTCCAAATCACTCAAATTGGCATGGATTTCAAGATTTTTAATAAACGACCAAATGGGCAGTGAATCCTGGAAGGTTATCCCAAACCATTATTTCGATAAATATGGTGGCTTAAAATTCCTATTGCACTGTAACTATGATGAAAAGTTTCTCGAGCAGGCAAAATTTCCGCACTTCTACAAGCAGATGTTACTATATTTCTCTGAACTTAAAGCATTATATAATCCAAAATCTGATCAGGAATTGATCCTATTTAATAATAAAGAAATTCGAATTAACAGTCAAACCATTTTTTATCGGAGTTGGTTCAGTAGGAATATTATTTTTATCCACGATCTGTTGAAGGCGGATGGAAAAATTCTCCCTTACTCAGAGTTCATCCGAAAATACGAACTGAGCTGTAATTTCCTAACATACATGCAAGTTGTATCTGCAATACCTCAGACCCTCATCATTAAGGCAAGGATAAAATGTCCAGATAAAACTATTCTTCTTTCAGAATATGAGTTTCAGCTGTCTAGGGATAATACCATAAATTTACTTAAATTAAAAAACAGGGATTACTACTGGCTTTTGATAAATAAGGACAAGCAAGTATTGAAGGCAAGCGTAAAGTGGGAGAGAGATTTACAGTCAGACATGGTGCGGATTGACTCTTTTTTTAGTCGTGTAAAATATATTTCTAGAGAAAACAAGCTGAGAGAATTTTACTTCAAACTTTTGCACAGAATAGTTGTTACAAAGAGAGAACTGCATTTATTTGGTATTAAAAATGATATGCTTTGCATTTACTGTCGAGAAAATGATTCCATTATTCACACTTTTTCTAATTGTCAGTGGTCTAAAGAGTTTTTCTTGGAAGTTATTAAGTGGTTTAACAAAGAAAATGGCACCTCTTTCTCCTTATCCCCAATGGAAATTCTCTTCGGCACGAACTCCTCCAAGACTGACATGATTACCAATAATTTAAACTGTACCCTCCTCTTTGCTAAATATTACCTCTATACCCAAAAGCTAGCACAGAAAAATCTATCTTTAGAAGAATTTGTAGTTAAATTAAACTGTCGATCTCATTTAGAAAAATTCCCTCTGCAATCTAAAACATAAGTATTATATAAATTAAAACATACTGTTAACTATTGAAGTTATCAAATGATTAGTGCAGCTTCAGACTATAAACAAAAATTGAAATTGCCAACGCCAACCCAGTCTCGGAATGTCTAGTGTAGTGTATTGCTGTAACATCTTGTCATGTATTCCTTTGTATTGTAACCTTTCAAATTGCTTGTTAAGTAAATGTTTTGCATAAATAAATAAATAAAATAAAAAAAAAAGAAAAAAAAAAAAATTTGAAACCGAAACCGAAATGGCAGCATGGATCGGAGTCACAAGGCAAGCCGTTTCTTGCGCTTTCAAAAGAACTGGCTGGTGCCAGAGTTGGAAAATCAGGAAAAATGGAAAAGATTATTTCATGAAACGAATTGCCGACAAGGAACCGGTGGGTTCTCTTCCCGAAGCGGCTGGAAAAATCCCGGCCATCACCCAAAAACCGCATGCGATTCCCGTCAGAGTCACTTCCCCCAGTTCAACCAAGATTTATCCCAATGTTTCGGCGGCAACATCTGAGTTGGGGATCGATGCGAGAACAATTCATGATGCATTGAAAAGCGGGAGAAATTCCTTCACCCGGAGAAGAGATGGGGTCAAATTCCAAGTTGAAAAAGCATCGCTGCAGCAGCTGCAACCGCAGAAGATAAAATCTCTTCCCCGCCCCGCAGATGTGGTGGGTCAGAAGGCGCTGGATGATGTGCAGCGAAATTGGGGAATGAAGTTTCAGTGGATGAAAAATCGCTATCCGGGATGGGAAATGACTTTGACCCCCGACATGGAAAAGTTTCAAACAAAGCGGGTGCTTTTCAACCCCAATACCGGCAGTAATTTTCCCGTGAAAGTCTGGCAGGATTTTATAGATTATTTTGACATGCGGTATTTGGATTACCCCTATGAAACAGACTTTGTGAAATATTTCGCAGAAGGGGTTTGGAAGTTCTCAGTGAGAATCAGTCAGACTGAATTTGAGCCCTGGTTTTGTTTTGTTTTGCAAGGCCAGGAGAAACCAACCAGGATGGAAACACCTGCCGCGAACCGCGAAAAACACGCACTGGAAGATGAGGAAAAAATGGTGGCTTGGGCAGAGGAAAACGAGGACATGCTCTCTCCTGAGGAAATGGTGGAAGAGGATTGGCAGGAAAACGTGGAAGACATGCCTCCTGAGAGAAAGGAGGAACAGGAATGGAGGAAAAAGATGGATGAAGAATGGGGGGAAAATGAAACGTAACGCTTGAAACTCATCGAGAGTGAGCGAAATCCATTCCATCCAGATATTTGGAAGCGTTGCGAAAATGCGCCAATGGATCCAGAATTTGCCTTCCTCAGAAATATGCGCCAAATTCTTCCCCAGGGATTTCGGGTGAAAACTTGCACCGAAAAAGACAACGACAAAATGCAGTTTCTGGTGGCCAGTGAGCATTTTGATAATTGCGTGGTGATGGGGCCGACTGCTGCCTCGTTGGAGGTCGGTTTTCCTTTTCCTGCCCCGCCGCGAGAAATCCTGGAAAGCGATCTCTGGATGCCGATCTTTCCCCTGGATGTTAGGGAGTTTGCTGGGGAATGGTATTGGAGAGTTCAGATAATTGCTAAGTGAGCTGTGATTTTCATTTCCAGCGGAAATGAAATTATTCAAAGAGAGTGTCATATTCCCTCTCAAATCTCTCCAGATTCAACCCCAAGTCGATCACGATCCCGTCAATCGCTTCCATCGCAGGGAGAAATTCGTCCCTGTCGAATTTTCCTGATCTCAAAGCAAATCTCAACTCAGTCAGAGTTTTTTCATAAGTGGTGAAGGCGAACTTGGCCATGTCAATCTTTGATTTCAGGTTCTTCATCTCGTGAACCGTTTTCACAAGCAATCCCACTCCGGAGATAACTCCCAAAATGATTGGGTTCAAAGTCGCGGCTCCAGCAATCGTACCGATTGCCACCAATCCAGTGGAAGTCAAATTCAGGGAAAGATTCAACTTCTTGAATCGACTGTAAAGTCGTTTCAGGCACCAAAATCTTTTGTGATAAAATCGAAAAAGTTTTTTGATCTCTTCCAGTTCTTCTTCCCGAATTGCGGGGTTGATGTGATTGAAAGCAAAAATGCTTTGTTTTCTCATTTTTCAGGGAGAAAATCATTTTTCAATCAGAATTGTCGCTTTTGCTCTTTGAATGGCATTTCCATCCGAGAGAGCCAGATAGAAAGCTTCTTCCTGCCCAACATGGAGATTGAAGGTGAACTGCAGTGAACCAAATGAATTGGTGGAAGGTCTGACTGCTTTCCGAGTAATGCGATCTCCTTTAACAACACTTGTCATGATGATGGTTGCTCCACTCACTGGGTTGGAACCGCGTTGAAGAATGAAAACCGTGACATTCAAAATCCGGAAGTCAGATCCAAATTGTTGCCAATAATTTGTTTCATCTTCCTCTTCATTTGGGAAGATCAAACAATCACCGTGTTTTCCTTTCACAAATCTTGCAAAAATGAAGTGTTTTGACGGGCGAAGCGGCAAATTCAACAAGGAGTGCGAATTCAAATCCAAGTCAGTCTCCATGACCATCTTCCCCGCTTGGAAAACGAAAGGGGAATCGAAGACGCTGCTTTCAACATCAGGTTGGGAACCAGCAATGCCATATATGATCAGATTTGCATTTCCTTTTTCAGCTGACTCGGCAGTGCCTCGCCATTTCAAATCCAGGAAAATAAATTCAGGTGGGGAAATCCTCCATTTGTGCATGTGGATGATGGATCTGGAATACCCCGAAAACTTCTTAGTTGATTGTTGGTTGATATTCAGACTTGTGCTCACAACGTTGACGCTCACGCCATCCATTGACGCGGGGAAGAATTCCACGCACACGGTGTATTCTCCCTCTGGGAGTTTGAACATATTGAATCCAAGTCTCCCAGAGTATTCATTAAAAAGATTTTTTGTGATTTCCAAGTCATAAGCCTTCTTGTTGAAATGATGCGGCGAATCTGGAAAATCACTTATCCCAGTCACTGTCATATGATGTTCAGAGCTGGATTCATCCACATCTTCCATCAGATAGCGGAATGTGTCCTTTGGGTGAGAGGTTGACGTGATATGCGATTCATTTACGTATTTTTTGATCTTCTCTTCTAATTCCATCGTGTGGGCTACCACACCTCCTATCTGGTTATCCACATAAGATTTTCACGTGGGTTGTCGCTTCAGAGTTGGCGTTGCAATATTGTTGATTTGTTGCGAGTTCATATCCAGGTTTCCGGTCATTGTTCCACCTTCCAACGAAAGCTTTTTCGCGGATTGGGCATCCACATATCGCATATTTGCGCCCTGATCGGCAACTTCGGGATCTTTCACGTTAAAAATGGTGTGATTTCCCATATCCAAAGCCGTCTCCATTGGAAACGTCTCTTTGCGGCTGAGAAAGATATTTTTGGTGTCATTATAAGAAACCAGGTTGTTATAATGCGCTCCCAAATCATGCCATGTTTGTTGTTTTGAGTTTTTCACGTTGAAAAGTTCTTTTAAATCAATATCCTTCGTGACTTCATGAGTGTGAGCCGGAGCATCAGGGTGGAATTTTTTCAGAGTGACCATATTCACCGCTGACAAATCCTGGTTTTCATCAGTGTCCAGATTGACGATCAATTTGCGATTCATTTCTATTTCCCCGGGGTTGATGAGTTTTTGTCCCCTGAGATCAAGATCCCCAGTCATATGCGAGGAACCATCCACCTGGAGAGAATCTGCTCGCAATTGCGTTGCAAGCGTGTCAACTTGGTGTTTGGTAATTGCATCCGAATTCCCCGTTCCTTCAGCGATATTGGTAATTTTTTTGTTTTGAAGATCGAAGTCCCCTGCTGGCGTCAGCTTGAAACCAACTCCTGGCAACCCATCTTTTCCATCTTTTCCTCCCTGGGAGGTGCTTGTTTCAGAAAGCAATCCATTCGAATAACTCATTATTTTAAATGCTTTCATCAAAGTTTTTGGCAATGAATTTCCTCGGCTTATCCACATACAGGAAAGAGAACGGATCATGCGTTGCTTTCCGATAATCTTCTTTGCTGACATTGTTCTCCCTGCAGATCGCCGTAATTTCTTTGTTGCTGGGGAATTCAAAGATGCAAAAATGCGAACAATTCAGGCGGATATCTTTTGGTGTTCCGAAATAACTTTGCGAAAGATAAATCACAGAACAATTCTTGTGCCTGCCCTGAATGAAATAATCAATCAATGGCTTTTGGTTCTTTTCGGAAACAAAATCATCGAAAACAACCAGCTTTTGATTCTCCCCTGACAATTCAGAAACTGGGATGATTTCATCCGGGGATGCTTCCACGACGTCATACCCCGCTTCTTTGCTGATTGGGCGAAATGTTTTCAGCAGATGTTGATATTTGGTTTGGTCAAGATTTTTCGCATAGAGGAAAATTTTATCGTAGAAGAGCAGCGGGCGGAGGATCATATCCAGGAGAACATTTGTTTTCCCCGATCCTGAAGGGCCACAGATCAACATTCTGAAAGTTCGATCCGGCATGAAAGGGTGACGTTGTTTGAAATTTGTGATTGGATCCTGACAATCATAATTTGGGATTTTCATTTTATTGATGAACATTATGTTCTACATCATGTTCTACATCTTGTTCTTCACCCCAAATTTGTGTTTCTGGGATATAAAATGAGTCTTTTGAAATGGCAAGAAATGGCTAAAAGCAAATCTGCTTTGGGGAAAAAAATCAACTTTGTTCACAATGCTATCACCCAGAAAAAGTTGGGTGAAGAGACAAGTCAAATCGGACTTGAAAAAACATTCAAACCCATCACAGCGAAACTGGATGAGGTGATTGAGTCGAATTTGGGGCCGCTTCGGCCACTTCCCCGGAAAAAGAAAAAAGCCAAACCAGCGGAGATTGATTATCTCCCCGAAGTCGACCCATTTGAAGATATGGATGTGGCTGGTTTGTTTGATGAGGCCGTTCCATCCCAAACAAAGAAGCAAATTCCAGCAGGGCCGCCAACATATGAAGAAGTTGTGCAAGAGGTAGGGGAAGATCCACCTGAATATGAAGAAGACGACTCTCCCGATTATGCTCTTGCGCCGGGAGATGAAGGGGAATGGGAAGAGGAAGAGGAAGAGGAAGCCAATAAGATATTGGATAGCTTGGACCTCACAAATTATGATACTGTGGAGAAAAATCTCAGTGACCCAAATATCTCATCAACGAGGAAAATCAATTATCTCAAGAATATTGTAACCATTGCAAACTACAGAAGAAATCAGTTGAAGGGCTACAAAACATCTTGGTCCAAAAAGTTCCATAAAGGTGCAATAACGCAAGAGACAAAGAATTTTCAACATAGCAGAATAGACCACTCATCCCGAATTTTGAGTGAATACATCAAACATTTTCAAGCGAAACAAAAGACATTGGAAGGTTCGGGAATCAGGAGAAAAAAAGGTGGATCCATCCGTTTTTTCTCCAACCCCGCAGATCTCCTCCAGAAACTTGAGGTCATTGTTGGCTCCATCCTTGCTGGGAATACGAATTCAGGCATCAGAAATACCGGGGTTGGTATTCTTGATCTTCTCCTGAAAGAAAACGCCATCAACAAATCCCAGCATGAGAAGCTTTTCAGAAAGTATTTCAAACTCTAAAATGGAAATCGAAAGAGAAATTGTCCTGTCCTCCTTTTCCGTCAAGACTGGGGGAAACAAACCAGAAAATTTCACAACAAAATTCAATCGGCCCATTGTTTTGGATCCAAATTCCCAATATGTTGTTGGGTTGAACAGAATTATCAATATGAGTTTTACGTGGTATAACATCAATGCGGCATTGAAAAATCAGCTGATCAGATTCAGCTCTGACGGTGGGAAAACATTTTCCGATATCACCTTTCCCGCTGGGGTTTGGGATTATTCCACTTTGAATGCGGCAATTCGAAACGCAACAGGTCCCCTCGCAGGCAGCACCCCAGGAAAGAATGAAAAATTCCCAATCAATCTTGCTTTCTCTCCCACAACTTTCAGAGTAACAATCACGCTGGAAGAAAACTGGCAACTTGATCTCGAGAAATCCAACTTTGGCGATCTCGTTGGTTTCGATAAAAAGATTCTGAAAGATAAAGTCAATGTTGGCCCCAGAGTTCCAAACCTCAGTCAAGATACTGATATGTTGAACGTTCATTGCGATCTCACAAGTGATTCGCTTGTGGATGGGGAAGAAAGTGATATCATCTTCTCCTTTTCAACATCTGTTCTGCAGGCCTCCTATAGTTTTACCCTTGAACCCATGAGAGTGATGTTCAGCCCTGTGAATAAAAACAGAATAAGCTCCATTCGGATTTATATCACCGATGGCCGCAGAAGGGTTGTTGAATTGAATGGAGCCGATACAGCGTTCTCGCTTATCTTGAAAAAACAAATAAAATGAAAAGTTATGAATTCTCTCGTTTTTTCCACCCCCAGCTGGGGCGGTTTGTCTTCCGGCATAAAGGAACAGGTGTCATTGTGGACAATATTTTCAAACCAATGAGGAAGGTCGCTTCAGTCGTTTTCAATAAATTCGCGAAACCCATTGCGAAAAAAGCATTGGAATCAGGGATTTCTCACGCTGGGGATAAACTCGGCAAAAAAGTAGTTGAAAAATCTGGTGATTTGATCATGAAAAAGCTGGGAAATATGAGAAAGGGGAGCAAAAAACCGCCAGCTCGACCACAATCAGCCCCTGCGTCAACCTCCGGAGAAAGTTCTGATGCTATATTGAACAGGTTGATCTCTGGGCAGGGAGTCCGGAAAAGAAAAAAATGATTTAAAATGGCTTTTCGATCGAATGAATATCTTCAAAGAAATGAATTAGTGCGCTTCCAGCTGGATGACACAATCCGAGCTCCAGCTAATGCTCAACATCAACAAAAAAGTGGTTATAAATTCACAATTAATGACCGATCCGCATTCTATGATTGGTACAATGCTTATTTCGAGGTGCAATTTCAACTCCAGAAATTAGCAGATGGAGCGGCATATGACGCTGAAAGAATAACCGTAATCAATGGGACTCATTCCCTGATTAAACACCTGACGATTAAATCTGCAGGAAAGATTATTTATGATACTGATAATCTGCATAAAGTCTGTTTCACAAAGAATTTGTTAGAATACTCCGATGACTTCAGCAGATCAGTCGCCAAGAACAGTTTCTGGTATTTGGATACTAATACAACAACCGCTGATACTAATACCGGATTTGAGGCTCGGCGAGTGATTACTCGAGATCTTCAAAACGCTAATACGATCATTCCCCTGAATCGTTTTTCCTTTTTCGAAGAGTTGGAAGATAAGATGCTTGTGCCTATGCAGCTGCAATTTGAGATAACTCTTCAAGATGATGAGGAACTCATTCATATGGCACACGGCGTTGCTGCCGGAAGAGTTGTGCTGAATCGATTTTTGCTTTGGGTGCCAAGATTGACTCCCAAAGATTCTCTGTATGACAAATTTGTCAGCTCATTCCTGAAAGAAACGCAATGGAAATATCTGAGGGAAATGTATCAGCAATCAGCTCCTACGCAGTCATCAGGATTTTTCCAGATCTCAGCGAGCATTGACAATGTGAGGCATGTTTTTGTCTGGCTGAAAAGAACCGCTCCGCCCAATAACGTCCAGGCAGAAGACAACCCCTATCTGATGGACACTTTCACGCTGAATGCAGTGGATGATAATACTTCATCCTTGTTGAACTGTCGATTGGAATATGGAAACGGAGTTTTCTACCCGGAAACAGAGTACGACAGTGAAAGCAAAGTGAGGATTTTCCAGGATGTCATGGCTTATGCAATGAGGAAAATTGACTACAACACAGGGACACAGTTGAATCTGGCCAATTTCAATTCTCTTTTCCCATTGATCTATTTCGATCTGACTTATCAAACTGAAAAACCAACAAGAGATCCCAAGCAGTTGATATTCAGATATCGATTGAACGCAAATGCAGCTGCAAACTTCAATGTACATGCGATAGTTCTCTATGAAGAAGAAGTGAAAATCGATAAGATTGGAAATGAGCTGGTTATCGTGTGACGTGTGATCTGTGAAAAACATATCTTGTCATTTAAAATGACAACATATCACCCATATAAAGTAAATCTGTCGGAAGGGCAAAAAAGCAAGCTTGGAAGAGCATTACGAACAAAAAGCCCTATCACCCTGAGATTGGGTGGCAAACAAACAAGCGGAAGTGATGAACTGATGCTCACGGCAAATCAAATAAGACGAATCGGCAAAGCCGCATCTCAGGGAAAGGGAGTTGAAATCAAGATATCAAAAACGCAAATCCGAAAGGTAATGAAGCAAGGCGGAAGTCTTTTCTCTGCTATTGTTCCCCTGGCTCGTTCCCTGGCACCCACCCTGGCAAAGACACTTGGACTGTCAGCATTGGCTGGTTTGGCGAGTGAAGGAGCGAGTCAAGTTGTGAAAAAGATAAGCGGGAAGGGAGCGCAGCGACCTCGACTGAAAGGAGGCGGGCAAACGGGTGGATTTCTCATTCCCCAAGATAAAATTCAGAAACTGATTGACAATAAACATTTGTTGACAAATAAGCAGAAACAGGATATTTTGACTGCCCTGAAATCAGGAGGACAACTGACGATAAAACCATCAGCAAAACAATCTGGTGGATTGTTGGGAACTGTGCTGGCTTCCATCGGAATTCCACTGGCGCTGGACATGGTGAAAAATTTGTTTGGGAAAGGCGCTCCAAGAGTTGGACGCCCAAAGGGAAAAGGCGCTCCTAGAGTTGGTCGCCCCAAAGGAAAAGGAGCTCCAAGATTGGGAGCTCCTTCCCTATATCACGCGTTGAATCCACCTCCCCCATTTATCGGAAGCTGGAAAAAAGGGATGGGAAAAAAATCCAAAAAGGGAACGGGACTTCTGCTGGGAACGAAAAGTCCATTCAACAATATCCCAGTTCTCGGGGCAATATTGTGAGCGAAACGAAACCCAAATTCGTGAACAAACCCCTGAGCAACCTTGATCTTCTCCAGTGGATTGATTTTCTGAAAATTCCCAATTTCAAAGGGATTTTCGCCAGGGATGAAGCCATGCCCCGAGAGCACAGCCCCTGCATCATCAATCTTGATTCGCTTGAAAATGCCGGAACTCACTGGGTGTGTTGCGCCCCCGGACAGAAATTCACGTGGTATTTCGACTCTTTCGGGATGGGATTTCCCCAGGAATTCAAAAGTTCCAAACCGGTGATTTGGAACAGCAGTCAATATCAAAACA
Organism: Cladopsammia gracilis; assembly: GCA_022457155.1. Lineage (NCBI taxonomy): Eukaryota > Metazoa > Cnidaria > Anthozoa > Scleractinia > Dendrophylliidae > Cladopsammia > Cladopsammia gracilis. The sequence goes on along the minus strand of JAJGOT010000171.1, from coordinate 146,627 downwards.
TAGACAGCGTTCTTTGCGGGTATTATTGCCTGTATTTCCTCCATCAATGGTCGCAGGGGAAAGATTTCTATGATATTCTCCAGCCTCTCAGTCTGACTGACTCGATGGGGAATGAGAAATTCATAAAAGAATATTTCGATTGAAAATGAAATCATATTGCGTGAAGGAAAAAAAACAAACTGAATGCGTGAAACCAACTGGATATATGACTGCAAAAAATGGCAGAAAGATGTGGTTTTGCCATTGCGCTTCCTGCGGAATCAAAAAAACAAGATTTGTGAAAACGAGCGGAGCGAATTCGGGAAACTGAGTCTGCCCTCACAAGGTGAGGGCATCGGTGAACTTGCGCTGACTGGCGTGGCTCATGCTCTTCCCTGGCTCGGGAAAAAAACAGTTGAAATGGGTCGTTATGGAGCCAGTGAATTATTGCGAAATAAAAACACTCAAAAGAAAGCATTGGATTTTGCGTTGGACAAGATGAAACCATTTCTTGCCAAAACCTCTTCCGATATGCTGAATGAGCTGTCCACGGCGATTAGACCAAACAGAAAATATAAGACAGATCGAGCAGATTTGGATGGCAGCGGGTTGGATGTTCATTCCCTGATTGGGAAGCTGCCAAGACCAAAGAAAGGTTTCACTTTGCCTGGACATAATTATACCGGCCCCTGGAATCCATTGGATAAGCAAGTCAGATTTGATGAAAAGGGAAAAATTCTCGAAATTATGCAGCAGCCCACAGGAAAAACAGACGCAGTTGCTATGCAACACGATGTGGATTATTCAGTCTGCGCGAAGGAAAAGAATCCACGTAAATGCAAAAACAAAGCCGACAGGAAAATGGTTGCCGCTTTGGATGCCATTCCCTGGAAAGAAAGACAGTGGGGTCATGCTTTGGCGAGAAACACAATTCAAGCAAAACAAAAACTTGGCCTCGGTGCCCCAAAAAACGGGAAAAGATTTTGAGTGAAGGCTGGGCTCAAAATCTGGCAAATGAACTTCACCGGCCAATCAGGCGGCGCTTTCCAAAGAGGCGAGTCATAGCATATGGGATTGACAACATCTGGGCGGCTGATCTGGTCGAGATGGGGAAATTTTCGAGGTGGAATAAAGGGATCAGATATCTCCTGATGGTGATCGATGTTTTCTCAAAATTCGGTTGGATTCGCCCCCTGAAAGACAAGCGAGGACAAACAGTGGCTGATGCTTTCCGAGATATATTCAAGGGGCGAAAACCGAAAATGCTTTGGAGTGACAAAGGGTCTGAATTTTTCAACGCAACAATGAAAAATCTGCTTGATAAGAATGGGGTAAAATTGTACACAACACAAAACGAAGAAAAGGCATCTGTTGTTGAGCGCTGGAACAGGTCTTTTAAGGAGAAACTCTTCCGGATGTTTTCTGCTAACAACAATACAATATACTGGGACAAACTTGGCAAATTACTGGATGAATATAATCATCGTTTTCATTCGAGCATTCGGATGAGTCCCGCAGAGGCGAGCAAACAGGAAAATGAGAAAAAGGTTTTCGCTAATTTATACGGAGATTTAATTTATGCTAAACACAACCCGGCAAAATTCAGGATTGGCGACAGGGTGAGAATTTCAAAGTTTAAACGGCAATTATTTGACAAAGGTTTCACCCCGAACTGGACAGAGGAGATATTTGTGATTGACGAAATAAAGAACACAAACCCTGTAACGTATAAATTAGTTGATCTGTTGGGAGAATCAATCACCGGATCATTTTACGAGGCGGAACTTCAAAAGACAACGCAAGATGTGTTTCGAATTGGAAAAGTTATTCGCCGCGATAATAAGCGAAAACTCGCGCTTGTAAAATGGACAGGTTACCCTGACAAATTTAATTCTTGGGTTCCACTGAGTGATGTGGAAAAACTATCTTAGCGTTTCGCTGAAAAATCTGGTGGAAAACAAATTCTGGAAAAAAATTCTGGAAAAAATATTCCGCTGAAAAAATCCTGGAAAAAATATTCCGCTGAAAAATCTCGTGGAAAAAAAATTCTGAAAAAATATTCCGCTGAAAAATCTGGTGGAAAAATATTCCGCTGAAAAAATTCTGGAAAAAATATTCCGCTGAAAAATCTGGTGGAAAAAAATTCTGAAAAAAATTCTGAAAAAAAAATTCCGCTGAAAAATCTGGTGGAAAAAATTCTGAAAAAAATTCTGAAAAAATATTCCGCTGAAAAATCTGGTGGAAAAAAAATTCCGCTGAAAAAAATGCTGAAAAATCTGGTGGGGAAAAAAATTCTGAAAAAATATTCCGCTGAAAAATCTGGTGAAAAAATTTCTGAAAAAAATTTCTGAAAAAATATTCCGCTGAAAAATCTGGTGGAAAAAAAATTCCGCTGAAATCTGGGGGAAATAAATTCATTGAATTTCTTATCAAAATTTTTATCAGAATTGCGAGTTTTATCAGAATTTGCCAAATTTTGATAAAAATTTTGATAAAAATGTATTGGCCAAAAATCATCACGTGATATTTTGTCACCTGTCTATTTACACAAAAAGAACAAATGCGGAAGATGAATGTTTTACATTCATATTCATAAAGTCTGTAATTTCAAAACACCGCTTAGCATCGCTTTCGTTTCGCTTCGCTTGGCCCGTTTTGCTTCGCTTGACTTTCTTTCATTTCCCGGTGGATTTCCCAGAGAAGGCCGCTTTGCTTTTGGAGTTCCTTTTTGAGAATCTTGTGTTCCTCCTGGAGATTGACAAAAGATTCAAAGAGGAGTTCAATTGAGTCTTCGATTTCGCCGCTTCGCTCAGCTTCCTCCATCTCTGAATCAGACACAATAAATTCATCATCCGATGTTGTCGGAGTCTCATCCACGCTTCTTTCTTCTTCGTCTGAGCAAGTGGAACAATCTTCATGGTCACTCGCACTGAGGCTCGCTTCGCTCGCTTCGCTTCGCTCGGCTTCATTGGAAAATACTTTTTCAAGATCCATTTTCTTTCCAATGACATTTTTTGAAGATTGTTTGGATTATTTTTTCTTGTTTCGCCCGTCTGGATGGAAGTTTGAGCAGTTTGAAATCATCTTCATTGGGGCTGAAACCGTTCTTCTTCAACAGGGCGAAAAGAACTTGATGGCAATTGAGAAACTTTTTTCTGCTGAGATGAAGGTCATCATATGCAAGTAAAAAATATTTAAAGTCGTCAATGAGAAATTTTTCCAGGTGCTCATAATCATTCCCATCGTGGCCTGTTATGTGATTAAAAATTTCATGATCGTTGCCATTGACTTTTTTCCATTTGGAAGCTTTGACGAAATCCCTGACTTTTTTTCTTGTGATTTCGTCACGAGGAATTTGGGAGAGAATTTCTTTTTCATAAAATTCGAGATCTTTGAGTGGAATTTTATTTTTCCCCTGATTTTTGCGGATGATTTTTTTGAAATGTTCCAGCCTGAGATTTTTGTGAGAATGGCATGTTGTGAGGGTTTCTCGAATAATTTCAGGAGTGAAATCGATTTCTTCTTCTTCGGAATCAGACATTTTCTTGCCGGAAGAGATTTTTTTTGAGTTTTGGATGGAATTTGGCCGCTGCGGAATTTAGGGAAAGATTTTTTCAGAATGCCTAATTTCAAAATATTTTTTTGTGCTCATTTTTAGCAGTCAGTAGTTGATATTAGCCACTTTTGAGACAGTCCAAATTTCTCCCAGTTTTCACACAATTCATTTCCTGCTGATTTAGGCAATTAACAAAGAATTTTTCACCAGCTAAATTCAGCAGAATCATCACAATTCTGATAGATTGAGCAGATTTGAAGAAATTATCAATTGTGTGAAAAATGGCGGAACTCGACGAATTTTTGAGGATTTTTTAGAATTCTTGTGAACTGCTTAAACTGGGAGAAATTTGGACTGTCTCAAAAGTGGCTAATATCAACTACTACCACTCCTGGCGGTCACTTTTTTAGTTTCCCTTAGATCGAAATGAGGTTCATGACAGGCCTGCACCGACTCCGCTATGTGGTTTTGCGGTTGCGATGCATTTATATTAGCTTTCAAAGTTTGGCTGTTATGAGTCGTGTCGTTAAGTGATTTACGTCTTGTATGATGTGTTAGGCGGCGTTTTGTAAATAGTTTTCAGGAATGGTTGGTTTTGAACGAAACTCCATTTTTGATCAGTATTTGTTTAAGGTTTTTCAGTCGTGGGTGAAATGTTGTGACAAAAGGCGTTATTATCTCGCGAGTTTTTTTCGTTTTGTTTTCATGCCAATTGCGTTCCGGCAAAAGTGAAATTCAGAATACCAGTGCATTTAGAAGGGGTGCTGATGGGGTTAACAGTTAACTGACAATTGCCCAAAAATATAGTAGTTAACTGATAAATGAAAAGTTACCGTATTTTCTCTATTAAATGCCCCTGGCGTTTATTTCAAACTTGGCCTTGTGGACCCGGCGTTTCTTTGTATCGGCAGTTTTTTCTCGCCCGCCATTTTTTAAGAAAGGGTTATTATTCGTTTTTCTTGGCAGCCTTGTACCTTGCCCTTAAATCTTAAGTTTATTATACCACGAACAAACGTTTGAGGAGCTTACTTACAACTTCCTCGATTATACCCGCCGTTTATTCGGGGCCCGGCGTTTAATCGAGAAAATACGGTAACAGTTAAGTGACATTCTATTAATTATACTAAATTAACGATTGTTGTTGTTAATAAAAGCAACATAGTTTTTTCCTAACAGCAAAGCTATTTTGTGACTTTTACCTGCCTCGCTGCGTGACCAGGTGACATATTAACCGATATTATATGCGAAAGGTACCAGGGTCGTAGAGCGTTAACCTTGATCTCCGTGATGGCGTCGAGTGGCGTGGTCAAAGTTATTCTGAGTTTTTATCGAGATGATGACAAAGGATCGACATTCGAATGACACATAAGTCGCATACCGTTTGACATGACAAAGCACAATTCAATGGACATATAATCAAACAATAAGCGGAAAGTTTGGACTCGGTGAGTTTGATTTAAAGTTGTTCCGATTAGAGAAGATCGACGGGAAAGCTGTTACAAAGGCTCAGTTGGAAATGGAGCTACCTTTTCTAATGGGAAGTGCGACAAGTGATGGTGGTATGGTGTGTATTTTGTTTCGTCATTTTGCCCTAGCACGCGAACGCGGGTTGACCCAGGGGTTGACCACACGAGCCCTTTTCAGTGTTAGATTAAATGAGTAAGATTTCTGATTACACTAAAACCTGTATTAAGCAGACTCCAAAGTAAGTGGACACACCGTATTTTATTGGACACAAGCATCAGTGAGTTTCGATTTTTTTCCTTCCTATACTCTCTGTGTACGATCCTGTATCAAACAGACATCTTTAATACTGACGATCCTTATTACGGTTTTGGAAGCTATCTTGACAGGTGAGAAATTATGGTTTTTGTATGAGAATCTAATGTCGAATAATTTTCGTAAAGCGGCTGTTCTAAGTCCAATCCCGAAAACGCAATCACTCTGGTCATTCTCATGGCCTTTAAAGTAACCTTATCTTAACTTTGCAAATTTAAAAGCCTTACTGATATACGTAATTTCCTACTTGTCAAGCTAAATCACTTGATAAGATCAATGAATGAAAATATTGAAATGAACCGATTTCCGACAGCGTGACCCAGTTAAAAAAGAAAAACATAAAACTTTCTTATACAAGCGCATGAGTATAGGCTACCAGTGTAGCCTCTTGTTAACTGACAATTGGCCGAAAAAATAGTAGTTAACTGACAATTGGGTACCCCCATTAGCACCCTCATTTAGCAGTGCTAAATTAATTTGTCGTGTGTTTGGCCTTGTTTACAAAATGGTAAAGTAAGCTCACTGTAGCTGTCGAGAAAAAGCTGCGCCGGGTTTACAGCTCTTTACAGGCAAATTCACCGCGAGAAACAACTTCAAGCATCACGCTTCAGTGAATGTTCTGACACCTATAGAATGAATTGAGTTCCATTGTAATAATATAATAGATAGTATCAATTATATATCCCGAAAAAATCTGGTCATTTCACGAACAGAAATCTAGAACCGGAAAGGAGGAAAGAGTTACGCGATTAACATCGAAACGGATAGATGGCGCTGTTCAGATGTGTGTTACTTTTCCTTTATACCCTCTTAAAGTTTGATGTTCCCAATGTTTACGTATTTTTCTACGAAAGAGACGATAACTTAATTTGTAATAGGAACGAAATTAAAAAAGCCCGTCAAGGTTGTTCAAAGGAGGTGTCGCAGAAGATTCCTGTCAGTTTTTAGAATTTTCAGTCAGTTCAGTTGCAACCTGTTGGTAAACGAACTTGAAATGTTCACCTGTATACAGACTTCTATTTTATGAGAGGGGTGAATGCAGCGATCTGTTTTTGGTCGTATCGTAAGTGTCTCAGTAAAGGCTGTAATCTTAGCTTGTATTCGCTACGCTTTATAGCTGCGTGGACCTCGCTAACACCTTCGTTGGCATTTTTGACAGTCTAGCGACTGTTACGTGTAAGCCTAGCTTTTTCAGCTGCAAGTAGAAGGTAAGTCTTCTAAAAACCTATTAAGAAAAATTTAATACAGTGCACCAAGGATATAGATAAGTACAGTTTTAAGGGGTTGCAACGGTTAAATTCCTCTTCATAAATATTTCAATACTATTTATCTTTTGAATTAAGAGTAAACTAAATAGGTATTGAGTCCATCCATTTGAATTAATGATTTCAACTGATTTTTAAAGGCCTTAATTATTATAATTATTGTCTACGAACTTCTCATTGCGTTAAAACCACACGGCTAAGCCTTGCACGCTCAGCTTATTACAAGTGCACGACTCATCGTGGTACATTTTTATCCAATTGAATTCCGGTTATGCAAAAATTGATTAAACTCGAACCCTTCGTAGAACTCGAAGTTTACGCTAACTGTAACAAAAATCGATTACATTGAAATGGCATTATTTGGCAAGAGAATAGACCAAAATCTTGTAAAATTTTAAACTTTCCCAGAAATTTCTTTCACAGTGTGGCGCGTGTAGTGAAAATCCACCGGCATAAAACCATCCGAGCCAAATGAACAAGCATTTGAGAATGCAATGAAATATCATCTGAACTTGAATATAAAATTTGAACTCATTTGAGTCAGAACAGCGAATTGATAATAATTATGTTTCGTTTCTTGATAGATCATGGCAGGTAGGTTCAGTAGTAATGATACCTCGAGTTGGACTTCGAGTTCGAGTTCGAGTTCGAGTTCGAGTTGGACTTCGAGTTGGACTTCGAGTTGGACTTCGAGTTGAATTTCAAGTTAGTAGGAAAAAAAAATCGAGAAAACAGCATTTAACTAGATCCTAGATTGTCACCACAGTGTTTTAATAATGGGAAAAGATTCACAAAAGATTCCATCTTGGATATCAACACTCACTACAAGCCGACCGAGACCTTTCAGTACACACACATCGTCTCACGCCACCCACCAGGCGTAAAATATGGATTCATTGAAGGCGAAAGCAATAAGATTGCTTAGAACTCTTCATAAAAAAGAAAACATTTGAAGAGAGCGTTTTAAGATTCAAACAACGCCTCAAATCACGGGGTTACCGTATTATAGAGATCTTTTTTTAAAGAAAATATGTGAGAATTTTGTCGGGACACAGGAAACTGTCCGTAAGAGAGAGGTGTCCGTATTAAAGAGGTGTCCGTAAGGAGAGGTTCGACTGTCGATTTTTATCGATTATAGTTTTTCATATTTCTATTTTATTTTTTTTTAACTCGAAGTCCAACTCGAAGTCCAACTTGAAATTCAACTCGAAGTCCAACTCGAACTCGAACTCGAACTCGATATCCAACTCGACGTTTCCGGATTCCCATACTGGGACGTTCATACTTGCGTGAGAGCATTAGAATAATTCAGGAAATAACGCTTTTCCACTTATGCTGATAAGCGTTCATGTTTAAAATTCTAAGCCGCCACCCGCGTACTAGAACAAACGCAAATTTTGCTCTGCCATATCGCTCATATTAAAACACAAACTTTCCCGTCCGATTTAACTTTCTTAAAACGTCGCCATTCGTAAAAATACACCGTGAAATTCTCAAACTGCGTTTGCCAAAAAACGCATTTGACCTATTTTTGGCTTTACGACAAATGATTGAAGCTGATAGGTAACGTGAGATATCGAAACTTAAGAAGAACTTAATGCCTTTGCGGTAACGTAATGTGAGATATGACAAGTTCATGACAAGTTCTGACATCCCAATACCCTAGGGAAATTAACAATAGGTCCGGGGGTGCTCCCCAAAAATTTTAGGTGCAGTATGTGACGCCCTTCTTGAAATCCTAACCGGTTTAACCAACCATATCTTCAATGCCCTAATATAACTTCTATTAAGAAGAAGGAAGAAATCCCCCGGACAGAAGTCCACAAAATTTTGTTAACAACTTTTGTCCCTTTTTTCGTGACTGACTCCGAAATCTCGCTTAATGCGCACGCGCATTAACGAGATAAAAAGGGTGAAACCCGTACGAAAAATTATAGCCGGAATGACATAGTGAGAATCCGGCCTGAAGTGATTTTTACGGCCTGTATTGAATGAGACAAATACGCCTAAAACGAGCCATTCTTCTCGGTCGGGGGCGCTCAAGCGGGTTTTGGGGCGCGAGCGCGAAGCGCGAGAACAAAGATGTCTCGATTCTGCAGAGAAGAGAGTTTCTACACTAGATAGAGCAGCCTCAATTAGTGGAAAACTTTCTGCTTTGTAATACATGCAGAGTTTGGGAAAGTATTCCCTCAATTTTGTTGGATCATATTGATCATTTGCAATCTGATATTTCAACGAATTATGCTGATGGGACCGTTTCCAATAACCAAGGGTAGACATCTGTCTCTAGTCTGTTGGGAAAAAAGGATGATTTATGTGATAACATAACGGCCCGAAGAGTGAGAAGAGAGAATTTGAGGTGAGCAATTACATTGAAACGTGATTTTCTTCTATCGTTCATTGTTCTTTCAGTGATAAGATTTGCTGCTAAAAGCATAATCAATTTTGAATGACACAGGCTGGAAAACTTCAATTTTAATTAAATGAGAAATAGAACATGATCTTTATGTCAACAATCACTTTGACCGAGGTCGTGTCAAGGATGCAGTTATGCATTTGTTAAAGATGTTATGGCTCACATGTTATAAGCTTATTTGGTATTTTGTGAAAGAAGGGGTGCGTGACCCAGACAAAGTTTGCTGTCCGCTCAAAGGCTTTGTATGAGCGTGACCCGGCGCGGGGGGGGGGGGAGGTACTCCCTTATATGACCTATACGGGGACGTGCCGCTGGACAGGGTATGGTTTTTGGCATTTTTGTCCTGAACAGGGTATATAATTTAACGCGAGTCTGTCCTAAACAGGGTATGGTTCCTGTTAACGTAGTGCTTGTGGTGACTTCCCTTGTCGTGATTAGCATATTCATGCGAAGGTGAAGTCGGTTTCGTTTCTGATCCGTCTACTATTTTTTTAAAGCTCAGATTAATAACCACGCACGAGTCGTGCCCTAGACAGGGTTCTAAAATAAGGGGTGTTGTTCTACACCGGGTAGGTATTTTCGTTTCTTTTTTGTCCTAAACAGGGTCAGGGTCTCAGACCCTCAGCGGCACCCCTATACCCAAATATTGGTGATGATGTTTTGGATATGAAATTTACACCCCTAAGCGAGACGACGAGCATCCCCGCCCCTTTCATATGGGAGTCCCCCCCCGGGTTTCGACGGTGATCGGGAGACTAAAATTGATGGTTTTTGAGAGGCGCGCTTCGTAGAAACATCCGTTATGTTGCGTCAGTTTTTTCACATGGTTTGGCCATGTTCTCTCTGGCAGATAGTTTTGCAACAGTGGCATGATTTTCTCAACTGTTTTGTTCATTGCGTATGGCATAAGCTGTACACGTGGACAGGGTCATATCCGGAGTTTAAAACCAAGTGGACATTTTTGTCAGGTTAGTTACTCGAACTTGTTGCTACACTGTGCTGACGATCCGCAATAACGGCAAAATACCTATCCGCAGTTGCATTTAAACTTTCGGTTTGGTCTCAATCATGCCATTGTTGCGTTACTTTTTCTACGCAGTTGTCAGCCCTTGCTTCTTATAGTACCGTCGAAAGGGCCGAGACGGCCTGAATTCGTTTCTTGCTTGTAGCAGGGCGAAAATAAAGAATTAAAAAAAAAAGAATTGTGTATTTCATACATGTGTACCAAAGCCTTTTGACCAGCAAAAAATAAAGGAAAACTATTTTTGGTCGCGAAATCGAGCGGACCGCTTTTAGCGGGACTGCCACTTAACGCTAACAGACGTACCACTAATCGAAAAACGGAAAACAGAGATATTTCAGCCTATCCACATCTGAATAAATTACAAGAAAAATATTAAACATCAAACAACATTTAACAGACCGGGCCCTATGGAATATATGAATGATCGATGAAGTGAAGTCGCTTAGCGAGTGACAACCGGACATCTCGTGAAAAGTTGCTTAAAGTTAAGGCAGGAAAGCGAGTCGGCAATTAATTTTAGCCAATGAGAAGCCAGTTGTGGTCATTTATCCGACAAGGCTGTCAAATCGGAGATAAAGCACGCGTTCTATTTTCATGCCTTTCTCCTCGCATATTTGCATCTTGTTGTACTAGATGTGGTCGATTAGCGAGTGACAACCGGAAATTTCGTGAAAAGAGTTGCTTTTCTACTCGCTTAAAGTTATTAAAGCGAGTCAGCTCAATTGAATTGAACTCTCGTTAAATTTAAGGCACGAAAACAGGTAGCTTAAGCGATTTGGCAATTAATTTTAGCCAATGAGAAGCCAGTTGTGGTCATTTATCAGACAACGCTGTCAAATTGGAAAAAAAAGCGTTCTATTTTCATGCCTCTCTCGTCGCATATTTGTGTCTTGTTGTACTAAATGTGGTCCAACCAAATTGCAAAGAAACTGGAACGGTTGCATCTAAATACGAAGTATTCTCGCCAAATATTGTAAGGTAGTAGGTGCCGGCGCTCTCATTGCGTCAATGGTGGCGCAATTTCTGCGAAAAATAGCTCAAGACGTCTTTAATATGGCTTTGCATGCGTGGGGCCAACGCTCACGGTTTCTTTCGGTGACTATGGCTCCTGGCAAAATATGTTGTTGTTGCTCATTTATATTAGATTCGGCATATGTGGAGGGGCCTCATTTGATTGCATTATACAATGGATTTACTTTTGCGCACAATAAACGTTAATGTCCCTTTTTTAGTAGTCATTGGAATACTGAATCATTGCTATTACGGTTTGATTTATGAAAGAGTTATTTCAATTTTAAATGGGTATTAAATGTTGAGGTGTCATGATTATGTAATTGTATGTTAGAAAGGTAAGATTTTGCCGATTAAGCTAACTAAAAAACTTTCGGCTTGATTATGCAAGAGTATGGATTTGGCTTTTGTTCTGTCGGTTTTGGAATATTGAATCATTGCCATATGAAGCACTCATCAGTCAAATATTTCAATAGTATTGCAGGAGAAAATCCAGATGATATTAAAGTTTTGAAAACAGCTCCAACTGGGAAAGCTGCTTTCCATATTAGAGGCAATACATTTTACACACGACATTCAAGTTTTCCAGTTTCAACCATGTTTGAATTTAGAAATAATGAGACAAAAAGATGCCAAAAAATTTGCAGAGCTACTTAATCGCATGAGAAAGGGAAAACATACTTAACATGCTATTGCCATTTTAAATCGAAGAGTTCTTAATGTAAAATCAAAAGAAAAAAATTATCGTATGAATATTTCCTATTTATGTCCTACAAATGCACCAGTAGATGATCACAACAATGCTATTTATAACATTCACTTACAACCACTCATTTCACAGTCAAAAACCGTTGATGAGCCTCCACTAGTTCTAACCACTTCTGCAGTCACCGGCAAATGAATTTTAAAGCCTTCATACCGTAGCCTTTACGTTTTTTATTTAGCAAGACTCCACTTTCTGTTCTACTGTAAAGTGAACTTCATCCCTGTTCATCCGTTGCTTCAATAACTAAATGTCTCGCGGAATAAAATGACATTATTGCCTTGTTCATAAAATCTTTGTCGCGTATGTACTCTTCGGAAAGATTGAACATTCGATTTTACCCCCCCCCCCCACCCCCCAATCAAGATTCTTCTTTTTTGTTAACCTCACGTTCTAACGCATTAACGAGATGGCTTTAAGAGCCCTTTGATTTGTCTCGCATTTCATGTGTTCTTTTAGCCATTAATATTACCATGTACGTTTTTATATACGAAAGCTTTCAATTTCTCTAACTTTTCTCTCTGAAATACCGGACATGACAGGATCTAAAATTATCTGTCGACAGTGAACATAACAGCGTCAATGTCTTTCCTGGTATTAATAAACAGTCACGCTAGGCCCAGCTATTTTAGTTTTGTCTTTACAACATTTTAATTTTCAGGATCCATCCTTTATAGCAGACAGTTGCGCCGAAAACGCAAACTACCTATGGCGGTCTGCCAGCATGTCCCCCCCCCACGAAATTTTCAAACTAGAAGACTCAGAAACGCCGTTTCCGTTTTTAGAATTAAAAATGCTTTACCTAGCACACTTTTCAAAAAGCTCATAATCGTGTGGGCAAATCGCCCTAGTCCCCCTCATCACAGGTAGCGACAAGAACTGCATGACGGTCTTTTGGTACCCAGTCCCATAGCAGTGACAGCGACCCACACTTCAAAATCCAGTACCAGTTCCCATTTATTTTTTTTAGCAAGACAAGTGACTGAGTACAATATCGCAAGTGTCGAAAACTGACCCTTTCTCATTACACGATCTTTACTGCCATTCCATCGCCCACATGCTCTGTCAAAATTACCGACTACCTATTCCATTCAAAACCAATTACTAGCACTGTGCCTATAGCAAACGTGACCGAAAAATGACCACGTGTTCACCATTTTCCCGCCATTTTCACGTCAGCGAGAAAACTCCGCAGTTCTCTCAAAATTACTACCTATGCCATTAAAACCATTTACTATAACTGCGCCCATAGCAAACGTCAACGAAAAATGACCACGCGATCACCATTTTCCCGCCATTTTCACATCAAAATAAATAAAACAACAGACTGATACTTACGACAAACAAACACAAAGAAAAAGAATCACTCTACCATTTCATTTGTCTTCATGGTTTGTTGTAAAACCAGAGAAACAAAACATCCTAGAACTGACATTGTAGTCCATTCATCAAGACTGAGTCTATTCATCAAGGTCACTAGAAAGCTAGCGAGAACACAAAGAAAAACTCAATCACAGAATTCATATCAACATAATCACCACCCTTAACCCAAACACCAAGTGACATTACCACACGACCCACACCATCACTCTCCGACACTTCTGCGTTTTGGTCTTGAAAAAGTGGAGCACTGATAAGAGCAGATCCCCCAATGCTGTACTGAAAAGTTGTTAGCAGAGGGGCACGGGTTCTCCTCCTTTTGCAAAAAAAAAAAGAAAAATAATAATGAAAAGTAAACACAAATGGCTACTAAAATAAAACTACGCCCATTTCGTGAACATAAATTTCTATTGGCTGATTTGCATCATGTGATGTTTTCATGTACGTATTTTAAGAAGACTTATTCTAAAGGTGCGCTACAACAGCATCTTTACCAAATAAAAAAAAACAAGAAGAATTGGAAAAGTTGGGTGCCTTTGATAGGTAAATATAGTCAAGAAGACAACCCCACCTAATACCTTTGACAACAAACATTCTTTTTTTTAATAACCTCGCATTATAACGCATTAACGAGATGGCTGTAAGAGCCCTTTGATTTATTGAATTTATCCATGCTATTAGTTTTAACACATATAAACTTTTGTGTTTCATACTTAGTTTTAAGCTTTAGTTTAAAGGCAGTTATGCTAGGAAGTGTCTGATTTCTTCTGCAATCCCATATATACAATTTAGCATTCACTAACAGATAGTTTAGTAAAGGGCACTTTGCGTATATTATTCCAATTATAACGTCTTGCAGGGTGAGATGGAAGAATTCCCTTGTCAAAAAGTAGAAAAAGTATTCAAAATCTTTCCAAAGGCGTTGTACATGGCGACAATCAAAAACAACGTGGTGGAGGGTTTCCAGTTCCGATTTACAGAATAAACATTTATCATCTAAGATGTATTCTATCTTACACAACTTTGTATTGGTAAATAATATTGAATTAAGGACTTTGTATTGAAATGCTTTTAAGTATGGTTCAAAGGACACCTTATGAGGCAACCAAAAAACACTTTTCCAGTCGTCTTCTGATAAATTAAAAGTTTGTCTCAAATGTTGAAAATAATTTGGGAACTGGGCTTTTGTCCTTTTGATTAATGTATAGTAATCCTTAGATTTCTTTTTTAACACGTCAAAGTCTTTCTTATCTATCGTCAAAGATAGTGAAAATTTCCGAAGGGGCACTGGCCCCATTGTTTTTAAGTGTGGTGGTACAGAATGACGAAGTCCTGCCCAAATTAAAAAATTAATTTTACTGATTTTACTCGAAATAATCTTAAGCGAGGTTGAAGTATCTGTGTCAAATAAAAGATCCTTTACATAAATAATGCCGTTTTCAAAAAAATTCCGATAAAAGATAGGCCTGTTGTTTATACGTATTTCTTTGTTGTTCCACACTACCAGTTGCCATTCTTTTCCAGTGTCAAAACCGTCACGGAATTCTGACCACCACTGAAGGAGCTTGGAATAAAATTGGGAAGGAATAGCGAGATCTTTGATATCATAATTGCAATAAAATAAAAAAAGCCCTCCGAAACGCTCCAATGTCACGCGTAAATAGCTTTTCCAAGGACCCTCATTGTTCCCAAAAATTCTTTTCAGCCAAGCTAGCCGTAATGATTTGATCATACTTTCAAGGTCAATCATTTTTAATCCACCGTTCTCATATTCATTTATCGTGGACAGTCTTGTTACTTTATCCGTTCCTTTCCATAAAAATTTAAATAATAATCGGTTTAACTCTTGAACGATTTCCTTAGGGGCAGGCAGAAGTGACAGAATATAAACAAATTTTGGAATAAGTAATGACTTGATAAAACAGACCGTGTGCTGTTACCTTGTCGTGGTGGGGGAGCTTGTGTGCCTCAATGACCCTGTGAGCTAAACCGGTGGGGGCTTAAGCCCCTGGCAGGTCTAACCAAGCCGGGCAGGTTACAGGGGAGAGGACAGACTAAAAGCAGCAACTGGCCCTCCAGGTTGGGGGTTGGGCGTGGGGCTAACAACCCCACCCCAGAAAACATCAGCTTGTTACTGAAACTGCAACAACACTACCTACAGAAACCTGGGGTCCAGTGGGAAACTCTAGTCAAACCAATGGCACCATGACAACTGCAGATGAAAGCCCATCTCAGGAAGTCTGCAGTCCGAGTCAGAGCTTCCTGGGACTCCGAACTACGATCCGTCTTGGAGCATGGAATGTCCGTACCATGTTTGAAACTTCGAAGACAGCCCAAGTCATCAATGAAATGCAGAACTACAACGTAGACCTCCTCTGCGTAAGCGAGTGCAGATGGACTGGGTCAGGACGTAAGGTGACACGCGATGGTTTAATTATCCTCTTCTCAGGAAAGGACAATGTACACTCCAACGGTGTAGCCCTTATTGCAAACAGGCAAGCAGCCAAGTCTCTAATGGAGTGGGAACCCATCAGCGACAGACTTATCAGAGCGAGATTTGCCTCGAGCTACTGTAATCTAACCATCTTGCAGTGCTATGCTCCAACCAACGAGGCAGAGGGAGAAATCAAGGATGACTTTTACGAGCAACTGCAACGTGAAGTCTCCAAAATCCCACAACACGATATGCTACTGATAACTGGTGATCTGAATGCTAAGGTTGGTAATGATAACAGCGGGAGAGAGGATGCAATGGGGCGGCATGGCTGCGGAACCATCAATGACAATGGAGAGAGGCTTGTTGAATTTTGTCTTAACAACAGGTGCACAATTGGCGGAACCATCTTCCCCCACAAAGATATCCATAAACTGAGTTGGAGATCACCTAATGGGATTACTGTCAATCAGATTGACCACGTCATCGTCAACAAGAAATGGCAGAGATCTCTTTTGGATGTCAAAGTCCACCGTGGGGCAGATGTTGGCAGTGACCATCACCTGCTAATAGCCAAGATCAGGCTAAAACTACGAGCAACACTTACCATCAAACAGCGGCATAGAGTATTCGATGTTAACAAACTTCGTGCACCTAAGGTTAAGCGGGAATTCACCCTTGAGCTCAGAAATCGCTTTAGCGCTCTTGATTCCGTAGATGGAGAAGACCAGGACATTGTTGAAACAACATGGGGAAATATCACAAGAGTGTATAAAGAAACAGCAGAGAGCGTCTTAGGCTTCAGAAAGAAGAAAGACAAACAATGGATAACACCTGAGACATGGAGGAAGATCGACGAGAGGAGAAAAGCCAAAGACAACCTGCTAAATGCAAAGTCACCCAGACTGACTCAACGTGCGAAAGAAGAGTACAAGATCAAAGACAAAGAGGTCAAGAGGAGTGCCCGTAGGGACAAAAAAGCTTTTGTAGAGGAATTGGCTAATGAAGCAGAGACGGCCGCAGCTAAAGGGGACCTGAGCACTGTTTACAAGATCACCAAGCAGCTAAGTGGGCAGAATAACACCTGCAACAAACCAGTCAAAGATAAGCAAGGAAAACTGTTAACAACGGAAAGGGAACAGGCTGAGCGATGGGTTCAGCACTTCAAAGAAGTGCTTAATCGGCCTGAGCCTAACGAGCCTGCAGATCCAGACCCCTCGGATGATATTGACATTAACATCAGCCCACCCTCCCAGGCTGAGGTGGAGACGGCAATTAAGGCAATGAAGAGTGGGAAAGCGCCAGGAATCGATTCGCTACAGGCAGAATTACTCAAGGCAGATATCACCACAGCATCCTTGGTGTTTACCAATCTCTTTGCTAAGATCTGGAATCACGAAATCATCCCCAAAGACTGGTGTAAGGGCCTTATATCCAAGATTCCGAAGAAGGGTGATCTCAGCAACTGCGACAACTGGCGAGGCATAACACTCCTGTCCATTCCCAGCAAGGTCTTCTCCAGAGTCCTCCTCAAGAGGATCGACTGTGCCTTAGATGTTAAGTTGAGACAGGAACAGGCAGGATTTCGGAAAGGTCGAGGCTGCATAGATCAGATTTTTGCTCTGTGGAACATCATAGAGCAGTGTATTGAGTGGAATGTTCCCTTGTATATAAACTTCATTGTCTTTAAGAAAGCATTCCACAGTGTTCACCGTGAGAGCCTCTGGAAGATCTTGAGGGCATACGGAATACCACCCAAAATTGTTACCATCATACGAACATTCTATGAACACTTTGAATGTAGTGTCATCTTGGAGAATACTCTGACAGAGTCATTTTCCGTTAAGTCTGGAGTAAGGCAGGGCTGCATTCTCTCCCCAATCTTGTTTCTAGTAGTTATTGACTGGGTGATGTGTAAAACAACATCAGACCGTCCCCGTGGAATCCAATGGACCTTGTTCTCATATTTGGAAGACCTTGACTTTGCCGACGATCTGGCAGTCATATCAGCTACTCATAGCCATCTCCAGGAAAAATCCAACCGGCTAAGCAATTTTGCAATGCGAACTGGTTTGAACATCAACCAGAAAAAGTCCCAGGTGATGTTTGTCAATGCGCCAACAGCATCCCCAATTAGGATCAATGGAGAAGCGCTGGAGTGCATTGAAGACTTCACATATCTTGGAAGCCTCATAAGCAACGACAATGGTGCCCATAAAGACATCCAGGCACGCCTTAACAAAGCCAGAGGTGCCTTCAGTCGACTCCGTAACATCTGGAAGTCCAAGCAATACAGCCTCAAAACTAAGATCAGGCTTTACAACAGTAACGTTAAGGCCGTACTTTTGTATGGCTCCGAGTGCTGGAGAATAACGAAAGGAGATATGAGAAAGGTTGACGTCTTTCACAACAGCTGCCTCCGTAAGATCTGTAATATCTACTGGCCCAACAAGATTCGTAATGAGGAACTGCATAAGAAGACAGCCAGTATGAATATATCCCTTGAGATTAAAAATCGCAGGCTACGTTGGCTCGGTCACGTACTGAGGATGCCCGAAGACAGGATTCCCAAAGTTGCCATGAGATAGACTCCACCTGGAAGAAGGAAAAGAGGCAGGCCAAAAACCACCTGGCGGAGGACAGTGATGAAGGAGCTGGAAGAGATGGGTCTAACATGGGGCGAAGCACAGGCCAAAGCACGGGACAGGTCTCTATGGCAAAGTTTTGTCGCGGCCTTATGTCCCCGACGGGACGAAGAGGATGAATGAATGAATGAATGAATGATAAAACAGAAAGACCTCTGGAAGACCAGATATTTATATATATTTTTTTAACACTATCTAACCTCTCGATGAAATTTTTCTCGTGTAGCAATTTAATGTCATACGAATAATAAACTCCGAGGGCTTTGATAGGTTCGTCAGGCCACTTAATACCGAAGGGTTTTGACTTGTTACTTCTGGAAGATCCTACCCACATACCCTCAGTTTTGGATGTATTGATCCTGAGTCCTGACAATTTCCTGAAAACATTTAAAAGTTTGAAAAGAACGCGTGCCGATTCTGTGTCTGACAAAACTGCTGTTGTATCGTCAGCGTATTGGAGAAGCTTTGTTTCTTCTTTGCCAATTGCAATGCCTTTTATCGCTATATTTTGTCGAATTGCTTTTGCAAGAGTTTCAATTACAACCACGAATAGATATGGAGAGAGGGGATCACCCTGTCTTACTCCTCGTTCCAGAGCAAAATAGTCTGTTGTAAGACCATTATTAATAACACAGCTTTGTATATTTTTATACAGTGTCTTAACCCATCGGATAAAATCAGGAGCAATCCGAAATGGTCATAGTGTCATCCACATAACGGTACCACAAGGCTGAAGGGCTGGAGGATCTTTTTCCAGTTTTATTCTTTGTATTGTTTGTAGTCGTTTTGCGTTCGAACGTTCGGTCGAGGGCACTTGGTAAGACATGCTGGTCCTGTCATTCCGACAGTGACCTATATGATTATTCGGGAGCCCTCGATAGGGAGTTTGTATTGTTAGATTCATTACACATTTCGTGCTTTTATTTGTTGAGTCGTGCCTTGGCTACGAGCCAAGGCGACTATATAAAATGGGCAGAAAAAAGACCGGATTTTCAAGTGGTTTATAGCCTGAGGCGAAGTGTTAGTGACGTCATATCAGTTGATATAGCAACTTCAAGCTCATGGATGATTGGATTTATTTACAACATAAGTAAAAGGAAAATGACGAAACGAGACATATCAAGTAAAAGGAACTTACATTATTGCCGGGTTTGGCGAGAGTTCCATTCGATAACGATTTCGTTTTCTTTCTTTTCGAGCAACAGACAAATGGATATATTAAGTTGACCTTTCATGCACGGGTGATTGCGAAAGACTGATTAAAGGTTTCAAATGACGTACCGTGTAGTAACGTTCGTAACAGATCACCTAGTGTGACCGGAAAAGCGACTGTACATGTAAAACAAATCATAACAATATAATTAATTAATTTTCGTACCTTTGGGGGCACTTACAAGACCCTTAAAGCTTCTTGAAGTGTTATTGTTAATTTTCCTCTCATGTCGTAATTGCTTTTATAAGCGTTTAATTTTCTTTGACTTCTGTAAAACTGCAAGGACCACTTGAACAAACAGTAGCAAAATGTAACTGGATCTTTGAGCAGATCAGGAACAGCAATGAACTAAATAAAAAAAACTTTAAAATGCAAGGCTGATCAGACAGCAAATTCGTTCGATTTCTTTTAATAATATATGCCCGACATTTCGGTTAGACAACACTAACCTTCATCGGAGGCTAGGAAAGCTACTTTCCTAGCCCCTGATGAAGGTTAGTTTTGTTTAACCGAAATGTCGGGCAAATATTATTAAAAGAAATCGAACGAATTTGCTGTCTGATCAGCCTTGCATGTTTAATTTTCTTTAGTTTAGATCTTTGGCAGTATTACGTAACCTTACTCTCCTTTGTATATCGTATATTAATATATTAATGCTCCTTTTCATTGTTTTGAACAGGTTATTATTTGTAAAAATCCGCATACATGCTCACTGAAATGAAACAACAGGTCATTATTGTGGTCAGTGAGGAGGAACAGGAGGTAATTATTAAAAATAGTAACCTCCTGTTCCACCTCACTGATCACAATAATAACCTACTGTTCCACCTCAGTGATTTTCTAGAATCTTCTCAATTTAGCACATCAGCATAATTTATCAAAAATTCCAATATGGATAGCATTCACAACACCTCTGACAAATATTTTTGATGTACGTGTCAACAAAATTAACAAAACATCCCTCTGGACCAACAACATACACCCTGTATCTCCGAGGGACTTATGTTTTTAGGTTTTCAACTACCTTGGTTAAAATCTCAATATTTTCCATTAACCCTAACTGCGGAATGAAAAATTATCGACAGTGAGGCCTATTTTTATCTTAAGCCACACTACAAAACATCAGCGAATACATAATGGGACGCGCGAAACTGGGGGGCGCCCCAGTTTCGCGCGGCCATTACCGTTCGCTTATGTTTCTTCGTTTCTCGCTCGATGGACTGAGCTGGGAAAGAGAGACTGCTCGTAGTCTAATCTAAAGCCCATATCCCCAAATTCCTGATTATTACTCCTGCTGACTGTCAAGGAAATTTTCACTTCGCCAGCTCACATTTTTTCCAAGATTGCATCCTCCTGATTTCTTTTTTATCTCGCTAATGCACATGCGCATTAAACGAGATTTCGGAATCAGTACGAAAAAAGTGACAAAAGTTGTTAACAAAGGTTTCTTTGTTAAATTTGTGGACTTTTGTCCGGGGGGGTTTCTTTTTTCTTCTTTATAGAAGCTATATTAGGGCATTGAGGATATGGTTGGTTAAACCGGTTAGGATTTCAAGAAGATTATTTAGGGAAGCAGCAATCAGTAAGTTCCATTTATGAAATGAATGGCTTTGAGTTCTCATGGCATGTTTCCATGTTCCTTTGGGCAGCACAATGCAAAGGAACGTGGAAATTTCCATGTTTCTTTAGGCAGCACAATGTAAGTTGTCTACTGACACTCCCGCTGACACTCTTCAAATGGGTTGTACTCTTTTCGTAGATTTTAAATTGAATAGCAATAACAAGCTCAGTATTGAGACTTAAAAATATCTAAAATAATCTGACACACAAAAAATGAAAAACATTATTGAATTGCAGAAAGACTGGATTATGCGAAACTGTTGTAATGCTGATTTTTGCAGTGATAGTAACTGGTTATTTCAATGCCGTCTTACTTAGACCATGGTTTAAGCGGGTGACATTTTATCACGGGCGTCGATTGGGGGTCGCACACCTTATTGAGACTTACATAACGTAATGTCGACACTTAGAATTTTATTTTCAATAAATTTTTAAGTGTAAAAAAGAAAATCTAAAGTCACCACTCAGGACCGAACCTGTGACCTCAGCTAGGCTTAAGCTTACATAGCCTACCGTTCCACTGTACTACCTAGCTTCTCGGGTTGCTTAGCCCTAAATTTATCTATATAAACTGCTGACCCTAACCTCAACTGATAGCTAACCAGTTACTCCGTTATATAAGTCTCAATAAGGTGTCCACCCCCAATCTACGCCCGGGCGTTAACTTTTTCCGGTTTAAGCAATCATATTTTTTTCAGAAGTGGGCTATTTTAAGTTAAAAGAGTGTTTTTTGTCAAAGCTTTTTGCATTCGTGGCACTATTTCAGTCCAGAATGTTCCATTTCACGCATCCACGACCCTTAACAATACGCTAACTCGATGCTGTTATAATGTTATCTTCACGCGTCCCTGTACTTTCTTAGTTATACCCTACAATTTTTACTGCGACGAGGACGCGACGCCTTCTTTCAATGCCTCGAGATGATTAGCAACTTGGGATACTTGAGCTGCACCAGTAAGTTCGACGTCTGTTCACCGGCCAGTATACACCTGAGCCAGGACATAACACTTCCATTAGTATCTGCGGTATTATCGTTCGGCAGTAACCTTAATCTGAACAGTTTGATAACACGGGAAGTCCAAAAGGTGATTGTTTTCAGCAGTAATATGCTTGTATAGTGTGATAATAATGTCAGCGAGTGCGATTCCGTGGCGGCGCTTTGAATAAATCAAGTGTCAACCAGTTTTAAAATAATTAAAATGTGCGGAGCAGGTCTCATTTCATTTACTATAAATTTCAGCTTTTGAGTTTAAAACAAGTAAAAAAGCAGCCCACTTTGTAGCCGTGGTCGTAAACATATATTGTAAAAAAAAAAAGAAATAATAATGAATAAATAAAGTATTGTATATCCAAAGGGGCCGAAGACCGAAGTGCACTTTCAAGTAAAATTCAAACGCAGTATCCAAACAATCTCAGCAAATTGAACGTCAATCTTGCATATAAGCACGGTTACCCTGGGAAAAACATGTGGTTTCGATCTCATCATTTTCTTACGACTTGCTTGCTTGTCGCACGGCTTTCGAGAACATCGAGAATGGAAAACAAAACTGATGAAAAACTCGAACTTCAACTAATTTAGACTTTCTTTCCACGTATTGAACGATGCGCGTATATTTAGACCAAGGTCTTATAAAAAAATGGCGTTGATCGTTTCGATGACTTATTTAGGTCAAAAACATCAAAATCGCGAGTTTCTCGCCTTTTTCTTTCTGCAATTCTTCGGCAACCACAAAGTGATTACAGTGGCAGTAAAGCTCACTGTCGTTGCAGATAAAAATTAAACTGATCACAGTACGCAGGTGGCGGCTTAGAATTTTAAACATGAACGCTTATCAGCATAAGTGGAAAAGCGTAATTTCCTGAATTATTCTAGAGCTCTCACGCAAGTATGAACCTACCTGCCATGATCTATCAAGAAACGAAACATAATTATTATCAATTCGCTGTTATGACTCGAATGAGTTCAAATTTTATATTCAAGTTCCGATGAATTCCATTGCATTCTCAAATGCTTGTTCATTTGGCTCGAATGGATTTGCCAGTGGATTTTCAAGATCAGTTGCTTATACGCGCCACACTGTGAAAGAAATTTCCGGGAAAGTAGAAAATTTTACAAGATTTTGGTCTATTCTCTTGCCAAATAATGCCATTTCAATGTAATCGATTTTTGTTCCAGTTAGCGTAAACTTCGAGTTCTACGAAGGGTTCGAGTTTAATCAATTTTTGCATAACCGGAATTCCACTGGATAAAAATGTACGTCGATAAGTCGTGCACTTGTAATAAGCTGAGCGTGCAAGGCCTAGCCGTGTTGGTTTTAACGCAATGAGAAGTTCGTAGACAATATAATAATTAAGGCCTTTAAAAATCAGTTGAAATCATTAATTCAAATGGATGGACTCAATACCTATTTAGTTTACTCTTAATTCAAAAGATAAATAGTATTGAAATATTTATGAAGAGGAATTTAACCGTTAACTGTACTTTACTTATCTATATCCTTGGTGCACTGTATTAAATTTTTCTTATGTTTTTAGAAGACTTACCTTCTACTTGCAGCTGAAAAAGCTAGGCTACATTCATCTTCGCTCGATTCCAGGGGCTCATAAAGTTCGCCAGAAATTGAGCTTGCGGTGATGGTTTTAATTTTATCAGGATTATCGCCATCGCCCTTGCTACTTGGTTCAAACAGGTCACTGCTGGCTATTTCAGAACTGACAGGATTCGCTGTCTCATCTGGTTCGTAAGGGTCACTTGTGACAGGACTGTTTACTACATAAGACGTTGTAAGAACCCGTTTCGATTTTTCAACATGTCAACCATTTTTTACATGTCAACCTCTAGCTCTGAGGTCGTTGCAGCGCCTAGAAATCCGCAGCCAAGAGGACAGATACAACAGTCCACAACATCCCGTGACTACCGAAAACAATTCGTGATCGCGGCACACATGAAACATACGTCAATCAACTTTTTTGATGTTTCAGAATGATGCGCTTATACAAGCACGCAAAAACGTGCATATCTATTTCAGTAGATAGAAGACGGAACGTTCATTAAACAGATTAGAGAATCGTCGAGGCTACAAGAAGAAAATCATGTGTCGGACGACCGGTCCTCGTGCCGATATCAAATAGCATTTTGTTAAGGAAGGTGAAAAGGTTAGAACCTTTAAAAGATGAGGGCCACGGCTGCAATCACCCGAAGTATAGGAATACGAATAAATTTTAAGAATCGCCCCTTCTAGATCAAACGTGAGCAACGACAAGTTGAGAAGGTAACCTGATCCGCTGTATTTTATTTTAAAAGTGCATGCAATGTGCGAAAATAGTGCCTTACATCAAGTTTTTCTGTCTATATATTGATTATATATTTAATAGTAAGGTTGAAAAGGCTATGGCTATGGAACTGACAAATGACACCTAATTTGGTGGGCTCCGGTTTATTTGTATGGCATCTGTAAGGCAACCGTGTATAGGTATAGAAATCAACCCACATTCAGTTTATCTCAAAAGTACGAAAACGGAGAAAAGAACTCAAAATATTTCCTCAATTTAGAAAAAAGAAGCTTTCTGAAAAAGAAAATCTCTAAATTAAAGCTTTGTAATGGAAAAGAAACAGAAAACCCAGATGAAATTTTAATGGAAGAAAAACTTTTCTACCAAAACTTGTATACTTCTAAACAAGTAAATCCTAATGAGGATGGGCTAGACATGTTCTTCAATAATGATTTAATAACTTCACTTGATGTGAATCAATCTAAAACATATGAAGGAAAATTAACGGTAGAAGAGTGCAGCAAAGCCTTAAAAGATATGAAACCCGGCAAAACACCTGGTTCGGATGGTTTTATCTGCAAATTTTATAAATGTTTCTGGGAGGATATTAAATATGAAGTCATAGAAAGTATTAATTACGGCTTCGATAAAGGAGAATTATCGATATGTCAAAGAAGAGGAATTATCTCGCTAGTTCCAAAGAAAGATAAACCAACAAATATACTTAATAATCTGAGACCAATCTCCTTACTAAATACTGATTATAAAATTGCAACAAAAGCAATTGCCAAGAGGCTTGAAAAGATTCTCCCACATATAATAAACCCAGACCAAACAGGATATGTTAAAGAACGTTACATCGGAGAAAATATAAGACTCATTAATGATATGATTAAGTACACATCGAACAAAAACATCCCTGGAGTTGCTATTTTTCTTGATTTTGAAAAAGCCTTCGATTCAATAGAGTGGAATTTTCTTTTCAAAGTCCTTGACAGGTTTAATTTCGGACATGATTTTAAAAACTGGATTAAAGTATTCTACAGTAACATTTCCAGCTGTGTAACCAATAATGGTTATGCGTCAGAATTCTTTAATCTGCAACGGGGCGTAAGACAAGGATGCCCATTATCCGGCATGCTTTTTGTATTAGGCATCGAAATATTAGCTCTTGCAATTAAGAATAATCCCAACATTGAAGGTATCAAAGTAGGAACACAGGAAATAAAAATTTCTCAGTATGCCGATGATACAACCTCATTTTTAAAAAATCTTAATTCAGTAAAGGAACTCTTAGACATCTTAGAAAAATTCGAAAGATGTAGTGGTTTGAAAATTAACCCTTCTAAGTCGGAGGCATTGTGGTTGGGCAAATGGAAGAATAGAAAAGATACTCCTTTTAGTTTCAGATGGCCAGATGAATCTGTTAATGCTTTGGGAATACATTTTTCTAAAAATGAAAAAGTGAGTGAGCAATTAAACTTCCTCAAAAAGCTCAACGACTTACAAAATACTTTAAGCAGCTGGAAAAGAAGAAAATTAACATTACTTGGTAAAATTAATATTGTTAAAACGTTAGGTCTTTCAAAACTCGTCTTCAATGCATCTGTTCTGCCTGTCCCAAATACTTTTTGTGAAGCAGTAAACAATATAACATTTAATTTTATTTGGGACAACAAGAAACCAAAGATTAAAAGAACTACAATTATCGGTGAAAAAGAAAATGGTGGTTTAAACATGATTGATTTTACATTAATGAATAAAGCACTAAAATGCGCCTGGGTGAAACGTTTCAAATCAATGAGAAAAGAGTAGTTAAGGACTTGGCGGCACCAGATCAGTTTTGCAAAACTGATCTGATGCCAAGCCAAGTCTTAACTACTTTCCATATGATGGTAACCAGTTTTTTGTTTCCATTTAATGTAAACCAGTTTTTGGAAAACTATATGTTTCCATAAAATAATTAAACTATATGTTTCCATAAAATAATTAAACTATATGTTAATAAAAACAAAATGGTGCGTTTATTCCATTGCGTGATTCCACATAATAGAATCCTTTGCGTGACACAATTCTCGGAAACACAGGAAGTCTACACAGGATTGAATTAAGGAAAGTTATTTTTTGATTTAATTCTTTGTCATTTTATAATGTCCATAAGCATATGAATTTATACCATCATCTGATATATACCTGTTGTCATCGAAACAGCTGAGTGATACTTTATTGATTTCATAACTTCCTAATTTATGGTTTTGACTTCTTATTGTTTTCATAGTGTGATGCATCTGTTTATTTCCTAATAACGTTTCTTTATAATCTTGATGCTTGATATTATTTTTGATAATATTCTTTTTGATTCCCTTGGCTGTCTTTCGTCCTTTTTGGTTATCTTTTATGTAACTATACATTTTGGATCGCAACCCAACAAATTCACAAATAGGAACTCCTGCGGCTTCATCTTTGAATTTACCAATAACTTTTTTATTTGTCTTATCAAAATACGGGGAGCTTTCAGGGTAGTCGCTGTTATCGAATTTATTTTTATCATTCCAAAAGTCTTGGTATACATCTTCAGCTTCGATTTCATAGGTCAAGCTGTCTGTGTCTGTGAAGAGTAACTTGGCTTTGTCTTCATATTTCTTTTTAATGTAGTTATAATGGAAATCGTACATTAACGTCTTGCTTAAATCTAAGATGCACATACCCACATATGCCGGCCTGTTTAGGGTAAATGTTTCTTTGATCTTATGCACAGCTACTAGATTTTCGTTGAAGATCTTACTACTAACATACGTTGGTTTACTGGCATATTTCAATAGTTTTTTTTCATCGGTGATTAGTCTTACATCTACTCGCTTTCTAATATTTTCCATCGTTTTACCAAATACAGAGTTATTCATAAGTTTAAAGAAGTCTTTTTCAAAAGCATTTTTTGCGTTCTTCCTTTTTTCTGTATTAAAGTCGATATACTGTTTTAACCAAGGAGATTGATCAAACTCTAGTACTCGATGGACTTTAGTTATTTTCAAACCAAGATCAGTGTATAATTGAAGGTTCCTATAATGGAGCACGTATTTTTCTTTGTTCTTCAAGGTTGGTATCAATTTATGAACTAAACCAGTTGATATTTTATATTTCTTCGCGATGTTTTTACAATACCCAGACAACATACTCTCAGTTACTTTAACCTTTTCCGGTCCTAGCGGGTAGTCATTATGAAGATTGTGTAACCCTTCAGGATACTCTAAATTTACTTCCAGTATCAAACCCTTCTCACTATCTTCTTTACACTTGGCTAGGTCTATCTTATCGATCTGTTTTTGTGTCATCCATCTGAATCCGCCTGTTGGAAGGTATTGACTCATTGCCCAGCCATACAGATTATTGGCGTCAAGATACATGATATACTTTGAGGGCGCCTTCTCATCATATGTTTTCATGTATTTATTGTTTGCTTTTCCATAGCGGTTGGCTATATAGCTGATTCCGCCACGCATGCCCTTTTCAATAAATTGAAACATATCAATATCGACCATAAGCTCTAATTTAATGTCAGTCATTTTTAGCATAGCATCCCATGACAAACCGGGAGATGTGAAATAATGACATGGATCAAGTTTATAGTATTCTAGGCATGTTTTCCTGAAGTTTTCGAATACATCAGCTAACAGAATGATGTCAGATTTAAGGTATAAGTCATGGTACTCACCCATATTTTTAAGAGAGGAATGAGTAGAAGTGTATAGAGAGGACTGGCTCACTCCTGTTTCACGCTGGTCTCAAGCGTTTCTCATTTGTTTTCTCACTCCTGTTTCTCGCTGGTTTGAAGCGGTTCTCATTGCTGCCAATTGGGGATGGAGAAACACGTTCAAATTGGTGAGAAAGGTTTCTGACCAGGGGGCAATGAGAAACGCTTCAAACCAGCGTGAAACAGGAGTGAGCCAGTCCTCTCTATACACTTCTACTAAATTCAGCAGAACTTTTTCCCTTCTTCCGGAACAGGGTGGAAATTCTCTCCCAAAAAATCCCGGCGGCGGCAAAATTCTCTCCTGGAAAGAAAATGTCTGATTCCGAAGAAGAAGAAATCGATTTCACTCCTGAACTTGTTCGAGAAACATACACAACATGCCATTCTTCCAAAAATCCCAGGCTGGAACATTTCAAAAATATTATCCGCAAAAATCAGGGAAAAAATCAAATTCCACTCAAAGATCTCGAATTTTATCAAGAACAAATTCTCTCCCAAATTCCCCGTGACGAAATCACAAGAAAAAAAGTCAGGGATTTCGTCAAAGCTTCCAAGTGGAAAAAAGTCTATGGCAACGATCATGCAATTTTTAATCACATAACAGATCACGACGGGAATGATTATGAGCATCTTGAACCATTCCTCATCGACGACTTTAAATATTTCTCACTGGCATATGATGACCTTCATCTCAGCAGAAAAAAGTTTCTCAATTGCCATCAAGTTCTTTTCGCCCTGTTGAAGAAGAACGGTTTCAGCCCCAATGAAGATGATTTCTAACTGCTCAAACTTCCATCCAGACGGGCAGAACAAGAAAAAATAATTCAAACAATCTTCAAAAAATGTCATTGGAAAGAAAATGGATCTTGAAAAAGCATTTTCCGATGAAGCCGAGCGAAGCGAAGCGAGCCTCAGTGCGAGTGACCATGAAAATTGTTCCACATGCTCAGAGGAAGAAACAAGAAGCGCGGATGAGACTCCGACAACATCGGATGATGAATTTATTGTCTCTGATTCGGAGATGGAGGAAGCTGAGCGAAGCGACGAAATCGAAGACTCAATTGAACTTCTCTTTGAGTCATTCGTCAATCTCCAGGAGGAACATAAAATTCTCAGAAATGAACTCCAAAAGCAAAGTTGCCTCCTGTGGGAAATCCACCGGGAAATGAAAGAAAGCAAAGCGAACGAAGCGAAGTGAAGCGAAGCGGTGTTTTGAAATAACAGACTTTGTGAATATTAATGTGAAACATTCATATTCTGACATTTCGAATTGCCCAGCTGCCAGGTTGACATATGGCGGCCAATCAAAAATCGGCATTTTTCCTCACAATAAAGATTCCCACGCGTGGGAAATTATCTTTGTTCCATTGTGTAGATGTTATTTTTAATCCAAATGCTAACTCTTTGATGGTTGCCATAAAAGGTGATGAGACAATAAATATTCCCACGCGTGGGAAATTGAACCAATATCGGCGTGTCCTGGAACCGAGTGATAAACAAGAGTGGAAGGCATATTATTTCGCCAGTTTTTCGGGGGAATAAATTAGCTAACGCGTTAGCCAGTTTTTCGGGGGAAGAAATTGGATCAATTTTGTGGCTAACGCGTTAGCCAGTTTTTCGGGGAAGAAATGAAAATTTTGCCTAACGCGTTGGGTGACAAATCTTTTGTCGCCCGCTGAAAAATCTGCTCAAATTCGCTTTTTGTTGAAATCAGATTTTCATTTGTGTTCGAAATCAGGAGAAGAAAAATGTCAATGGCGGGATTGACATTTTTCGTCAATCTCCCGGAAAATTCTGTTTTATAAAAAATTTTATGTTTCATCATATTAAATTACGTATTTGTCATATCGGAACATGTGGGTGTTGAGTTTTATGGTGTTTCCAGCATAAAACTCGGGGACAAAATGAAATATTATTTTGTCAATCTGGAGATATCTCTATTCAATATATTTTTTTCATTCAAACGAAACAAAGGAAAAAAATATTTCTTCCTGAGAAATCTCGAATTGACAAAAAAAATAATCCGTTGACAAAATATTCCGCTGAATTCAGGGAAAGAAATTCCGCTGAAATCCGAGGAAAGAAATTCAACCCCCGGTGATTTTCCCAGATTTTTCAGCGGAACCTGACTCACTTATTTTTTTGAGATAAGTTCTGAAATGCATCGCATCTTCACATGCTTGTTTATATTTTTTGATTGTGAGAAGATTCTCGCATGTTCTTTTGATTTCTTCCAAATAGGATGACACTGGTTGTCTTTGGAGAATTGAGTTGAAATAATTCATCGTTGCTGTTTCAATCTCTTTCGTTTTTTCATAATTCTCAGAAAGTTGGTCTTCATCCCAGCGATGAAACCCATAAGGCTCGCTAAGACCGATATTAATTAGAAAATTGCGTTCCTCCACAACAAATCGGTGTTCGACATTCATTATTTTAGAAGAAAACATTAAATAATTTTAATTTCAATGATTGACTTTTTTAGCCAAGCTTTTCCACATCGCTCAATGGAACCCAAGAATTAAATTTGTCAGAATAACTTTTCCATTTTACAAGCGCGAGTTTTCGCTTATTATCACGGCGAATAACCTTTTCAATTCGAAACACATCTTGCGTTGTTCTTTGAAGTTCCGCCTCGTAAAATGATCCGGTGATTGATTCTCCCAACAGATCAACTAATTTATACGTTACAGGGTTTGTGTTCTTTATTTCGTCAATCACAAATATCTCCTCTGTCCAGTTCGGCGTGAAACCTTTGTCAAATGTCTTTCGTTTAAACTTAGAAATTCGGACTCTGTCACCAACCCTGAATTTTGCCGGGTTGTGTTTAGCATAAATTAAATCTCCGTATAAATTAGCGAAAACCTTTTTCTCATTTTCCTGTTTGCTCGCCTCTGCGGGAGTCATTCGAATGCTCGAATGAAAACGGTGGTTATATTCATCCACTAATTTGCCAAGTTTGTCCCAGTATATTGTATTGTTGTTAGCAGAAAACATCCGGAAGAGTTTCTCCTTGAAAGACCTGTTCCAGCGCTCAACAACAGATGATTTCTCTTCATTTTCTGTTGTATACAATTTTACCCCATTCTCGCTCAGGAGGCCCTTCATAGTCCCATTGAAAAATTCAGACCCTTTGTCAGTCCAAAGCATTTTCGGTTTTCTCCCCCTGAATATGTCTTTAAAAGCATCAGCCACTGTTTGACCTCGCTTGTCTTTCAGGGGGCGAATCCAACCGAACTTTGAGAAAACATCGATCACCATCAGGAGATATCTGATCCCTTTATTCCACCTCGAAAATTTCCCCATCTCGACCAGATCAGCCGCCCAGATGTTGTCAATCCCATACGCAATGACTCGACGTTTTGGAAAGCGCCGCCTAATTGGCCGGTGTAATTCGTTTGCCAGATTTTGAGTCCACTGGCTTCACTCAAAATCTTTTCCCGTTTTTTGGGGCACCCAAGCGAGCGAAGCGAGCCGAGGCGGAGCCGAGCCCAAGTTTCTGTTTTACATCAATCACGTTTCTCGCCAAAGCATGCCCCCACTGTCTTTCTTTCCAGGGAATCGCATCCAAAGCGGCAACCATTTTCCTGTCGGCTTTGTTTTTGCATTTGCGTGGATTCTTTTCCTTCGCGCAGACTGAATAGTCAACATCGTGTTGCATAGCAACTGCGTCTGTTTTTCCCGTGGGCTGCTGCATAATTTCGAGAATCTTTCCCTTTTCATCAAATCTGACTTGTTTTTCGAGTGGGTTCCAGGGTCCGGTGAAGTTATGTCCAGGCAAAGTGAAACCTTTCTTTGGTCTTGGCAGCTTCCCAATCAGGGAATGAACATCCAACCCGCCGCCATCCAAATCTGCTCGATCTGTCTTATATTTTCTGTTTGGTCGGATCGCTGTGGACAGCTCATTCATCATATCAGCAGAGGTTTTGGCAAGAAATGGTTTCATCTTGTCCAGGGCAAAATCCAATGCTTTTTTCTGAGTGTTTTTGTTTCGCAATAATTCACTGGCTCCATAACGACCCATTTCAACTGTCTTTTTTCCCAACCAAGGCAGTGCATGCGCGACGCCAGTCAGTGCCAACTCTCCAAAGCCAGCTCCGCTGGCTGACCGCAGGTCGCCCCCACCTTGTGGGGGCCGACTCAGTTTCCCGAACTTTTCACAAATCTTGTCTTTTTGATTCCGCAGGAAGCGCAATGGCAAAACCACATTTTTCTGCCATTTTTTGCAGTCATGTATCCAGACGGTTCCACGCATCCCGTCCTGCGTTTCTCCTTCACGCAATATGATTCCATTTTCAATCGAAATATTCTTTTATGAATTTCTCATTCTTTCCTGGGTCACTCAATGAAAAAACCTTCAACGTGTCATAGAAGGATTTTCGTCGAATCTCATTCAAGAAATATAAGCAATAATATCCACATCGGACAGATTCCAAAGCTTGAATTGGATGGCCATAGTTGTAAATTATTTCTTTCCCAATTTTGGCTGCATATTTTACCAATTCAATTGGAGGTGATATTGAGAATGAATCAAAGTAATAGACAACATGCTTCTTGATGAATGTGGCAACCCAGTGCGTTCCGTTCCCAATAGAATCATCTAGATTAATTATGCAGGAACCAGTTTTATGTAAATGATCTTTTGAATCTCTTGAAAAGATTCCTTTGAAATTGGGAATTTTAAGAAACCTCACTCACTCAAGAATATCAAAGTTTGAAATCGGAATATCTTTCCAAGCTGGTCTCAAAGGATGGCCCCTACTAGCGGTATGTTTTGAAAGGGACTGTTTGGCCCCAGCAGAATTCCGCTTCCTCGCTTCGCTCTTTTCCCAGATTTTTTTTTTGTCCGCGACCGCGTTGTTCCCATGTTCCAAAAAATGGCGGCGGTTGATAGGGATAAAGCCCCGGTTTTGGAGCCACTTGCAGCCCGGCAGCAGCTTTCCTCGGAACTTGCAATCCTGAGCCGAATAATTTCGATGCCAGCTCAATAGCCATCGGGATTCCTATCGCGGCTAGTGTTCCAAGAAGCCCGCCATTAATTTGTCGCTGTGTGGGTTTAAAATTTATTCCACTGCCCAGCTTAAGTCCTCTATTAACAGAATCTAAGTGGCTTTTAGTTAACTCTTTGACTCTCCCAAGTTGTGGAAGAAAGTTGAATGGCACGGCAATACCTTTTCCAAATAT
The DNA here is from genome assembly GCA_022457155.1 of Cladopsammia gracilis. NCBI lineage: Eukaryota > Metazoa > Cnidaria > Anthozoa > Scleractinia > Dendrophylliidae > Cladopsammia > Cladopsammia gracilis. The sequence continues at coordinate 113,337 of JAJGOT010000171.1, read as the reverse complement.
TTTATCAATCCCCAAGCTCCCCAAAGCACTCAATGCTCCAGTCGCAAGATGCGGGGCAACTTTTGAAACCCCTTTTGTTGCAAATGGAAGCAGCTTCGATCCCAGGGAAATCAACGAAGTCCAAAGACTCCCACCCACAACTTTTCTGATTTGTGTTTTAGAGATTGACAATTCAACTCCCCGTCCCAAACTGATTGCTTTTTGAACTTTGTTTATTTGAGTCTTTGTTAACAACAGTTCATCTGGCCCTTTCAATTCATTTCGCGAAAGTCTCAATGTTATGGAAGAGTTATTTTTCACAGCTTTTGCAAGCTTTGTTTTTTGCCCATCTGATAATTTCACACCATATGGAATATACGACGTCATTTCAATATTTTCAATATCGAAATAAGTTTTCAGGCTTTGATCAGAAGTTTGTTTGATGCTGTATACAACTCAATTTCTTTTTCATGCAACACCAAGGCGTTCAATGTGTACTGCGTTGCATTTGCTCCATTCAATTCGTATCGGAAAGTCAGAGACACAACCCCATCTTTCACATCATCTTCTTGGTTTCGGAGATCGAAGTAAAGCATGCCGAAGAGGTTTTTGAAATTTGCTCGGGTAATCAATGGCCCGCTTAAAACGTCATTATAAGCGGAATTGAATGACATCAAAGCTCGATAAAGCCTAGATTCCTCATCAGTTGTCATTTCCAATTGAGGGTAATAAATTGAGTTGTTCAACTCCAGTTGAGCTCGACTGAAGTGCTGGTTGTTTGCTCCAATGCTGAATGTCGTGAATTTGAAGATATCATGTGTCTGGCTATTGTAAGATGCCGTCGGAACAACCCAAATCAACACATGTCGCGGTCTTCGAAGCCCCGTGGAAATGCGAAAGTAGCTATTCACAGCTGCTGTTTGCGCTATTTCATGGTGTTCTTTCAAATATGTCCACTTTTTCGGTTTCAGATAACCTTCAAGATATTGTTTCAAGCCTCTTCCATTGAAAATGATTTTGGGGCACCACAATCTGAGTTTAGTGAGAATTACTTTTGAATCTGGCGCAGCGCCTTTTTTGAAAATCAGATTGTTGTCATTTTCAAGTTCCAACACGAGTGTTGTCTTTATATTTGGGTGAAGGTTACTTTTGAAAGCAGCGAAATAACTGTATAAATTCAGGGGAATTGATATTTTGTTGATATTTGCCGCATCCGTCAGGATCTTTCGTCTGGCAAAACCCTCATTATACAGCGCCTGAGCTGGCCGTGCTTCTGTTGTTCCCGTTGATGTATCGGGATAGAAGAACTGATCTTGCCCAACCGAATCGGCATAGGTTTTCGTGTATTTCAAGAGCGTCAATGCATTTGCCGATTCATTTGCTCTTGTGTTGTTATAAATTGATTGCCCGTTACATTGAACTTCGATTTTTTTGATGAATGTCAAACCATTAGTTGTCGTGCAATCTTGGTTACCATTATTTGGCCCCGCGGTTATTCCAGTTGCACTGTCAGCCGTTGTAACAAGCTCAAAGTCAACCTCCAGATATGCATTATACCAATCAATTGGGTTTGCTTCTGAGGAATTATCCACGTTGAAGCGATAATTAGTTTTTTCCTGCCTGTTGTCATTTGCAATGTTGTCATTGAGTGGTGTTGCTAGATCATAATATGTATATTCATATCTTTTTACGAATTCCGGGTTTCTAAAATTCACTGCCATTTTATTAGATAGTTTTTTCTTTTCAGAGGAGGCCCTTATAAACATCTTTCACATATTGGTATTTGTCAGTGTCTTCTTGGAAGCGGACTTTCTTCAGTATTTCCCCAATTTCTTTTCCTTTTGTTTCCGGGGCCGCTGGTTTCGCGTGGGCTTCGCTTTCGCTCGGTTTCTTTGTTGTGAATTTATCATAAATTTTTTCACCAATGAGTTGTCCAGTCTTTTCTCCAACTTTCTCTGCTCCTTTTTCAACTAATTTTTCTGCTGCCTTTGAAGCTAATTTTGAAGCTGTTTTTCCTGTTAATTTAGCTGCAAGTTTCGAGAAAACGTCAGAAAAACCACCTCCATATCTTATTTCACCTGTATCAGGATCTCTTTCTCTTCTTTCATCCATTTTTAATTACCACAGTCAAAGAAATATCAATATCATTCAAATCAACTTCTCGGCCTTCATCATCAGTAATGTAGAAGGTGACCTCAGAAATATGCGGGGAGTTTATTTTATTCCACAAGTAATTTATTGGTTGAATTTCGAATGGCAATGATCTGGTTTTAGTGTTGGTTGAGAACGTGTAAAGCGCATTTGACCTTTTCCCGGAGACAATTGAATCGCTCAAAAGACTGCATCTGAGATAGAGATTGTCAACACTGTTTGATATATTTGGAAAATTCGTTCCATAAGCACTAGCTGTCAGTTTAGCCGCATCAAATCCCACCAAGATGTGAAAGTTTCCACTGTTTGCAAAATCAATTTGAAAGTTATCTTGCAGTTGAATGAAAACTTTGAAAGTGGTCAAATCAAACAACATATTTATACCATAAGTATCCCCTGTTTTTCCAATGCTTTTGTAAATGAATTCGTTGATGTCTTCATAGTCATAAATTCCCGCAGGAAAGGTGATTGTTTCCCATGTCTTGCCCTTGTCTTTTGAAATCACCAACTTGTTGTTGCTGTATTTAGGCCTGATATTATGCCAGCTTGCCGTCATGGAAAGATGATCCAAAGCCATATAGTGCGGTTTATTATCTTCCAGCTGCAACTCTGGAGAAAACCTCGTTGTGAAATTCCCTGGTTTATTTTGTGAGTTTTGTTTTCTTGCATCAATTGATTTAAAGACAAGTACTCGATTTACATCCATTATTTTAAATATTTCTGATAAAGTTTTTCATGCATTGTTCTATCGATTGCTCCAATTCTCAAGAGTTCATCATTTATTTGGGACAGATCATTCCTCAAAACAGGAGAATTGTTGCCAGCAGCCATTGAGCCAATCAAAATTTTCATCCGATCTGCCAGCTCTTCTGGCTTTTGATAGAAGACAACGCTGGATCCCACCATCCTTGATTTACCTGAGGATTTGTGAGGTGGCATATTTGACAGTGTGTTCAAATCGTTGAAAATCCTCACGGCATTCAACGAATAGTTCTTTTTCGGGTTGAATCTTTTTGTTAGCAGGTCGATGAGTGATTTATCCGCATCTGCTTGATAGACCAGTTTCCCACCTCTGAAGGCATTCAGTTTCATTTCATTGAAAAGTTTGGGGACATCAACGAGGAGCCCACCATAGTGATCATTTTGAATCTTGAAGGCATTTCTGCGAGGTTGTTTGTATTTCCTGAGCCCCGTTCCCGTTTTTTTGTCATCATAGATATTGTGAATAGATATTTCTCAAAGATTGGCCTTTCCACATCTCTCCGTTTTTCTAATTCTTTAACGATCCTATCTTTTGACTCTGGGCTGAGTCCTTTTTTGTTTTTCGTCCGCGTGATTTCACCAGATACCTTTTTTCGTTCTTGCTTTGCTTTTTTCTCCGTTTCGATTAAGCCATCTGGTCCCAATGAAAGTAAGTCATTAGGTTCTGGTAACCCGATTGCCTTGATAAATGCTAATTCCGACTCTTCAAATCCCTGGTTCGGGATAAGGATGTCTGCTTTTGGCGCCGCGGTTGCTCCCTTTTCTTCTTCCGCAGCAGGTACCTGAGGAAGCTCTCTATTCAACGTGACGATGTCCTGAATTCCTTCAGTCAAAGCAAGTTGATTTTGCCTGAGTTGCTCAATCACTGCATCTTGTTTTGCATCTGTCTTCTTTTGTTGCTCCAGCAGGGGTTCTCTGAGAGTCTTGAAATAATCACTCATGACAACATCCCGCCCTTTTTCTTGGTCTTTCATTTCATTTTTCACTTCTGTGACGGCTTTCGCGATTTGATACCCTTCAAATTCTCTACCGACAAACTTTCGTATGTTGTTAAGATCCATTTTAAGTGACAAAACAACATTTATCTTTGGAGATAAATGTTATCTCAACACGTAAAATGAAGATTCCAAATTATGATCGAAACGCGAGCGGAGCGAAGCCAGCGAACCGAAAATATTGTGATTTCCTTGATGAAGATTTCCGAATGCTCATTGCGGGTCAAACCCGTTGCGGAAAAACAAACACTTTAATGCACATGTTGCGACAACCTCTCGTCTTCTATGATAAAATTTATTTCTACTCTCCCAATCAACATCAAGACAAAATCGTTGATCTACAAAAGTTGATGGAAGGTGTCAGCCAAAAAGTCGGGTATCCAGTTCTCGAAATTCTGGGGCCAGATGACATCATGAATACCTCAGATTATCCAAGCAACAATCGGAAAGTCGTCGTGTTTGATGACCTCATGAACTCATCCGATCGAATTCAAAAACAAATCGCCAATCATTGGACAGATGGAAGGCATCACGGAATCAGTCCAATTTATCTTTCCCAGTCCTATTATGATGTTCCACAAAAGATTCGTTTGAATTGTTCACACATGCTGCTTTATCCACCAGCAACAAAAACTCACCTCGATCTCATTGCAAAGGAGAATTTGATTGACCCCCATCTTTTCAACAGATTGAACCCATTCGAATTCCTTTTCCTTGACAAAGAAAAGAAAAGTGTTGCCAAAAACTTTGATGAAACCTTTTAAAATGGGCATATTCAACAATGTAGGACGATACACAGGTGTTGACATGAGGGAATACATAAAAAATTTCAACAAACAAGTTCAACAAGGTGGTTTGAAATTAGACACCAACAATAATTATGATAAAAAGAAACATAGAATGCACGATCACTGCAACAAACCGATGAGAATGGCCGGATCTGGTTTCCAGACCTAGATCAGTATTAATACTTGAAGTGAAGCAAAAAACGGCAAACTGATCCTTACGGCAGGAAAACAGAAGCAGAAGCAGAAGCAAATAAAATAAAATAAAAGTGGAATATAATAGTGCCCAATATTTCGCTTTGCAAAACAAAGCTTCTTCAGGGGCTAGCACTATAAATGATTACAACTGTAAAACCGTTATACAAGTGGTTTTGAAAAAACTAAAGAATAACAAAAACAATGAATATGATTGGCGAAGGGTTTGACGGGTGATAAACTAAACTGACTAGTGATGAGAAAGTTAATTAACGTAATATATCGTGTCAATACATCGGAGAAACAAAACGCAAACTTAATGAACGCTTTGGTGAACATCGCCGTTCTGTAGAGAATCCACATCACCTCAGCTGCCCTACTCCTATATCACAACACTTTAATCTACCGGGACACTCCACTAAGGATATGCAACTTATACCACTGGAATTAATACGTAATAGCAGAGACTCTGTACGAAAAGCGCGTGAAGCATTTCTCATAGACAAAGCAAAGACGTTAGAACCACTTGGAATCAACAGACGCGACGAACTTCATTAACTTTCTCATCACTAGTCAGTTTAGTTTATCACCCGTCAAACCCTTCGCCAATCATATTCATTGTTTTTGTTATTCTTTAGTTTTTTCAAAACCACTTGTATAACGGTTTTACAGTTGTAATCATATATAGTGCTAGCCCCTGAAGAAGCTTTGTTTTGCAAAGCGAAATATTGGGCACTATTATATTCCACTTTTATTTTATTTTATTTGCTTCTGCTTCTGCTTCTGTTTTCCTGCCGTAAGGATCAGTTTGCCGTTTTTTGCTTCAATAATTATGATATCCAACAAAAACGACTGGCTAATGTTGCCGAAGGAGTTGACAATGATGACGCAATCACAAAACACCAAGTTGACACGCTTGCAACGCAATTGCGGGCAGATTCACTTCAGGTGGATGGTTCCTCGCATATGACTGGGGATCTTGATCTCAGGGGACAAAAACTCATCAACCCCGGGAAAATAGAAATGAATCGCAAATTGATCGTCAATCTGGACACTGATGAAAACCAGGATTTGTCAGCGGTGAATATGATCACATTGAAGAAATTCCACCCTGCTGCTCCTGAACCAACTCACGAAGTCACGAAGGACCTGGATTTGAAAGGACTTTTCAACGTGAAAAACTCAAAACAGCAGACATGGCATGATTTGGGAGTGCATTATAACAATCTGGTTTCTTATAATGACGTCAAGAATGTCTTCGTATCCCGCAAAGAGACGTTTCCAATGGAGACGGCTTTGGATATGGGAAATCACACCATTTTTAACGTAAAAGATCCCGAAGTTGCCGACCAAGGCGCAAATATGCGATATGTGGACAGCCAATCCGCGAAAAAGCTTTCGTTGGAAGGTGGGACAATGACCAGAAACTTGGATATGAACTCGCAACAAATAAACAATATTGCAACGCCAACTCTGAAGCGACAACCCACGCCAAAATCTTATGTGGATAATGCGATAGGAGGTGTGGTAGCCCACACGATGGAATTAGAAGAGAAGATCAAAAAATACGTAAATGAATCGCATATCACGTCAACCTCGCATCCAAAGGACGCATTCCGCTATCTGATGGAAAATGTGGATGAATCCAGCTCTGAACATGATATGGAAGTAACTGGCATAACTGATTTTTCAAATTCGCCGCATCTTTTCAACAAGAAGGCCTATGACTTGCAAATAACCAAAGATCTTTTCAATGAATACGATGGGAGACTTGGATTCAATATGTACAAACTCCCAGAGGGAGAATACACGATTTGCATTGAATTCTTCCCCGCGTCAATGGATGGTGTGAGCGTTGACGTTGTGAGCACAAGTCTGAATATCAATCAGCAATCAACTAAGAAGTTTTCGGGGTATTCCAGATCCATTATCCACATGCATAAATGGCAGATCTCTCCGCCTGAATTCATTTTCCTGGATCTGAAGTGGCGAGGAACTGCCGAGTCAGCTGAAAAAGGAAACGCAAAGTTGATCATATATGGAGTTGCTGGCTCGCAGTCGGATGTTGAAAGCAGCGTCTTCGATTCCCCTTTTGTTTTTGAGGGCGGGAAGATGGTTATGGAGACTGACTTGGATTTGAATGGCCATCAAATCCTCAATTCAAATTTGAAGAATAATTTCATGCTGATTGGAAGATTTAGAAAATCATCTGGAGACGCCATAAATATACTTTTTGATAATTTTTTCAATGATATAGTCATCCCCATCCGATGCAAATTAATTAAAGCATATGCTCAAATTTTATCGAAAACATCTTCTTTTCCACAACTAAGTTTATATCTCCCAGATAAAGAATCACAAAGTGGAACGAGGGTTAGCAGAGATAATAGAATTCAATTATTTGTCTTTTACAATGTTGTTTATAAAGAAGGAGAGTTATTTTCAGCAAGAATAGATGATCGATCATTAAATATTGACAAGGCCCAAATCACATTTCTTTTTGAAATTATCTAGAAAAATGAGAGCGAGCGAGCGAAGCGAACCGAGCCGAGCGAAGGCGAAACCCACGCGAAAACAAAGCATCTTCAATTTCAATCACATCAACCCATGCATTGGGGAAGAAAAACTGGCCGAGATCAAGCAACTCTTCCGATTCTATCACAAAAGATATTGGTGTTTGAAAAGAGCTCATCACCATTTCAAACGCATGAATCTTTTGGTGAACATGACATCGTCAGCGCTGGTTGCGATTGGAACGATCGCGGGGGCAGCAACAATGAATCCCATCGTTTTGGGAGTGATTTCAGGTGCAGGATTGATCATCAAAACAGGGAATGAAATGAAGAAATATGGAAACAAAACTGACATGGCCAAGTTCGCCTTCACCACTTATGAAAAAACTCTGACTGAGTTGAGATTTGCTTTGAGATCAGGAAAATTCGACAGGGGCGAATTCCTCCCTGCGATGGAAGCGATTGACGGGATCGTGATCGACTTGGGGTTGAATCTGGAGAGATTTGAGAGGAAATATGACACTCTCTTTGAATAATTTCATTTCCGCTGGAAATGAAAATCACAGCTCACTTAGGAATTATCTGAACTCTCCAATACCATTCCCCAGCAAACTCCCTAACATCCAGGGGAAAGATCGGCATCCAGAGATCGCTTTCCAGGATTTCTCGCGGCGGGGCAGGAAAAGGAAAACCGACCTCCAACGAGGTGGGAGTCGGCCCCATCGCCACGCAATTATCAAAGTGCTCACTGACCACCAGAAACTGCATTTCGTCGTGGTCTTTTTCAACGAAACCTTTCACCCGAAATCCCTGGGGAAGAAGCTGATGCATATTCTTCAAATAATCGAATTCTGGATCCATTGGCGCACTTTCGCAACGCTCCCAAATATCTGGATGGAATGGATTTCGCTCACTCTCGATGAGTTTCATGCGCTTCTTTTCCGTTTTCTCCCATTCCTCTTCCGCCTTTTCCTCAGGAGAGGGCATGTCTTTCGCATTTTCCTCGGCCCAAGCCGCCATTTTTTCCTCATCTTCCAGTGCGTGTTTTTCGCGGTCCGTGACAGGTGTTTCCCGCAGATAAGTTTCCATCCTGACTGATTTCGTCTGTCGAAGTGAAAGTTGAGTTCTGGGAAAAACTTTGAGTTGATCGTACTGATCACCTATCTCTTCCACCGCACCCCAATCTTTCTTCGCCAGTGCATTGAGGGCCGCTTTATCCAGCCTTTCCCGTTCTTCCTCAACTCGTTTCTGGGGAGATCGTTCTTCCCCGGGAATCTCAACCGTGAATTTCTCCCCGTCGGATTTTCTAGTGAATGAATCTCTCCCGCTTCTGAGGGCATTGGGAATGGTTTTTGGATCAATCCCCAATTCTCTCGAGGCCGCGGCAATGGAGGAAAATTCTTGTCGCCCGCCAATCTCTGACATGACGCGGATCGCGGGAAGAGTTCTGGGGGAAACCGTGAAAGTCGATCCCGCAATTCGCGTAACTGTCACCTCTTGCCCCTGTTTGGTTTTCACATCTGCCGAGTTGGAATTCTTCAAAACGCGGGCGATAGTTGCTCGCGGAACTCCAAGCGCATCAGCCATTTCACCTTGAGTTTCAAATTCGATTCCAGCTGCGGAATATTCCATTTGCCTCATGACCAAAACCGGCATCCCTCGAAACTGGAAATGATTTTTCCCCTTCTTGAGTTGTTTATTCAGATATTGCCTGGAAACACCGAGTTGCTTTGCCATCGCCGCTTCGGATTTGGCCGCGTCTCCGATGATTTTTCCATATGAAACTAGCACCCACATTTTAGGGGCGACACTTTTTTGAGAGCTTTTTTGAGAAAAACGATTTGGGAAATTCTGGTGAATTCTGGGAGAAAAAATCAAATGAAAAATATTCCGCTGAAATCTCATTGGCGACGCATTTTTCATTTGCGCTGAAATCAGGAGAAAAAGAAGGCAACGGTGGGATTGACATTTTGCGTCAATCTCCGAAAAATTCTTTTTATTTTAAAAATCATTTATTTTCATGCATTTTTATAACGGTTTTGTCATATCGGAACATGTGGGTGCTTGATTTTGTGGTGTGTCCAGCCTAAAACTCAGGGGACAAAATGAAATATTTTTTGTCAACTCGAGATATCTCTATTCAATATATTTTTTTCATTCAAACGAAACCAAGAAAAAAAATATTTCGTCCTGAGAAATCTCGAATTGACAAAAAATCATCCGTTGACAAAATATTCCGCTGAAATCAGGGAAAGAAATTCTGCTCCAAATCCTGGGCAAAATCCTGGGTAAAATCTACCCAAATGAACTGAAAAAATCTGGGGCAAAATCAGACCTGCCACACGTGGCAAATCTGAAAAATCAGGAAAAAGGTTCTGCCCAAATTCACCAGAATATTTTCCAGAATCGGATTCTGGAAAAGATTTTCCTCCGGATTTCAGCGGGGGCGATCAAACTTCATCATCGTCCTCATTCCTGTCTTCGAACTCATCGAATTCCGAGGCCGCCTGCACCATTTCCTCCACCAAAACTTCGTACACAATGCATGTGATCGCTTTCACATTTCCGCAGAAAAGGTGTTTGATGGAAAAGACGACTTGCCCGCGGAGAGGCATGCCAATGAGCTCTTTTTGCTTTCGGATGGGTTTTTTCTTCCCATCATCGCACAACTCCCAAAATCGACACGAGAAATCCGTTTTTGGGAGTTTGGAGGGATAAATCTTTGCATAAATCTTTTCCTGCTCGGATTTGTCGATTTTCACGAGAGTGAAATCTCCCTCGTGGAATTTGGCGAAAGACGGGGAAATCTCTTTGATTGCCTGCTTCTTTTTCATCGCAGCAGAATTGAGACGTTTTTCCAGATCTTTGAAGAATGACACTTCGTCTTCCGGAAGACTGATTCCCAGAGAAAACGATTCACCTTGATGAGCGAAAATCTTGAATTTGGTTTGGAGTTTCACTTTGAGCCATTTGCCATCGTGGAGGCATGGGAGGAGACAGAAAGAAATTTTGCCAGAAGATTTTTTCACGGGGTTGTCGAGAGAGATGTCGGAGATAGATATTTTCGCGGGATTCATTTTCTTGGGTGAGACAAAAAATGAATTAAATCCCAAAAAATCCATTTTTCCATGAACTTGCGGTCCTCTTCCGATCGGACTGGGAGAAAACCAGTGGCCATGTCAACCGCTTTTTGAAAGTTTCTTTCTGCTTCACACGCTTTTTCCCAAACGATTTCCTCTTTGGTTTTTTCTGCCTCTTTCTGAGGAGTGGATTTGTTTTCACCTGACATTTTCTCTCCAATGGAGAAAAAATTCAAAACGTGGCTTGAAAATCTTCAACGCATTTGTCCATAGCAGCATTAATGCCGGTGTAAACTTTGGGCATTCCTTTTCTTGCTCGAGAACACATAAATTTTTCATCCGCAGCCTTCACTCTCATGAGATTCAGGAATTTCTCCAGTCTGGGAGAAACCCAAGTGACTTCATGCGATTTTTCCCCTGAATCCAGAAAATGAGTTTTTTTCTTGCAGAGTTGATTGAAAAAAACTGTGCGCGATAACCCAAATCGTTCCCGAATTTCCTCTGCGGTGAAAAAGTCTTCCCCATCAATCTGGATGAATGGTGCGTCTTCTTCCTCCTGAATCCAGAACACTTTTTGGCCGGCTCTTCTGGTATATTTGGTGTTGCCCGATTTGAGAACTCGCAAAATCGTTTTGGAGGGGAGGCCAGTTTTTTCGCTGGTTTCTTTGAATGTGAAAAAAGGTTGCTTTTCTTTTCCTTCTTCCTGAATCGAAAATTTCATTTTAAATGGGGAAAAAAGATTTTTTTTCTCCATTAAAATGAATTCGCGAGAATTGAAAAATTGGGCTCGTGAAGAAGGAATTGCTGGGTTCTCCCGAATGTCCAAAGCCGAATTGATGGAACTTTGGGAAGAATCGCAACCTGCAAGGCCGAGAAAGAAAGGATATCCCAGCGTCCCAAAGATTTTCAAAGCCCCGAAAACCCTCCTAGATTCAAGAAATAAAAAAATTTCAGCGCCTATTTTGATTCCGGAAAGAAGAGATTTTCCTTCCAGAGCCATGCCCAGAGCGATTGAACAAAATGTGGAAACTGTTGTAGATTGGTTGAATTGGTTGGAAAGTGTGGATGATGTTGATGTTCGGAGGAGATCGAATCCCGCGGTTGAAAGATTGAAGAAGCAGATTGCTGAATTGCGGAAGGAAGAATTTGTTGTGGAAGAAAGAGAATCCGCTTTGAAAGGTTTTGCGAGATCATTTGGCATTCCCGGCAGACCAGGTTTTTCTCCCAGAGAATTCTTGAGGACTGTGAGCCGGAAAGTCATTGATTTGTTTGAGAAGAACAAAAGAACCAAAACAAAGATGATTCTTTCCTGCCGAATGAGTCGCACGGATCTGGCAACTGGAGAAGTGACTGAGAAAATGGCTGATTTCCATTCCCAAATGGAAATGAATTTGGAAGGAACCGACCGGAAAGATCTCTTCTATCGCATGGTTGAAAGAATTCTTGAAAACCTTGCGAATTTTCAAAGGAGAGGATCGAACTGGAGATTCGAGGAAGTGACAGATCTGACAATTCTCTTCACCAAGCACCGGCCATTGGGTGGAGGTTCTCACATTCCACTTCCTTCCACATTGAAGAACAAAAAAGCTGTGGTGAACTTGAAAAATGCGGATGAAATGTGTTTCAAATGGTGTGCGACAAGAGCTTGTTTCCCAGTGGAGAAAAATGCAGAAAGAATTTCAGGGGAATTGAGAAAACACGCAGAAACCATGGATTGGAGCGGTTTGTCTTTTCCAACTCCCCTGAGTGATATTTGAAAATTCGAACGGAGAAATCCAGGATTGGCTGTGCATGTTTTTGGGTTTGAAGATGGTTGTGTTTTCCCCCTGAGAATTTCTGAAGCGAAAGGAAAAATGATTGACCTCCTGTGGTTGAAGCAAGACGAGCAAACTCACTTCTGCTGGATCCGCAGTCTCAGCCGCCTTTTGTCGAATCAAGTGTCAAAACACAATGGCGCACTTGTTTTCTGCAGGAGATGCTTGAACCACTTTCCCAATGAAGAAAAATTGGAGAAACATGCGGAATCTTGTTCCCAATTTAAAGCTGTGAGAATTATTATGCCGGAAGAGGAAAGCACGGTGAAATTCAAAAACTGGCACAGGAAAATGATTTTCCCCTTTGTCATCTATGCCGATTTTGAAGCGAGGCAACTCCCCGTGGCATCTGCAAGACCAAATCCAATGAAAAGTTTCACGGAGAAATTCCAGAAGCACATTCCCTGTTCTTTCGCTTTCCATCTTGTTTCCCCGTTTGTGAAGCGAGATCCAGTTTTGTTTCGAGCAGAAAATGATTCCGTGGATGTTGGGGAAAGATTCGTGGAAGATTTGGTGCAGTTTGTGAAAGAAATTCAAGAAGAAATGAAATTCCCGAAGCGGATGAAATTTGGGAAAAAAGAGAGAATGTTGTTTGATGCCGCAACTGTTTGTTGGATCTGTGAAAAAGAATTTGGATTGGGGGAAAAGAGAGTCAGGGATCACTGCCACTTTTCCGGAAAATTCCGAGGAGCAGCTCATGAGAGTTGCAATCTGAATTTCAGAAAACCCAAATTCACCCCTGTGTTTTTCCACAACCTGACTGGCTATGACGCTCATCTTTTCGTGAAAAATCTGGGAAAAATTGAAGGAGATATCACTTGCATCCCCAACAACGAAGAAAAATACATCTCCTTCTCCAAAAAGATTCTGCTGGGAACAAGATTGAATGATGAAGGGAAAGTTGTAAAAATTTGGCATGAAATTCGATTTCTAGATTCAGCCCGATTCATGGCAGCTCCCTTGGGCAACTTGGTGAAGAATTTGACGGATGAAGACTTCCTGGAAACTCGGAAGGTCTTTGGCGAAAAATGGGAGTTGATGAAACGGAAAGGAGTTTTTCCCTATGAATGGCTGGATTCCACAGAAAAATTTCAGGAGAAACTGCCTGAGAAATCCACCTTCTTCTCCAAACTGAACGATGAGGGCATTTCCGATGAAGACTTTCAATTCGCTGAAAAAGTTTGGAAAGAAATGGAGATGAACAACATGGGAGATTTCCACGATGCATATCTGAAATCAGATATGACTTTGTTGGCGGATGTTTTCCAAGAATTCAGAAAAGTTTGTCGGAAACATTATGACGTCGATCCTGCTTGGTTTTACACTTCTCCCGGTTTAGCCTGGGATGCAGCTTTGAAGGAAAGCGGAGTTGAATTGGAACTGTTGACTGACCCAGATATGTTGCTGTTCTTCGAGAGAGGAATTCGTGGAGGTGTTTCAACAATTATGCACAGAAGAGCCAGGGCCAACAACAAATTCATGGGTGATGATTTCAATCCTGAGAAACCTTCAACCTTCATTCCCTATTGGGATGCAAACTCCCTCTATGCTTGGGCAATGACAAATCCTCTCCCTGTGGGTGAGTTTGAGTGGATGAACGAAGAAGAGTTGAGAAACTGGGAAAATGAAAGCTGCGTGCTGGAAGTGGATGTGGAAATCCCAGATGAATTGCATGAGATTTTTAATGATTTGCCGCCTCTCCCAGAGAGAAAGATGATTGGAAAAGTGGAAAAGCTCATTCCCAACCTTGAGAACAAGGAAAAGATGGTTGTGCATCGGAAAATCTTGAAGCAAGCTCTAGTTCTTGGATGCCGCCTGACGAAGATTTGGAGGGGAGTGAAATTCAGGGAAGAAAGATGGTTGGCATCTTTCATTCAAAAGAACATTGCGTTGAGGCAATCATCCCGAAACGTTTTCGAGAAAGATTTCTTCAAACTGATGAACAACGCTGTCTTCGGGAAAACAATGGAAAACATTCGAAACAGAATAGTCTTTCATTTGGTGTCGTCAGAAAAGAAACTAGTGAAACTCTCTTCCCGACCCAGCTTTGAGCATTTCACAATCTTTGATGAAAATTTGGTTGGAGTCCATATGCGGCGAACTAAGATGGTCTTCAACAAACCTGTTTTTGTGGGACAAGCAATTTTGGACATTTCAAAAACTTTGATCTATGACTTTCACTATAACTATGTGAAAAAGAAATGGGAAAAAGCGCAGTTGTGTTTCACTGACACTGACTCCCTGCTCTATGAGATTGAAACAGAAAATTTGTTTGCAGACATCTCCGGAGATGTTGATGCAAAATTTGACACTTCTGAATTTTCTGAAACGCATCCGTGCGTTGTTGATGGAACTTTGGAGAGAAAAAACAAGAAAGTTTTGGGACTGATGAAAGATGAAGCTTGTGGTGGAATCATTGAAGAATTTGTGGGATTGAAACCAAAATTATATTCCATCAAGATGCATAGAGGCGGGGGAACGAAGAAATGCAAAGGAGTGAAAAAGAAAGTTGTGAAAAAGCGAATCTCCCATGAAGACTTTGTTGCCTGTCTGGAAAGTCAAAAACCGGCAATGCGGCAAATGGAATGCATCCGCAGTTTGAAGCATGAACTCTTTTCCCAAACTGTGAACAAGACTGCGTTGAGTGCAAATGATGACAAACGATTTGTGTGTGAAGATGGAATTGGGACATTGGCGTGGGGGCATTGGCGGTTGAGAGGGGAAAAAACTTCTGCTGAATTTAGTAGAAGTGTATAGAGAGGACTGGCTCACTCCTGTTTCACGCTGGTCTCAGGCGTTTCTCATTTGTTTTCTCACTCCTGTTTCTCGCTGGTTTGAAGCGGTTCTCATTGCTGCCAATTGGGGATGGAGAAACACGTTCAAATTGGTGAGAAAGGTTTCTGACCAGGGGGCAATGAGAAACGCTTCAAACCAGCGTGAAACAGGAGTGAGCCAGTCCTCTCTATACACTTCTACTAGAATGTATTCCACACATTTTGGGCATGTTTATAGTCTTCGTCTGATATATGTTCATCATTTAATATGCTGTAAAATTCTTCTTTCGGTGGTAGCTTTTCATCGAATTTATTAAAACTGTCCATGTAGTCGTAAGGGTATACTCCTTTTCTAGCCATCAGATCAAGCTTTTTACCTTTGAATTTTTGAGAGGTATATTTTAATGATTTTCTTGGTAGATTACTCACTAGTTTTTCCAAACCAGAGCTCATGAATTGGAAACTATCGAGAAAGGTTAAGTGATTACGCAACATGAAAGCCATATACTTTTCCATATTATTCGGAATTGCATTGATATTCATTTGACATTTTTCACCTTTTTATTTGTATATGTATGCTTCTTGACTATTTCACCGATCTCTTGCATGATGAAATGAGAGTCATACCCACGGAGATTATGGAATATCACAGGTATTTTCATTTCTTCTGGTTTTATTCTGAGTTTTAAATTACAATCTTGATGAGCGGATCCTCTGTACTGACCAGTTATATGACAGTGATCTCTTACTCTTAGATCGGTTTTGTTATATTCTTTCTCGCATATATGGCATTTATCAGCTTTTTGGAATTCTTCTTCATCGTCTTTGGTCATTCTTAATGGTTTATTGAATTCTTTTTTCATAACCTTCTTACAATATTTAACTTCCTCCAGCATAGCTTCCATGAATTTGTATACAGCTCTTTCGCCTCTATAGACCTGAACTGGTTTACTGTATTTATCATCATAGCAACAGACGACTTTGTATCCATATCCACAGTCTTTATGTTTTTGATATGATTCAGTATATGATTTATCATTGTTTGGTTGACATCCTTGTACTTTTTCTGTAATAGCCTCAAAATCAGCATAGATTACAAATGGAACAGCTAACTGTTTATGATAATTGTTAAATTTTAATATGTTATTATCTTTTTCAGGCATTTTTACAGCTTGTTTACCATTAATTACAATACAGTTTTCTTTATGATTATTAAGGATTGTTTCAGAACTGAAGCATTGTAGACAATGCATGCAAAAATGTTTTCTGTGTTCGTGTTTCGTCTGATTGTACATGAATTTATTGAAGTCTTTTATTAATACATAATGTTTGTTTTCGTTTTCTGTGATCAATAACAAGTTCATATGATCTTCGTACTTTTCTTTGGATACATAGATAGGATATGGTTGCTTTTCATAACCGAATACATTGATGTTAAATTCATTTTGTTTTTCTATTTTATTATACAGTTTGACAGTCACTGGGAATTGAATTCCAGAGTAATCTAATTTTTCAATAAAATCTTTGTCGACTTTTTTGATTCTCTGTGGATATTTTTCTTGAGGGTTCAAGTACCTTATATGACACCATCTAAAACACTCATTGTCTTTATTTTTCATGTTTATCAATCCCTTAGCACTATTTCTTAGTTCTGAAGGTAATTGAATGTAAGATGATCCCTTTAATGGTTCGTATTTAACAATATTAATATAGTGGTTGTCAATAGATCTAATTGTCCATCCAGAACCCTCAGAAATCCATTGAGCTACACTATTTAATATCTGTTGTTTAGACAATTGTAACGCTTCAGCGATTTCTATGTGGTTAATAATCGTCTGAGCCACACTGTTAAAATATGCAGTCTTAGACACTATTTCATCACCAGCTAGTTTCTCAAATGTGACCTTAAGTGTTTCAACAAATTTAATTCCTTTTGTATCACTTAGTAGGGTTTTAAAATGGTTTTCAATACCTTTTCTTGTTTGTTGTAATTGTGTTAAAGGGTCTTTATTATTCTTTAATGTAATTTCTAAGGATTTAGTATAACCTTTTAGAGCTTTGTCTGTTTGCTCTATCTTAGTCCTTGGAGCTGGTACAGGTTTAACTGTTTTTTTAGTCCTTGGTGTAGGAATTGGTGTCTTTTTTAATTGTTCTATTTCTTCTAACCATTCAGAAGGTGGGGGTGGTAATCTTTTCCTCTCAAAATAGTCAACCAAATCTTTTACTGTTTGTCTTGGTGATTGGTTTGGTTTTACACTCTTGCGAGGTGTTGGAATAGGCCTCCTTGGTGTTGGAACTGGTTTGGTATCATCTACGATGATAATTTCAGGCTTTTTCTTCTGTTGCTTTAAAAGCAATTTGATTAGTTCTGATTTACTAAGTTTCTCAAGATCGCTCTTGTTCATTTTATATACTATAGTATAGATAATTCTTTATATGTATTCAGTTGGTGCGTTTAAGTATGGTTGAGAATTTAATGGTTCCAATCCAATGGATCCATTAAACTATATGTTTCTTAGTTTTCATGTGTGTTAAATCATTAAATCGTTGATCCTCCTATTAATATTATCCATATGTTTATTCGTTTTCAAATGACAAAATTTTCCAGCAAGCGAGTAGTTGATATTGTTATTGCATACACGACAATACCACTCTTTATTCAACATATAACGAGTTTTTGATTCTTTAATAGCTTGTTTTTTTCTTCTTGCGTTTTATATATAGGAGGCCTTCCGCGTCCTCTCTTAACATTCTGATTTGCCATTATATATTAGTACTATATATTATATTCTTCCGTTTAAGTGACTATGATTAGTGTATTTAAATATGAGATAGCAAATGCAAAGATTTCGCATGATTTACGATCTCTTGAAATGGAGGCATACCGAAACTATCAAAATAATTTATCACGTTGTCTTTTACATAAGTTGTAACCCAATGAGATCCTGCCATATAACTAGGTTCTAGATTGTAAATAAATAACGCTTGGCTATGATTATGTGGAACTCTTTCATCCCTTGACAGAACATCACTGATTGGGATGTTTAAATATCGGCACCATTTTATTAGATCATGATTACTTAACGGGATGTCTTTGTGGAATTTCGGTTTTACAGTATTGCTCCTAGTAGTGGGATGCCATTGAATGGGCTGTTTTTCCCTAATAGCAAGCCTTCGCCTCTTTTTGTTGTTTGTTTCTTTGAAGCTTTTTTTTTATCCCCATACCAATTGGATTATCCCATGTACCTATAAATGGAGGTGGTCTGTATGCACCAATTCTCGGAGCTCCCGTACCCTTTTTCTTAGTTCCAATTCGAGGAGCACCGCTACCAGTTTTACCCAAAGCATTTAGAAGAAGCGGAACACCAATGCTTGCCAACAGAGTTCCGAGGAATCCACCTGATTGTGTTTTTGTGGGTTTTACATGAACACCTGAACCTGACTGAAGAGCATTCAATATATCCTGTTTTTGTTTCGTCGTTAAAAGATGCTTATATGCTATCAGCTTATTAATTTTATCTTGGGGTATAAGAAAACCACCCGACTGTACACCTCTTCCAGATATTGCTTTAACCACTTGAGAAGCACCTTCTGAAGCCAAACCAGCAAGAGCTGAAAGACCAAGGGTTTTACCAATAGTTGGTAAAGCTGCACGTCCAAGGGTTAGAATGGTAGTTAACAAACTTCCACCGACTTGTTTTCTAATATTGGTTTTCGCAAGCTTAATGTCCATACCTTTACCCAATTTCCGATTCTTCTCCAACCTTTTTTTACCATTGCTGGGACATATAGAGTATCATTCCCATGAAGAGAGTCGTTTGAAAGCCTGAGAACGATCGTTTCCCTTTTATGGAAAGCATTGCTAAGATTTTTCTTTTGATTGTCAGACAATTTCACATTAATCTCATAAAGTTGAGTCATTTGTTGTATATAATGTATGTTATATAATTTTCTGGTTATAAAACATATATGAAATAATGATATTATTTGATTAGTAATTTATTACTTTTTACACTATAACCAATTCATTTCCCACTTTGTCAATGACAACTGTCTCTTCATATAGGACTATAGCATGTATGCTGAAAGGACTATTTCCAGCACTATTGGCGTTCAGTTTATACCTGAAGATCAACTGCTTTGGGTCTCTTGTTACTTTCTCTGTTTGATATGATAGATCGAAATAGATTAGTGGATAGAGACCATTGTAATTCGATAGGTTAAGCTGTGTACCGCTGTTGTAATCATTCTTTCTCATACCATAGGACATTAAATCATTGAAGATCCTTACTTTTGATTCTGAATCGTATTCAGTCTCTGGGTAGAATACTCCATTGCCGTATTCCAATCTGCATGTTGTAAGACTGCAAGCATTATCACCTGAATTTACTTTAAAAGTGTCAAACAGGTACGGATTCGCCTCTGCATTGTTTGTTTTAGCTCTTTGTAGATATACAAATATAGCCTTAACATTATCAATACTGGATGAGATTTGGAAGAATCCACTACTATGTGTTGGTGCGGACACCTCATACATTTCTCTCAGATATGTCCATTTATCATCTTTCAAAAAAGAACTAACAAACTTATCATATAGACTGTCCTTAGGTGTCAATTTTGGTACCCAAAGTAGTAATCTATCAATAACAACTCTTCCGGCATCTGCTGCACCTGCCTTAAATATTAATTCATTGTCATTCTGCAACTGTATATTAAACTGAAGTTGCATTGGGACTAACATTCGACCCTCTAGCTCTTCGAAGAAACTGTAACGATTAAGAGGTATGACTACATTGACATAATGGTTACCTGTCGTTAAAAGACGTCCTGACTCAAACCCTGTATTAGTATTGGCTGTAGTGTCATCTGTGTCCAAATACCATAAAGAGTTTTTAGCAACACTACGAGCAAAATCGTCACTATATTCAAGCAGGTTCTTGACATAAGTCACTTTATGGAGATTATCAGTATCATACACGATCTTTCCTGCTGATTTTATCATCATGTGACTTATCAAACTATGGGCTCCATTAATAACTGTTATACGATCTGCACCAAAGGCTGTACCATCAGCCAATTTTTGTACCTGGAGCTGGACCTCAAAATAAGCATTGTACCAATCGTAGAAACTCGATCGATCATTGATCGTGAATTTATACTCATTTTTCACTTGGTGTTGATTGTTAGCTGGGGCTCTGATTACATCATCAAGTTGGAATCGCACCAACTCATATCTTTGTAGAAATTCACTTGTTCTAAAAGTCATTATATTATTATGTTAGATAATTTTTTCAATTATATACCAATGTTTTTTATACCAATCTTACTCTACGCCTTCTTTTCACACCAGATCCAGATATCAATCTATTGAGTATCATATCAGTACTTTCATCTTGCTGTTGCTGTTTAATGGGTGAGGATGGAACATTTGCCGTTTGTCTTGTAGCTCCTTTTCTCAAATTAGCTAATCTTTTCATTATTAGGTCTCCTGACTTCTGTGATACTGCCTCACCCAATCGCTTACCTGCATGCGATATCCCCGATTCTAGTGCCTTCTTTGCTATTGGCTTAGCAAATTTCTTAAAAACAGCTGATGCCACACTCTTTAATGGTTTGAAAATATTATCAACGATAAGCCCAGACCCTTTGTGTTGATATACAAATTTACCAAGTTTTGGATGGTAAAATCTTTTGAATTCATATGGTTTCATTTATACTATTATGTTATATTATTCTAAACTTTTCAGAATTAGTGAGAAAGATGTATCTGCTCCATTCAGGTTAACTAATCTTCTTTTTCCATCGGTGATATAAATCCTTATACTACTTATACTATTCTTATTGACTGGATTGTAGGTGACTCTCCGGGGTTCTAAGGTGAATGAATAACTAGGTTGGAGTACACTTGTTGAAAAGGAATAAATGATGTCGGTATCTTGACCATCCACCAGGCTAGCATTAATCAGATCACAATGAACATTGAGGACATCTGTATCTTGAGATAGATTTGGAACCCTTGGTCCAATGTTTGTCCCACTTGTTAATACTTTCTTATCGAACCCGATTAGGTCATTAAAATTACTTGCTGTCAAATCAAGCCGATAACTCTGAGCTAATGTAACCGTGACCCTAAATGTTGTATTATCGAATTCAAGAGTGATAGGATACGTATCACCAGTTTTTGTTATATCTTTAATATATGTATTGAAGTCTGTATAATTCCATACTCCGGCTGGAAAGGTGATGTTGTTAAATGTTGAACCACTATCGGAGCTATATTTGATTAATTGATTGTTGTATCCAGCATTAACATTAAACCATGTAAAACTCATATTGATAATTCTGTTAAGACCAATAACATATTACATATTACTATCCAAAATTATAGGTCTAGTAAATTTTGTTGTAAAATCCTCAGGTTTATTATTCCCTTGATTTTTTACACTATAAGATGATAATACTATCTCTCGTGCCATTTATATAATAAAGTTATATTAATTATATTTTGAAATATTGACTAAACAATTTATTATATTGCGGTCTATTGATTGTCGACATTTTCAATAATGTGTCCAATATAGTTACTCCCATATTTCGCATCTCAATGCTGGTATTCCCTGCCAATCTTTCACCAATAATCAATTCCAATTTTTTAACAAGCTGCTTTACATCATTATAAAACATAATATTGCACCTCTCTGTTTTTTTCCCCGACTCTGGATTCCAGAACCTTTTATTGTTTCCAATTTAGTATTATAATGTTTTATGTATTCATTTAAAGTAACTCTTGCGTTGTCTATTCTTTTGTTTCGCATTTGCCTCTCTGCATCTGATATCTCCCCCTTATTGTATTGTTTTGTAACATTTGCTTTATAGCCACTTAATTGGCTCCTTTTTGATTTGGCCTCCTTTATAATCTTATTAAGATAGTTCTGAGTCTTTTGGGGTGTCATTGTTGATTGATTCAATATCTTATCCGCATTTTCATAATTCACAATACCAACATCATCCAAAATCTCATTACTCGCATCTTCATCATGTAATGCATAATCGATCTCTTCATTGTCATCATATTCTGGTGGTAAATCATCAAGTTCCTGAGGGAAGTACTGAGGATCAACATAAATCTCCTTCTGTCCTTCCATAAGATCTTGTAAAGATTCTTGATATGTTGGAGGTTTTGGCACCAGTTGTTTATCTTGCTGTGGTGGTACATAATCACCAAAATCAATCAGACCTTCTACATCCATGTCTTCATATGGATCAACTTCAGGCATATAGTCAATACCAACTTCCCCTTTCTTCAGTGGTCGTTTTTTCCTTGGAGGCATCCTTAAATCTAAATTACTGTCAATAACATCATCTAATTTACTAGTCACTGGTTTAAATACCTTCGCCAATGACTGTTGGCTTGTCTGCTGACTAATATCATGTTTCGTAATTCTATCATGAACATAAT
This sequence comes from Cladopsammia gracilis, assembly GCA_022457155.1. NCBI lineage: Eukaryota > Metazoa > Cnidaria > Anthozoa > Scleractinia > Dendrophylliidae > Cladopsammia > Cladopsammia gracilis. Next base: position 90,830 of record JAJGOT010000171.1, on the reverse strand, counting down.
TAATCTTATTCCCTAATTCAGATTTACTCTTTGCGAGTTCTTTCCACTTAAGTAAACTCATTTATTGTTATATTATTACATTACATAAAAATGGGAAATTATATATAAAAAATAACGTTTAACACCGTGTTCTACATCGTGATCTACACCGTGTTGTACACCGTGTTATACACCATGTTATATTGAAATAATATACCCATATAATATAAATGAAAATACCAAATTATGACGTTGAAGACGATGTTGTCTCAAACTTTAAACAGTTATATGAATTCATGCCTGATCGATCATTTCGGATGCTGATCTGCGGCCCATCTAACAGTGGTAAAACTAATGCACTAATGCATATGATCATCCATCTGTTGTATTTTGATAAAGTATATCTTTATGCTAAAAACTTAGAGCAGTCTAAGTACCAGAATCTTATGGATATGTTCCAACCAATAAGTGATGAAGTTGGCTATGAAGTTATTGAAGCAAACAACGATGAGATTATTCCCGTGGAAGACATTGACTGTGACTCACAGAAATTAGTAGTATTTGACGATTTCGTATGTAATAAAAACCAAAAACCATTGGCCGACTATTTTATACGAGGGAGACACAAAAATTGCAGTGTGATTTATCTGAGTCAAAGCTACTATAAGACACCAAAAGACATAAGATTGAACTGTTAACATTTCTCTATTTACGAATTCCCAAGTGCTAATGAGAAGAGTCTAATTTGCCGTGAAAACAGTATTCCAAAAGAATTATATGAGAAAGCAACTAAAGAACCATATTCCTTCGTATATATTGATAAGCCACGGAAATTCACAACTAAGAATTTCAATGGAAAAATATAATATAACTCAATTATATATATGAGTTACTCAAATGGACGTTTACCCTCCTCACAATCTACTAACCACCCGCAACGTGGGTTGCCTGGAGTAGGGTTCAAATTAACAGAGGACGGTGATTACGACATGCAAGGTAAACAATTAGTAAATATAGGACAAGTTACTGGCTTGGATAATGTGATAAATTTTAATTTTGCTAGAAATACATTTGTTAGTAAGCATTTGCCATTAGCTACAGCAAATCTTGATATGAATCAAAGGGCTCTTAAAGCCATCTCGTTAAAGCGTTAGAACGTGTGGTTAATAAAAACAAAATAGAAGAATTGATAGTGAATATGGTAAAGATGCCGTTGTAGCGCACCTTTAGATTAAGTCTACTTAAAATACGTACATGAAAACATCACATGATGCATATTAGCCAATAGAAATTTATGTTCACGAAATGGGCTTTACATTTTCAAAAAAAAACAACTTTAACATAAAAGGCTGATCAGACAGCAAATTTGTTCGATTTCTTTTAATAAGATATGCCCGATATTTCGGTTAGACAAAACTAACCTTCATCAGGGGCTAGGAAAGCTTAGTGAAGATGGAAACAAACGGTTACAATATTTAAAATGGGCTAAGATAAATTGCTGGCACACGATAGGCTAATAAACAAGTAACGGTCCAGCTATATATTACTACTGTTTGTTCTAGTGGTCCTTGCATTTTTACAGAAGTTATTTACATTTTCACGCTAGTAACTAAAATGGGGTCCTATTATTTGGTTATACAATAGACGTGTTTAGAAAATGTTATAGGCTGGGCCTTATCATCATCATTATTATTTTTTTTTTTGCAAAAGGAGGGGAACCCGTGCCCCTCTGCTAACAACTTCTCTGTACAGCATTGGGGGATCTTTTCTCATCAGTGCTCCACTTTTTCAAGACCAAAAGCCAGAATAATCCTCAACTTCGACGACTAAGGAGAGCTTTTTTTCACAAGATTTGGTGCCGTTTTTTCACCACAAGCAAGAAAGCGTCTTGTAACCATCTGTTTTCCCTTTGGTGAGTGCGTGCTTTTCAATTTGGGTTTTGGTCTCGCGAGTTTTCTCGCCCTCGCGTTACGTGGAGATGGCCGCGCGTACCGCACACCAGCCGTTCGCCCACACTAGAACTTACTGTCCGCTTGATAGTGGAGGAAAACCTGGATCTTGACTCGCTCAGTATAGCGCAGTCGTTACCGAACTTTAAGGAAGAAATCGTTGGGACAGAATCGGCCACGCGGTTGGCGGCATCGGGCTTTGACTGCGAAAGCCGCGTTATCCCTTTACGCCTTTTACGGCAAAAAGCACTACACGTGTCATGCTTCATTCCCGTTGAATTCCCCGATGAAAACCTGCTACAACTCGTGGAACAATACGGCGACCTCAAAGCGCGAGCAGTCCGCCGGCTTTGCTTCAAAGCTACGCGCACATCGAGAACGGCATCCGTGTCGTAGAATTCACACGTTAACAAAAGGCAGTGCCACGCAAATAAGTCACTCAAGGGCTCGAGTTATTTTTTTAAGTACACTGGCCAGCCAATACTATGCTACCGGTGCCAGTCTTCCGAGCGCGTTGTTAAAGACTCCCCGAAGGCGAAACGCCGCGAGGCGAACCGCGAGGCTCCAGTGCCCGGAGGGGGGACACCAGAGGCCTCCCGACCCCCACTACAGCAACCAGCAACGACACTCCCCCTGTAACCACAATAGGCCATTTGCACGATAGCGTCATTTGACTACAACTACCAGAACTCATTTCGTTTTTCCTTTCTTATTTAAATTTTGTAATCCCAGTGAGGTTTAAATAACAAAGGTCCTAATTTGCACTACAAAACAAAAAAATTAACCTCCGTGCGACCCTTCTCCAGAAACTGCCGGCCACCCCCTATTACCGATGCCGTGAGCGTAAGCGTGAGAAGTCCTGTCTCGTGGTAATTTAAATACAACAGATGATCACACGCGTTTGGCGGAGATCAAAGATCTCCTAAAAACGCCATCATTCGCAGTAAAAAACAGTGGATAAAGCTGGGGGAAAAACCGACCAAGTATTTCCCGGGAGTATTTCTACCAGCTTGAAAATCAGCGACAAACACGCGACTCAATTTCAGAGTTGCGTGCCAACAATTCAATCGTGACTTCCGATAAAAATATTCTTCGCGAATGTCGCGATTTTTATCGTAACCTCCATTCGGCTGAACAAGTTTATTTATCTAGCCAAGACTGGCTTTTAGACCAACTGGATAAAACTCTGGCATCTGAAGACCAAGAGAAATGCGAAGGTGACCTCACACTCTTCGAATGTCAATGTTTTGTAATAACGAAATATAATATCCAATTTATTCAACACTTTTGAACAGTTTTATGGTAAAATATTTATTGATTTCAAAGTTACGTTTGTGAGTTTATTTTTAGAGATTTGAATTTACAAAATGGTAATTAGATGACGCCGACCCGGGACTTTGCCATTATTTCTACGCCAATTTACAATGCGCAGTTTACAGCTTGAGGATAATAATTTGATAAATACTAAAAAATAAACTGTGGAAAAACGTAAGAATTCACTAGCATCCGTGAGATTTTCAAAACGGATCACCATATCTGTACAAGCCATGTCGGGATGCAATCCCGAACGCCATTATGAAACAACGGATCAGGAGGTTCTTCAAGCTCCAAGAAACACTACTCAAAAACAGAATAAAACAAGGAGCTAAAACATAAACTGCAAGAAGTCATTATTCCAGTAGAGATACGGCAGCTTCAGACTTTGATCTTGGACACTTACATCCGTGATAAAGATCCACTTTCTCACAAGTCTTGCACACCGCAGACTTAGACACTAAATCACCGGCTGAGAGATTGGAGGCTCAGAGACCGGACGAGAGAAAGCGGCGGAAATCGAGCCTCAGAGATTGACTGATCCAAGCATATTCATAACAATTAACAAAAACTGCAGCCGATCACTACTTATCTTGCAACAAAATTTAGCCAAAGACGCTCCAACATATGCCAAGAGAACTAGCATAACGAAGGCATAGACTGGAAACAATAATTCTATAAATGGCAGTGAGTGTGCACAGCATGTAAACTGACCTCCTGTCATTAAAGAGATTTATATCCCAAAGATAAAAGAGTCATACAAAACATCGAGCATTTGTCACATCTCTATTTTGGTGATCAAAGGGGAACAAATATCTCGTAGACCTTCTTGGGAAAGCTATTCTAGAGGTTTCTTTATACATTATGCAACTAGCGGGAGTCGTGTTTGGCCTGTCACTTTTATAATACTGATATTCTCAAATTAATATATGTATCATATGTTTAATAGATAAAATACTACATGTAAAGAAAGCCAAATTTAAAAAACGTGAAAAGTATGAAAAGTATGATTTTCTAGTACTTAGGAAACAAAACTCTTTCACCCCTGACCAAGTTAACTTTAAATATATATAACCAGTTATTCAGATTCCCGTTTTGGCGATTATAAATGGCCAAACACAATAACATACGAGAGGAAAATAGTTAACAACTTCAAAGCTATAGCACACGCACTTTTTCTTATCAATTACTACCACAAACAGACTCAGTAGATGGGGTTAAACGGATGTTGAACTATGTTTATTCAAATTGATACTGCACAAGAAACAACACCCTAAACCGGGTGAGGGGTGGGGGGGGGGGTTGCTCTTGCTTTCACAAAGGATAACACAGGAATGAATGATCATGACAGTGGAACGCTCAAAAAGGTCTTATCTGAATACATGCATTCCAAAGATATCCATAACGGAAACTAGTGTAGTAATTAACCCTTTTAACATATCTATGATAAAAACACTCAATTACTACCACAAACAGACTCAGTAGATGGGGTTAAACGTATGTTTATTCAATAAACCGCCAAACCCAAAGGGGAAAAAGAATAAAAAAAGGGTTTGAGAAGAAGAAGTTACGATGTGGGAGAGAGTCTGGTTGTGATAGAATGGAGAATTTTAAAGTTATTTTCGTTGGAAAGAGTGAGATAGATTAAATATGCGTCACTCTTCTAATCGCCATGCGATTTAATAAAAGCTGTAGGCGCTCGATTACAAAAAGCAAATGTAGCGCCTCCGCGACGAAAACTGTGCGAGGAATACTGTGTGAGGAATACTGTGCGGGATTAAACCTAATGGCTGAAAGAGCATTATACTGGTGAGCCAAGATAGGCCTGTACGATCCCCGAGATTGACAAACGAATAATGGTGAAGAGGGCGACAATTGTACACTAGCTAAATACTGCCTAAGCGCGGTGACAGGACAAAGGGGCGAACCGGGAATAAACGGCAAGGGAATTTCTAAAACCCGCTCCCGAAACTGGAGTGTCTTAGTGCGCGTGATGCGCAACAAAACCCCTTGCGGTGTGAAAGTCATGCTAGATAGTGTCAAAAAACACGCCTGGAAATCGCCAATTTCAGACTACTAAATTAGAGATACGTAAAAAAGAAAAGAAGGCTACTAAAAATAAAGCACGCATGCAGACGTGCAAATGATTATCTAAATCGAAAAGACGGGACAATTGTAAAAGGATCTCAACAGTGATCGGTTCTTTTCGTGCGACACAATCACCCAAGATCCGACGCACCGCTCGTTTGGCAAGATAAACGTCATATTAAATCGTCAAGAAAAGCAAAACTGGCACCACACGAGCGGTTAATATGTGAAATAATGCTCAAATAATTAACGATCGAACGGTATGACGTTAAAGAACGTGACAAAAAAAACTAAATAAAGCAAATAAACGGATTTGGAAACTGGGAAAGGCAAGTAATCGAAATATTGGCAAAACAATAAATATGTTCGCATATAGCATCTCATAGAGCGCTTTGTGGAGTCGCAAAAAGCATGGACCTGGATAGTTCCTAAATACTGCTGCAAAGCGTCGATGTGATCTGCGAGATAAAATTGAAAAACAGATTGAAAGAAAGAAAAATCAATAAACTTAATTAGGATCTATGAAAATAAATGGAAGTAGCTACTTAATATACATTAAAAACGAACATAGAGTCGCTAGGAAATACTTGGGTAAGGTTCAAGGTAGCTACGGCATGCTGCAAATAGTCTGAGTACGAGGAGTCTAAGTGAGAACGACTCAACGCATCCGCTAAAACGTTAGACTATGACTTCCCGCTAATGTAACGCGCAGATAAACGGATATTGTTAAGAGACAGCAACAACCAAATTTCACGTAGACAACGCTGCATGAAGGCGTTCGTTGAACGTTGATTGTTCAGTGCGTATACGCTGACCTGATTGTAAGCAGTTCGAGCTGGTTAATGTTCAAATATTGACTAGCAATAAAAGGAGGAAACTTGGCATGGAAGAATTCCCCAAAACACACTGCACCACAAGCATCAAGACAAGCATCACATGCCAACAGTTCTGGATCGACACAGTAATGGCGGTCGGAATTGTTGCTCTTGCTTTCACAAAGGATAACACAGGAATGAATGATCGTGACAGTGGAACACTCAAAAAGGTCTTATCTGAATACATGCATTCCAAAGATATCCATAACGGAAACTAGTGTAGTAATTAACCCTTTTAACATATCTATGATAAAAACACTCAATTGCATCACCTTCCTGACTCTTCAACGAACCAGATACAAACACGAATAAAAAGTCAGAAAAGATTGTTTGTGAAGCAAAGTAACAGGTGAAGTTAAATCGAATTTAAGAACTCTACTAACTTACCGTTTCCTAAACACAGATTTTAAAAGCCCGTAATCGTCACACGTCAGACTCCATCCTCAAACACGTGCAGACTGCACAATCGGTCAAACTCGAAACGCAACATTCATATATTTTCCAACTAGGGTTGAGTGAGGCATGAAGTGGAACTTGAAGACAGTTTGGACAATAAAGTTTATGTTTCGTGTTTTTGCTTCGTGCCATTTTAAAGTTATTTCTGCTTCTTTTCTTTCTTTGTTTTTTGTTTTTTTGGTAAAAATCGTAAGGAATTATTTTTCTGTTTTTTTTTTTCATCCGCATTTTATCATCCGCATTTTGTTATCCGCATTTTAATATCCGCCGTCCGCCATCCGCCATCCGCCGCCATCCGGTCCTCATTTTACAGAACGGTGAACTCTCATAACTCATAACTCTCATAACAGTGAACTCCTAGACGACCGGCACAACAGTCATTTGTATTCCCGATTCAACTCCAGACACGTCCTCAAAAGAACCAGAGACTGTTATCATAATACTGATACGTTTTTACAACAAGGTACAATAATTCACTCACTAGTTTTCTCGTTGTTTATGTTCATATTGGCGCCAGAACAGCAACCATAACTATGGGAACTATACAACCTCCGGTCAGGAAGTAAAATTGCAGTTTAATACCGATGCCTTGGATTTTATTTATACTTCACCAGAAATCCGCAAACATTTCCTTCCAGCAGAAATTTTAGCTGTGTCCGCGACCCGCAAAATATCCTTGTGCACGGTAGCTAAATTAACAAAACTATGACGTCTTTCCCATACTATTGCATAATCAAACCGTAATAGCAATGAATCAAAATTGAACAAACGCAATTTTGCTTTGCCATATCGCTCATATTAAAACACAAACTTTCCCGTCCCATTTAACTTTCTTAAAACGTCTCCATTCGTAAAAATACACCGTGAAATTCTCAAACTGCGTTTGCCAAAAAAAAAAAAACGCAAGGCAGCTTAAATGGCTTTACGACAAATGATTGAAACTGATAGGTAACGTGAGATATCGAAACTTAAGAAGAACTTAATACCTTTGCGGTAACGTAATGTGAGATATGACAAGTTCATCACAAGTTTTGACATCCCGATACCCAAGGGAAATTAACAATAGGTCCGGGGGTGCTCCCCAAAAATTTTAGGAGCAGTATGTGACGCCCTTCTTGAAATCCTAACCGGTTTAACCAACCATATCCTCAATGCCCTAATATAGCTTCTATAAAGAAGAAACAACTAACCTCCCCGGACAAAAGTCCACAAAAATTTGTTAACAACTTTTGTCCCCATATTCTACTGACTCCTATATCTCGTTTCGCGCGCATGCGCTTTAACGAGATAAAAACAATAATATAAGAAATTTAAAAACACCAATTTCAGAAAAAGATGCTGTTAATAAAGAGTATGGAGACACGCATTATTTAAAGTTAGATGGAACAACTCATATGACTGCAGATTTGGATCTGCGAGGAAATAAATTAATTCTACCTGGAGAAATTGATATGGATCGAAAACTGATCACAAATATGGATACGGATGAAAACAATAATCTTTATGCGGTGAATATGGTAACTTTGAAAAATGCGATTCAAAAAATACAACCTAGTTCAAGTTTGAATATATCTAAAAATATTGACCTCCAAGAGAAATACAATGTCATCCAATCAAAACAACAAACATGGCATGATTTGGGAGCCAATTATAACAATTTGGTTTCTTATAATGACGTCAAGAATATCTTTCTCAGCCGCAAAGAGACGTTTCCAATGGAGACGGCTTTGGATATGGGAAATCACACCATTTTTAACGTGAAAGATCCCGAAGTTGCCGACCAAGGCGCAAACATGCGATATGTGGATGCCCAATCCGCGAAAAAACTTTCGTTGGAAGGCGGAACAATGACCGGAAACCTGGATATGAACTCGCAACAAATAAACAATATTGCAACGCCAACTCTGAAGCATCAACCCACGTCAAAATCTTATGTGGATAACAAGATAGGAGGTGTGGTAGTCCACACGATAGAATTAGAAGAGAAGCTTAAAAAATATGTAAATGAATCGCATATCACGTCAACCTCCCATCCGAAGGACGCATTCCGCTATCTGATGGAAAATGTGGATGAATCCAGCTCTGAACATAATATGACAGTAACGGCAATCAGTGATTTTCCAAATTCGCCACATCTTTTCAATAAGAAGGCTTATGACTTGCAAATCACAAAAGATCATTTCAATGAATACGATGGGAGACTTGGATTCAATATGTTCAAACTCCCAGACGGAGAATACACGATTTGCATTGAATTCTTCCCCGCGTCAATGGATGGTGTGAGTGTTAATTTCGTGAGCACAAGTCTAAATATTAATCAGCAATCAACAAAGAAGTTTTCGGGGTATTCCAGATCCATCATCCACATGCATAAATGGGAGATCACTCCACCTGAATATATATTTCTGGATCTGAAATGGCGGGGAACTGCCGAGTCAGCTGCAGAAGGACCCGCAAAGTTGATCATATATGGTGTCAAAGGTTCTCAACCTGATGTTGAAAGCAGCGTCTTCGATGCATCTTTTATTTTTGAAAATCAAAAGATGGTCATGGAGGCTGATTTGGATATGAATGGTCATAGAATATTAAATCCTTCATTAACATCAAAAACATTCATTACGGCTTACTTCGAAAAATCACGGCATCCAAGTCGCTTATTTTTGAATTTTGCAAATCCATTTCAAATTATACCTTATGATTGTATTTTAAAAGGCATCAATTGTTACTTTGGCTCATTAAGTAATTCTGATTTTCTTATTACTTTAAAAGTCAGAGTCAGTGGAACCAATATACAAAATCAAAGCTTTGACTCAACTGAAAATGAAAGGCGACAGGAATTTAACATAAATATGAACCTATCAAAACATGATATAATATGGATTGAAATTTACAAAAAAAATACAACTGAACAGATCACGCATGATGACGTTGTATTTGCTATTGAATTCAATTAAGCCGTAGCGTTTGAATCAATCATATTGATCCAACCCTTTCTGAGGATTGTATTGGTTGATTGGATTGTAATTATGAATATTTTTAGCACTCTAGTAGATTAATAATTGTAAATGTGAATTTAAAATATTATCCAAATATATAATATAATGACTAAAACAGATATATTCAATTTCAACCATATTGATAAAAACATCAGCCAAGAAAAATTATCTGAAATCAAAGCATTGTATAAATTTTATCATAAACGCTTTTGGTGCTATAAGAAAGCTTTCAAATATTTCAAGAGATTGAATTTGGCTATGAATTTAACATCAGTTTCTTTAGTAGCCGCTGGTACAATAGCTGGTTCAATTACATTAAACCCTATTATTTTAGGAGTAATTAGTGGTAGTGGTTTAATTATCAAGACGTTTAGTGAAATAAAAAACTATAAACGTAAAATAGACATGTCTAAATTTGGATTCGTAACATATCAAAAAGTATTAATTGATTTACGCTCATGTCTCAGAGGAAATCAATTTAACCATACCGCATTTATAAATGAAATGAGACAGTTAGATGAAATAATCATCGATCTTTGTCCTCTTGCCGATAAATTTGAGAAACAGTATGATAAAAAATTCACTTCCGAGTAAACTTTTAACGATAAACTTTACTAACAAACTTTATTCAATAACTCATTCATAGGGAAAACCCCCTTTGCATGACGTATGACTTCCAGTTTTTCTGAGAATCATGCAACAGGTCACCTTTTAATAATTTTGCTGACATCATTCTTTATTAATTCATAAACATGTTTCCACCAAGTCTCATAGAATTTTAATGTCTTCATTGACTTCGTTACTTTAATACTCTTGTATGGAAGCTCAAGCATCCTAAATAATTGCTTGATAACAAATTTAATACTAACAAGAAGCTGTACACAGCTTGAACTCGTGGCGCCTTTAACTCATTGCAGCATTGATTCCCAAGTGATTTGAGTGCTTTTACAGAGAAACATAAGCTTAAAATTATATCTAATCAAAGGCTCCTAAGAGCCAACCCGAGAAGAAGAAATGCTAACGCGTAACGTGTAACGCAATATTGCCGTAAGCTTTAATACGTTTTCACACTGACACAGTTCGATATATATCTTTTTAAATTAAACGTAAGGATTTTTGACGAACGAAAAAAAAAAGTACATCACTTTCATAATGTCCAGTTCGAAAAAAGAAAAAAAAAAAAAAAAAAGAGGACTTGATGGAGATTCGAACTCGGGCCGTCCGGGACTAAGCCTCAAACTCAATCACTGCGCTGTCCAAGAACACATACTACCTACGAACTAAATTTTATTATTTAAAGCTAGATACGCATCAGAACGCGCGTTTAGGTTGCAAAATCCTTTTAGATCGATTTTAATGTTGCACTAAAAACTCCAAATGCGAAACATCTGTAAGCTTATTGTTGTCTATATTCGTTTACATCAAATTAATTATTGTTATCGTTGGATTCACGTTGAATTCCTGTTACGAAACGTGTTCGTAACAAAGCATTTGCTCACTAAGTTTACAGCTGATGGAAGGAGCGAGTGAGTGAGTGAGTGAGAGAATGAATTTTATTTAAACACCCTTGCCGATAACCTGTTCATCATGCTTTCACGTATACACGGGTTTAAAAGTAAGACTACACTGCATTCACTAGATTCAGTAGCTGACACTTAAGCTCGACCCGGAGCTCGATCGCTAGGCAAATGGCAAGTTTAATATATAAAACACAAAACTTGCCAGAGCAAAAATCCCACAGGAAATAAGCGGCGAACACAATATCAAACGGTCCTATCCATCCATGAACGCCTTGAATTGTCTTGAAAGTGTGCAGTTGTACGCAGTAGTTCTTTATCTTGCTTCTGGATTACACAAACGGAGAGATTTTACGGTATGTATTTCATGGCCGAAAGCCATATAGTCGTCTATATAGACTTAAATATGCGTGCATAAATTTGCATGCGCTAATGTGACACGAAAAAAAACAAGAAAAGTCAACGCCGGATTTATACCTCGTGTGCTTCGCCACGAGTAATCATCCGTTTACGTTTATTGTTAACCTGCGATAATACTTCATTAATTAAAGCGAATATTGTCAGGATTTTCTCTCTATTATCATTACTGATTTGTGCATGATTCTGTTGTGCTATATCATTGACAACGTTTAAAATATGATATTTTCTTATATACACACTCTTTCTCGTCATTTTATATTTGTTATCATGGAAATCCATATATGGAGCTTGTAAATCATATCCATTAACAACACCACAATTTTTACAAACATTCATTCCATTTACATTTTCCATATCCTGTTCACTACAACATGACTCGACCACTCTCGCACTATTATCAACATCTGCTAATCGTTGGTCACAAAAGGGACAGGTCAACTCTCCCATATTCTCAAATTCATCATGAATTTCTAAATTACAATTCATTCTATACTATTATATGAGATTATATTTTTATGTGACTGTCACTAAATCAAATGATAACATGCAAATCTTGTTTTGTTTGAAAAAGGTTTTTTTCCCTTCCTCAATGGAAACAAAAGAGAACAATGGCAAATGGATTCTGCATCATCCACCATTTGCTTGGTTGAGGGAAATCATACGACTGTCTCATGACCTTGAAACGCAATATTATGACTCATTTTCCTGGGGGAACCCCCTATTGTATGACATCATCGACTTCCTGTTTTTCTGAGAAAGTCACGCAATGAAATAAACGCACTTTGTTTTTATTAACATATAGTTTCATTTGATTTTTCTATATTTTTTAATCCAACAGATGGGAAGTAGTTAAGACTTGGCTTGGTATCAGATCAGTTTTGCAAAACTGATCTGGTGCCGCCAAGTCCTTAATTACTGAAAAGCAGCATGGAGAATTATTCCTGATGAGGCCACTTCTCAAAAGGGAGGTTTCGATTTTCTACTGTCGTGTAAGTGCACTAGCAAAGATGTTAATATCAGAGATTTACCGCCTTTTTACGAAAAGATCTTACAATATTGGTATGAACTAAGAGAAGCTGAAAACACCTTCCAAGATAATGCTTTAAAAACCGTAATTTGGAATAACCGCGATCTTAAAGTTAACAACAAGACTGTCTTCTGGCGTACCTGGTTTGACAAAAACATTATTTGCTTAGACAGCCTGCTTGACGAAAATCTAAACTTTTTAACGCATGAAACATTTCTCGCAACGTATCAAATACAAACAGATTTGTTGACTTATTACGGTCTAATTAACGCAATTCCTGCAGAGGCTAAAAAATCGATCAAGAAACTAAAAACTCAGCGAAATACTTCAAACCAAGTGTTTTTAGATGTCAAAAACTTCACAACCAAAGCCGTATACCAAAAACTTGTTAAACACACGTTCAAAGATCCCACGTCAAAGCAACGTATTTTAGATTATGGAATTGAATCAGAACAAACGACTGACTATTACAAACTTGCTTTCACTATTACAAAGGAAACTAAACTAGTAATGTTTCAATATAAGATCCTGCATAATATAGTTTTTACAAAAAGTAAGTTGTTCAAAACAAAGCTAGCAGACAATAGCTTATGTTACTTATGTAAATCAGGAACTCAAGACCTTAAACACATGTTATTTCTCTGCCCTATTGTTGCTCAATTCTGGGACTCCTTTAGTGAGTTATACAAAGAGTATATGCCCTCAGCAATAGAGCTTTCTATCGTCAAAATCATGTTTGGAATTCTTAAAAGAGACAAGTTTGATAGACTTATCAATCATTTAATTCTTATCGCGAAATATTATATTTATTGCTGTAGTGTTAAAGAGGAGCCATTATCTATCTCAACGTTCCAAGCCATAGTTGTAAGTAAAGCTGAAATTGAAAAACGAATTGCAACTAGGTCTAATTCTCTGACAACTTTTTATCATAAATGGAAGCCCTTAATACAAAAGTAAAGATTGCTCTGTAAGCGAACATTTTTCTGTTGACCCCGTACTTGTTCTTTATCCTTCTTTGTTTGCTGTGTATCTGTGTTTTTAAAACTATAATATGTAATAAAATAAGTATATCCAAATAGCTTGTTTTAAGTTGTAACCTTGTATTGTTAGTTGTTTTGTAACTTTTATTGTTTATTTATGTATTTTATAAATTGTAAAGAGTTGTTAACACTAATAAAGTGTCAAAAAAAAAAAGTTTATCTCAAAAGGGAAGTTCAACGTGCATTTCAATTTTTCCTTTTCGGAATCTTTGGAAAAAGGAAATAGTTCCATGAACAAACACACGTAGTAGTAGAAGTACAGAAATATGGTAACTGCAATATTTGTTTTGCCGGAGAGGCTGAAAACATCTTAGTGTTGTTAATGTTGTTAATGATTCTTTTAATGTTTCAAAAAACGCACCTTTTTATATATCAGTGCTATTCAAACATATCATCGAGAAAATTAAACACAAAAGTTAGTTACTATGTTTTTAAAGGCATCAGATGATGCTTCTTTTATCAGCATTTATTAGCAGTTGAGGTACATTATGGTGTTACGTGTCATCATTTAAACTCCTTTACTTTTACTGTTCTCACAAGGAACATGGACATTTCCATATTCTTTTTCTTAGAACATGCTGATGTCCTTTCCTTTCCAGTGACTCAGAAATGCAAAGGAACATGGAAATTTCCATGTTCCTTCGGGGCTACTAAACGTAAGCCGAGATGTTTTGTAAAAGCTTCGCATTTTCAATTGGCTATAAAAGGAAACGAAACCTAATCACTAGCTCTATTCCTACAAGAGACACCATTCTGCCCGAAGGTACACGATGTTTGAGTCAACGGAAAAAGCGACAAAATATTTTCATTTGCCTTTTTGCAATAGTCTACCTTTTTACTGAACTTATTGACATGCACAAAGCTCTTGTTGTTTCTCATACTTTACATCCACATATACACTGCACATATAAATTCGCTGTTTAAAAACATTGCCAGTAAATCAATTTTAATCCCAAATGAAAATCGTTGCAATATATTTTAGTTCTGTTTAAATATCAATAAATAAAAATAGTAAATATTTTTAACCTTCGTACATCTTTCCCAAATTTCGATTGATAAGGAAATCGCTATTGTAATGCTATACAAGGCATTGCTACTAAAATACTGTCGATACAAAAAATAGAAAAATTAACTAAGTAAAAGGGCTCTGTAGTCAAGACAGATTGAATATAAGTAGTTTTGCAACCCCCATCCCTCCTCACAATTTCCCCCGTAGCAACCAAATTCGCCTCCTCATAGCTTAATATAATCAATTTGAAGTTTCCCCTCAGTAAAATGAAGACTATTTTGAACAAATACGGTACGCTAGATTAACATGAAAATTATTTACATTCACACTCGTGATTCTTTTGTTGCTCACGACTTTTATTGATTTAGTGGCTCCTAAAAGAGACCTTAAGTCATCTATGACTGCAATGTCTAACTCTAAGATTAGACCTACAGGTATTTTCAATCTTTCAACTTCAATAGACCATTAAGCAGCTTTACTCATATTGCCTATCACGTCTTTGCTACATTTACCAATCAAAGGCACCCAACGTTTCCAATTCTTGTTGTTGTTTTTTATTAACCTTATGTTCTCTCGCATTAACGAGATGGCTTTGAGAGCCCTTTGATCCTATTTTGCGGTAACTTGAGAACTTTATACACATCTTGTTGTAAAAAGTATCCTACTTGGCCAGTAAAGAATATCACAAACATCGCATCACAGCGTTTCATCGAGGCCATAGTTGATCAATTCTTAGTAACGCTAAACTGATTGTAACGACAAGAAAAAATTCGCCCACGGGAGTTATTAAAGCCTTTTTCAGTTTGATTCTTCCCATTACAATGATTAAAATGCTTGCACAATCCTTACGGGTTTTAGACCATCACTACTGTCACTAATGAGCAAAGTTCCAAAGCAACTCGTTGGTTTGCTTGTTTCTAAAACAATGAAAAGGTGCATTAAAACGGATAATGGCCTTGCTCCTCGGCCTTCATAAAAATAATAACCTCGGGCTACGCGCTCGGTCATTAATTTTAAAAAGGCCTCGGAGCTCGGACATTATCCCTTACTTAGTCACTATTTCTTTCTTTCAATCATAAATTAAGTTTTTTTATTATATCGTGATTGTTATTTCTAGCGTTAAATTTTCCTTGTAATTTAGTTCTTTTGTTGTGTTACGTAACATCGTTCTCCATTTTTTTTAGTTTAACGTCTGTAAGTCACTACCTGTATAACTCAATCATTGTACATAGTTTTTAGTTTTTAATTCTTAGTAATTTTCTGAAGAAGGCCGAAGGCCGAAACGTTATTAAACTAGTCAGGACCAGTAAGAAGTTTGCCCCATCGTTCATCGCTATTCTTATTTCCACCTAGCTCGGTTTTCTTTGTTCTTTTCAGGGGAATATATCACATAACCCCCGTTCATTACAGTGTCTGAAAAGCTGGGTGCGGCTTTGATTGTAAACAGGGGAGAGGCGAGGCTGAAAACAATAGCTGATAACAATAGCAAAACAAAGGATTATATATTCCCCTCAACATATTCCCCTCGACATATTCCCCTCGCCTTAGTCCCCTCGACTTATTCCCCTCATAATAGAATAAGGGACCGGTCATTATTTATGTAGAGGGGGGGGGGGGGAGGGAAAAATATTTTGATAGATGAAAATTTTTTGCCAGGCCCCCCTCCTCAGGTCTTAAAATGTCAAGTAGGCCCCCCTCTTAATTCAATATTTCATTGATGACCCCCCACCCCCCATTTTTTCACTTAGTCAGCCAAGGCTTCTTTGCACTGGATGCCCTTCCAGCAATAGGACAAATTATGGACAAGCTTGAAAAGTGATAGTTAAGTACTGGTTGTTGGAAAAGTATTGGTTCTATAAAGTAGTGTTTTCTTGCAGTCATGCAGTATAGGAAAAATATTCTTTTCCAGCATTGAAAAAGTTATGTATCTTCTAAAGTTGCCGTCACAAAATTTGCAATCAAGGTGCCACTTTTCAGATGTTAGACACCCAGTATTAAACCCAGGAAGACAAATATTTTTTCCAATATATTTTCCAAAGTGGAAAGCAATATCTTTTGTGTTATGTTATTCATGTTTTATTACTTCATGGGCTATTGAACCAACAAATATTTGGTTAATTTTGATATTTATAAATGCAGCCAAAATCAAACAATGAAACAGGCTGATCTGGATTTGTCTTTTATCAAAGTATGAAATATTAAAGCAATGAAGTTTATGACAATATTCTTCTAACTGGGTTGTCCATCTTCACCACCTGGATCTTTGAAATTAATTTATTTCGTAAAAGTAATCCCATATGCAAAAGCACAGACAAGACCCCTTGCAAAACCTAAAAAATGATGACCCCCCCCATTAATTGTTTAAAAAAATTAACCCCCCCTCTAGCCAATCTAAAACAGCCTTGACCCCCCTTCTTTTTTCCCTCCCCCCTCTACATTAATAATGATCGGTCCCTAACACAAACGGGAAGACAAAATAGTGCGTAACAAGGAAAACGCTCTAGCATCGGTTAACATTTTTTGTTTACAAAAAAAGACAACTTCATCAATCATATTCCTACGTAATTAACTTGCCGGTCGCGACCAAAAAGCGAAATGTTAATAACATTATTCGATGGTATCGTACCTCGATTCAGGTTTCGGGTCTTCAAAAATGTACGACGCCTCGTTTTACGCTTGAACCTGAATATGTTTCTGCCGCTTACCCTTACCATTGATCTTCGAAAGATGAAGGCGGCAGTTGGGCCATGGCGAGACCACGAGTACTGTTCATACATTTTCTTCTAGATCTCTCCCTCTCTCCTTCTACTGATAACGAAGCAACGTGCTCAATGCAAATTTGACAAAAGCAAAACATGTTTACCGTCTCGCTTCGTAATGTGCCATGATCCCAATGCGGCCTTGCGGAATCATGCTTTTTTGCATTTGAATTGAACGGAATATTACATTCGGAAAAATTAATAGTTTCTTTGTTTTAGAAAACCTCACAAGGTGGAAAATAAGCATGTTATTAGAGTGAATTCGTATAACCCGTGCCGTTATATGCTAATGAGCCGCGTTATATTCTAATAAGCTGTGTTCAATAAAACAAAGGGAATTGAGACGCTGACTTTTTATTTGTTACAAAATTAATTAAAATCTCACAGAAGCATTGCTAAGCGTATGCAAATTCAAACCAAGAGGTAACAATTCAAGCATTTCAAGACACGAGTGCTTTTTTTTCAACATGATCTCCTCTCTGAATTAACGATTATCGTTAATTCTTAAATTGCCCCGAATTTACGATTATAGTTAAAGACGGAGTTCTGGTACAAAAAGGAGCCTGGCCTGGCCATTCTCACCTCCAGTCGTCAATCAACCACTGGCCGTGTTTTCACGAGCGATTTTTTAAGTCACTGAGCGAGTGACAGTCGGAAATCTCGTGAAAACAGTTGCTTGTCCAACTCGCTTAAAGTTAAGCGAGTCGGCGAACTACAATAGAATTCTCATTAAATTTAAGCCACCAAACCAAGTCCCTTAAGCTTGTCGGCAATTAATTTCGGCCAATCACGTTTCGCCAGCGTTCAAACAACAAAGAAGGGTATTGTATTGTCGTTCTTTTGTGTTCTAATTTTCTATTGTTTTAACAAAAAAAATATATCGCGCATGGTATAAGAAAAATGAATAAAGTTCTGTCCGTGAAAACACATAAATTTTTTAAGCTGCTTAACGCGGTCAGTAAACAAATCACCTACAGGAATGTTAAGCGAGAAAAACCGCCTCGTGAAAACACAGCCACTGAAGCATAAACAACTGACAAATAACATGCGTCATTACTAGGACCATTCCTAACAATTTGGAAAAACTTTATGAAAGCTGTATCAGAAGTCTATGAACTTCTAATTCTTTTTTAGCTTAGGTAAAATCTTGGTTTTATCAGATTTTTGCAGCAAATTATGTTCAAAGGACGCGCAAGTTAACCACGTTTTGTGACTGAAAGACGCCTAGATTTGCATTTCAGGGCTAAGCCTTTTATACCGGAAGTTCGTGTTTAATTCGAAACACTGACAGTCTGAAAGGAATTCTGGGAAATCAGCATTTTTGTTGAAAAAGAACAAACCTTAGTGTTCGGACAGGACTCGAACCTACGACCCTTCGCTGACTTATCCTCTCTTCTAACCACTAGACCACCACGCTGCTGGTTGAGCAAACCTCAATTTTTTAACATAATCAAATTCATGCGCTTATTCTACACCCTGTAGTAAGCCTATAAAATCACTCGCTTGAAAATAATTTTAGAAAGTAAATGAAAAACCTTGATCACTAAACCTCAACAAAAAGCTAACCATCAGGGACCGCGCAGAGGGAGGGGCTGGGGGGGGGGCTTTAGCCCCCCCCCCCTTTTTGCAAGAATAAAAATAAATTAAACAAAAAATAATTTAACAAAAGTAACGGAGTGAAAAATTATAAAAAATCGTTAATTCGAAAGTGACCAGAGTTACTGGCAAAGACAAACGCGCAGATAAATAGAGACCAATAGACAGAATGAAGCATTATTCATACTCAGCCTCGTGCAATAATTGCTGAGTAATTATACAGCGTTGACTTCAAGGCAGCTCAAGCAAAATCGTTGGATTTCTGGCTTATTTATAGTAATTAAAGGTTGATATCAGTAGTATAACATAACAATCTATGATATGTCAATTTAGTGATGGTGAATTTTTAGACCCGATGGCAACATAACTGAAGATGCGGAAAAAAATCAATAGTTTTATCGTTATAATAGCATTCTCCGTCACTTTAGAGAAATTGAATAGAAATCCACAAGCATGCCCCCCCCCCCCCCCCCCGCCCACAAAAAAACAATTTCCTTCACGCATTCTTCTTTAGCCCCCCCCACTCGAAAACTTGTTGCGCGGTCCCTGACCATTTGAAATCAGCGCTTAGGCCTTATCACTGTAGATCAATAATATTCTACGCAAGACTCAAATAAATATCTTGCAGGTGTATTAAATTTCCCATCGCCTTGTTGTTCGGTGGTCTAGTGGTAAGAAGACGTTCCTAGTAGCGGTAGTTCCGGGTTCGAATCCCGCAGTCTAGCCTGTGAACAGGCTTCTTTTTGGGGAATTGGGTTAGATTAAAATCGGCGAGCGAAGCAAGGACTGGGTAGAGGGAAGGGGCGACGAAGCCTGTGCACTCGCCTTTGATGCCGCCGTTCCATGATACCAAAGTCTGGTATCATGAGCTGATTGGTCAGATCACTTGATGTTGACAGGTTTGCGGTGATTGACGACACATGTTGACATCTCAAATGCCTAAATTTGCATAATTATTACATTTGCTGGCTCACATGATAAACAAACGTGGCGACTCGTCGCGGTATGTACTTGGTGTATCCCTTATTATTTTGTATTTAAACACTTAGTTTTTATTTCAGTAGAAAAAGAAGATAAAAACAGCAGAATAGGGAATCGAACCCGAACCGTATGATCTGCTCCATGCACACTGTCCACTACACCACCGAGGACCAGCTGTCGGAAACTGTAATTTTTAGGGGATATAAGAAAATATGCTGCTAGCCCAGACCATATATAAGAACTAACCCTTTCGATACACTGGAAATACTGGAATCAGTGCTTAAACCTAAATACTAAAATCAGTGCTTCAACCCTAGATACTGTAATCCGACCCTAAATTACACTGCAATATAATATATCTAAATAAATACATTACAATAAGGGATACATGAAGTACCATACATTATGATCAGGGATACACCAAGTACCTAGGCTCGTCGCATACAATTTTGAGAAAGCTTGGGTCTTTCTGCATGTACCGGTACCCATGAACCACTCATTGTCTTCTATTGTTTGTGAGGTATTGTATTTTTGGTCTTGTTTTGCATTTGTATTATTGTAGTTCTTTTTTCCTTTTGTTTTACGTAATATGTGACCGGTACATGCAGAATCTACCGAAAGCTTTGAATGATTTGTTGCGAAATGTTTCGCATATACCGAGACTTAGGCCCAGTTCAAACGTCGAACTTCACATGTGCCGAACCTAATGCAAATTAGCAAGAACAATAGATTTTGCTCATTTGCATTAGGTTCGGCACATGTGAAGTTCGACGTTTGAACTGGGCCTTAAAGGAGAGCAAAAGCTGTATCTAAAGTCTGTGGCAAAAAAGCAAGATGTTTTTGGAATTTTGCTGACTGGATTTACAAAACAGCAACCATACTGCAGATTATCTGTAGGATGCCAAATCAAACGCTATTACAAAACAACGGGGGTTTATCCTTGCTCCACTGAGACACACTACTCAACTACAGAACTTATTAATATAAGGAGCTAAAAACTATTGCAATAATTCATGATTTCATTGCAGTGGAATTATAGACTACGGCTTTTTGAGACTCGGATGTAAGATGCCTATGACCGTGTGGCCGGAAACACTATAATCCGCCGAGATCAAAAGGTCAATATCATCGAAGAGAACAATTCATAACTGTGATCTAAAGGCGCAATTCTATCTGAAGTCTTACTGGGAAAGTTTTGTACTTAAGGCTTTTTAAATACTTTTTTGAGAAGAGTGGGAGTCGTGTTTAGCCTGTCTATTTTTATACTACTACTGATGCATTCAACAAACAAGCATGACAACTTGTTGATATATTAACTTGTGATAATGACAAGATAATTACTAGGGGGCGGAACGGCGGCATCAAAGGCGAGTCCACAGGCTTCGCCGCCCCTTCCCCCTTCTCCAGTCCGCGCTCGGCTCGCTTCGCTCGCCGATTTAACCTAACCCAATTCCCCAAAAAGAAGCCTGTTCACAGGCTACCTGCAGTCCAAATAACATGGGTATTTTTTTTATTTCTTCTTTTCTGAAATGTCCTGGGAAACAGTGTTCTATATTAACTATAATCGTAAATTCGGAGCAATTTAAGAATTAACGATAATTGTTAATTCAGAGAGGAGATCATGTTTTTTTTTCATCTCATCCCAGAGGGAGCCCACACAAATTGTGTGACCGCTGTTCGTATTTTTCAATTTAGAGGAAATGTATGGGAATATCGAAAAGGTTCACTTATCGTAATATACTGCGATGAATATTTACATACAAGATCAAAGTAAACGTATTGACCTGAATTGTTGTGTGTTGTCGTTCTTGTAGCTGAAAACGGCGAATTCACGCGATTTGAAGGGTTTTGCATCGGACGTTTACCTGAGCGTATAGTAGAGAGACAAGGGAGGAAAGCTGGATTTTGGACCTCTCCAGCGCCGAGCCGATTTTCACCAAGCAATTCCCGTCGCACAGCTTCCAACTCCCGTACCAGGAAAGCTGACACCCAAAGGTTTCTTCCCGTACCATTATATTTAAAATCCGTCCAAAACTCGAAGCGCTAGACCCCAAATAATATCGAGAAATCCAGCATTCGAATCTCGAAAGAACCGCGGCTGGTAAAATGTGTGCCGGCCTCCAACAGTCACGCCGTTTGCTCCTTTCTGATTGGATGATAACAAACAATGCCCTTTCATAAATTCGCCCCGCGGGAGGGGAAGCAGGGGCAAATAATCAGCAACGAACTTTCTACTAACCAGCCTGGGGTGAAGAGAATTGTTGCCTTTAGAGCTCGATCTTAAGTAAATCTGATAAGCAAGGAATAACGCAAATGTCATCACTCGCCCGGAGTCATCATGAATGAAAATTAACGTAAAATAAGCCATACGTTACCTTTCCATGTAAATGCATCTAAAGGATCCTCCACAGTATTTTCAACAGTAAAACCAAACCCTCATTTTGCTGAACTTGCCGTTTTAACCAGTGCAGGTCTTTTCGTAGATTTCAGAGGTGACAACGACAACAGTCGGGTGCTGCTGCCACAAGCCTGGCAAAAACTGGCATCATGATCGTTGGGATAGAGGCAAGACACACACCGCCGGGCTGCTTTCCAGGAACGTGAAACCTGAAGAAAAGATTTTTATGTAAGCAACATATTCGCTCAACAAAAGTGGTGATGTCGTTACTCAACAAACGCAACGAAAAGCCCAAAGGTCCCATTGTAGTGGTCTAGGGAACCAGCCCGGAGTCGCAGCAGGAGGAAAAAATAAAACGAAGTCGTCGCCCTTTCGCCCCAGGAGAAATCGATCAACGCTCGCGGCCTGCAAGAACGCCCACCAATACCGGCGGGGCTGAATGTCCGGCACGACTTTAGTGAACGGGCGCCGATAATGCGAGTCAATGAAGAAACGAAGGAGTGGACCGATCAGCACAAAGGGAGGGGGGAACATAAAGGTTTCCCTCGGTAGGTAACTGCTGTGCGAACACATTGATGCCAGATGACTCCGGGGTGTGGCAAGGCGTGAAATGCGGTAGACGATTACCAAGCCGATCACGGCGGCAGTTGCTGTCGAGCGACATGAGATCAAAGGTATGCGGCCCAAACATTCTTTGGACACGGGACCACGCCTCCTCAGAAAAGGTACAATCAAGATCCGAATGTCGACGCGACGGGGAGTCGGCCGGGTTTTCGGCAGAAGGAATGTAATACATGTCAATCAAAAAATTGAACTCGACTGCATCGTAAAATAGCCTTAATCACGTCATTCATCTTGGAACTATTTCCACCCCCGCTCTGCCATGACCCCAACAGAACTCTGCTGTCCGTGTGGACATCAACGCGGGAATTTCGAATCTTTGACTTGAAAGCGTCCAAAGCACAGGACAACGCCTTAGCTTCTAAACGATTTATGCTGCCGGATTCGTCTCGCCAGTAATCCCGGGCCTCTACTCTGTCACCATCCGTCGACAAAGCGCCTTCCCAGGCCCGTTTAGAAGCGTCGCAATACAAAGAGACAGTGATGTGTCTTTCCGACCTCCAAGGCAAACAATCCGTCCAGTCATCTTAAAACCGCCAATATTCCAGCTCAGATTGTAAAGGACCAGTGACCTTGGTGGCTGCCTTCGAATTACGTACGAGGCCAGCGATGGCTTTGAAGATTTCACGAAGGTACAACCTGCAACCAGCTATAGCCAGGCTAAAGGAAACGCCCTTACCGGCAAACGCTGAAGGGTTTTCAACGTTACCGTCTTTGATGCTAAAATGTTCTCCCTAAGCTCCTTGAATTTGACCTTTTTCTCCTCTGGAAGCAGGAAAGCTTGCCGAATAGAATCATATATAAAACCAAGGAAGATGACGAAAGTGGACGGGACGCGTTGAGATTTATCCAAATTAACAAAATAACCGGCCTCCACAAGCAAATAACAGAGTATGTACGCCGCCGCCTCAGCGTTCTTGTAGCTAGGGGCCCAGGGGTGCCCAGACGACTGTACAAAAAGCTGACCGACGTGTCGATCATCGATATACTGAGAAAGTGGGACACTAAACGAACGGGCCGCACCAGAAGCTGCAAGGCCCAAGTTATGGTAGAGAAACGCGCTAGCCTTCCAGCCAAAAGGTAACGTACAAAATGTGAAGTAAAAGCCCCGCCACTTTAGGCCGAAAAAAGTACGGGAAGACGGGTAGAGAAACACATGTTGATAACCACTTTTCTCATCGAAGGATGTCTGGAAATGGCCGGGCAAGACATACCTCGGCAAATCCGACAAATGGTCTAACTTGAAAGGAAGATCCTTGATCCATAAATTCAGGTAACGCTCGTCGTAGCAGAGGCGAGGTTTTGAAGGCTCAACGGTGAGGGGTAGGACCAGATACGGTGGTGCGACCTGGCCAACCTCACCCCAAACCGATAGGACTCCGGCCGATACCCATTGCAATATTGTAGAGGAAATAAAATCCGAAAACTGAGCGCATGACTTGGAATTCCCCAGCACGATAGGAGGAGGACGATACAAGTCAAAACTTCTACCCTTGAAGTCCCCCTTAAAGTGGACGAAAAATTGTTCAGCTCTCACCCCCTCGTTAATCACAGACATAAGGTCAACGTGCTCGTTGCTGATCCCCGACAGTAACTTTTCCCAAACCGCCGGGTGGGCGTGTAGTGATCCAGCTTGAAAGTTATTCGGATTCCTAAATCGAAGGTTACGCAAATTTCCAAGAGCTGGATCCTTCGCTACCATTGCAGGGGAAGCCAAGGGGCCAACGAAAGGCTGGGTTCCCTTAAAAATATCACACCAAGATGACTCGATCGTCTCGCTGACGGCTGCTGCATTGCATAACTTTCTTTGAAAAACAACCTAAGGGAACGAGTAGAAATGGGCAGAGATAAGAAACAGGGAGAAAACAAAAGGGAACCCAACCCTTCGTTCACCCCAGGCTCCGAACCAGGTCCAGAATTGAGGCACAGAGAAGGCCCCCCAAGGTCAACGAGGGTAGAGAGTGAGGATCCCCCTTGTTCGGGAGCTAAAATGCGTGAGGACCAGGCCCAAACAACTAAAAAACATGGCGTACAACAATCCACAAGACGACATAAGTTGAGACAGCTGGTAATCAAAGGAACTTTGTTTGTTTCTTCTCTTCCCACTTTCTCCCTGCGCCACTTAAGCCACTTTCCTCTCATTCTCTGTTCTTTCTTTTTTTTCCTTTTCTTTCTTTCTTTCTTTCTTTCTTTCTTTTTTCCTTTTTTTTTCTTTTTTTTTCGCCTTCTTATTACTGTGCCACTTAAAGGCCACTTTCTCCACATTCTATCTTTTTTTCCCCTTGCCTTCTTATACTGTGCCACTTAAAGACCACTTTCTCTACATTCTCTTTCCATTCCTTTTCTTTTTCCTCTTTTTCCTCTTTATTTTATACACCACGCAAAACAAAAGGGAGCTTACCGACAACGGAAACAATACAACCACGACAACGTGTTAGTGAAGTAGGCGGAGGCGGCACAAAATAGTGCGCGAACAACCGCGGGGAAAGCAAACATATAAAATAAACGTAGAAAATACAATATACGTATAACGAAAACAAATAACGAACTTAAACCGAGCACCGCGAACGCGGGGGAGCAAAAATACCAGCAAAGCCAAACAGAAAGCAGGACAATATAAAAACTGCGCAAAGAAATAACAAGGCAGGCGACAAAACAAAAACTGGCAACGAATCCACGTGGGAAGGCGAACCAAGAAAGTGCCAACTAACGCGGCAGCCGCGGCCTAGCAAAACTAATAAAAACGGGCAACGAAACGCAGAGAAACAAAACTAACGCAAACAAGTAGAAAACTAAGCATGCAGGACGCCGAAAACGCCGGCAAGAAAACCAAGCACATTGCGCAAAACACCAGTTAAGACCAAAACAATTACCTGAATTTCTTCCACAGGTTCGGCGGGCTCAGCGGGCGGAACCACCGCTTCTGCAGCAATCGGGTTGTCCGCTGGAACAGGGCCAGGAGGAGGAGGCAAAACCGGTTCAGCCATAGCTGGAGCTTGAAAGAACTCGGCAAGCTGACACAAGGGGGAAGACGAAAGCTGGTGGTAGTGGCAGATGATAAAGCGCAAAGCGTTTTCCCAGGCAATCTCGTCAAACTGCGAGATCTCGCACCGCGCAGCCGGATTTTATGCTAGAACGGCCGCAAAGGATCATACTAGACGCCACTTGCCCAGTTCCTCGGGATTAGTGGAATGCAGCGTGCTAACGTGATACGCTAATTATATATGCAGTGAGAATATTGTATGTGTATTCATCGCAGTATATTACGGTCAGTATAAAACATGGACTGCGGACTACGGAATACGGACTACGGACTACGGACTGGGTATAAAACACGGACTAGGGTATAAAACGAGGACTATGGACTGCGGACCATGGACTGGGTATAAAACACGGACTAGGGATAAAACGAGGACTGAGAATCATGGACTCGGTATAAGACGCGGACTGTGTGTAAAGTAACGAGGACCAAAGCTGTAAACATAAACATAACATAAACTACGTAGATTTTTTAAATACGTAGGGGTCGCGGCATGTTACTTTACAAACGTTTGGTCTCATGATATTTGAAAAAAATTCAAATAAAGGAAAGCAGAAATATTATCTTAATTCTCGCAATTTTTCTTATTTACAATTTGCTTTATACCCAGCGAGCAGAGCCCCCTTCGATCTTCACAGGCTAGAAAAATAAATCAAAGGCTCCTTCGAGCCAACCCGTGAATGCGAAATGCCGACGGTAACGCAATATTGCGGGTTTTTTCCTTTGGAAATTAAATGTAACGATTTTTGATGAACGCAAACGAAAAAGCCGCACTCACTCGATCCATCACTCACTCAGATGTAGACTTTTTCGGCATATCTACTTTGAAATAAAAAAATTGACGTCAGTAGTTAGCCAAATCCTAGGTAGTGTAGTAGATAAGTAGTCGGGCAATAGAGCTGGAGTCACCTGAGGGAAGCGAGTTCGATTCTCGCCCAGGACGGATTTATTTTTCATATATTTTTTTCGAACTGAAAATTACTGGGTTTTTAATTCGCTCGCGTTCGTCACATAATTAATTTCCAAAAAATAACCCCGCAATATTGCGTTACCGTTGGCATTTCGCATTCACGGGTTGGCTCGAAGAAGCCGCTTTGATTTATTTTTCTAGCCTGAGAAGATCGAAGGCCGGGGACTCTGCTCGCAGGGTATAAAGCAGATTAGTAGTACTGTAAGTATGGATTTTAGCCCCGCGAATGCGTTCCCTTTGCGTTCCCCTCATTAGCTATGCTTAATCATGACGTCATTACCTATTTCTTTTGCGTTCCGTATGCGTTCCCTTTATTAATATGCATAAGTGCCTAGTCAACTACCTATTCCTTTTGTGTTATTCTGAAACAATAGATGGTTTTCACGTTGAAATAACACGAGACTTCGTGTAGAAACTTTTAATCAATGTCCCGAACTCTGAACACGATCTGACATTTAACTTAATGCTAATGTTCACTCGAACGGCCTAATTTACATATAACTGACGCACATATTTGTGTGCATGACCTGACACGCATATTATTACACCCTCCCTTTTATGAACTGAAATGAATTGAAATAAATTAGCTGAATGAAACACAAGTCCTTAAGCTAAACGCTTAAGTAAGAGCATAGTCCTGGAAACGCTTGGGCGTTTGACGGATGCGTTGAGATCTCCTTGGTACTTTGACAGGACTTGCAGGCACTTGCGATGCGGTTCGTGTTTCTGGAGGCGGTTCATCGCGTGTCTCCAAACGCGCATCTTCGCGTATTTCCGGTTGTGGCTGCTCGCGCGTTTCCTCGCGCGTCTCTGGTGCTGGCGGCACGGGTGTCTCCTCGCGTGTCTCTGTGACGTGATCATCTTCCACTTTCACTTTTCTGGGAGGAGGTTCGTTGGTCTTTCGAAGGTGAACTCTGTTCCTGCGGAGGATCCCGTGCGGAAGCTCAAACTCGTAGGATCTGTTGTCTAAACGACTCTTGACGACACCCTTTTTCCACTCCTTCTTTCCAGTCTGGAACGGCTTGACCCTTACAGTGTCTCCTGGCTCTACCGATTCCAGATCACGGGCGCTTCTGTTGTAGTAGCGAGCTTGCTGTTGCTGGCGTAAGCGGAGCTTGCTATGGGTTACATCTTCATCAGGTACGGACGGTTTGAGTAAGCTCGAGGACATCGGCAAAAGACTCCTGGTTCTTCTGTTGAGTAGTCGCTGGGCCGGACTAATTTGCATACTCGCTGGCGGTGTATTTCTATGGTCTAATAAGGCAAGAAATGTGTCTGGACCAGCCTTGTTACACTTCAGAAGAATTTTCTTGGCTTCTTTCACTGCACTTTCCGCTTTGCCATTCGATTTACTGTGATAGGGACTGCTGGTCCGGTGCTCGAAATCCCACTCTTTGGAGAACTTTAGGAAATCACGCGAAACAAACTGCGGTCCGTTATCGGTGACGAGCTGCTCAGGAATACCATGTCTTGCGAAATGGGCTTTGAGCTTCTTGATCACGTAAACCGAAGACGTACTTCTGAGATAGTCAAGCTCGAAGAAATCGCTGAAATAATCCACTGTCACGAGGTAGTTCTTTCCACTTAGCTCAAACAGATCTGCTGCAACGAACTGCCATGGCCGACTAGGTGCTTTATGACAGACCAATGTTTCCTTTGTTTGGCTTTGCTTGTACTCTCTACAAACTTCACATGTAGACACGTGATTGCGGATTTCTTTCGTCATTCCCGGCCAATACAGACACTCGCGCGCTCGGTTAAAACAACCGTTGACTCCAAGGTGGGGGTTGTGAATTCTTCTGAGGAGTTCACCTCTGGCAGCCTTGGGAACCACTACTCTTTCCCCTTTGAAGATAAGGCCATCCTGAACGGACATTTCGTCTCTCATATCGAAATATGGAGAGGCCAGGGGAGGCAGGGCATCCTTGTCTTCAGGCCAACCCTGCTGGATTACGGTCTTGAGAACTTGAAGGGACTCGTCCTTCTCTGTTTCCCGCTGAATTTGCAGGAGCCTAGCTTCGGATATAGGCAAATAACTCATCATGTTAATAGTCTCAAACTCTGATTCAACTTGCGTACACGAAGGAAGATACGCTCTGGACAGTGTGTCCGCTAAGAACATTCTGCTACTTCTTTCGTACTGCACCACCAAGTCGTACTTTTGAAGACGGATCAGCATCCCTTGTGATCTCTTGGGAGCACGATGAAGTGGCTTCTTAAAGATCGCTTCAAGTGGCTTATGATCAGTATGGACAACAGTCCTTCTACCGAACGTAAAGTCATTGAACTTTTCCACTGAGAACACAATCGATAACATTTCCTTCTCAATCTGCGCATAGCGACTTTCCGTCTCCGTTAAGGCTCGGCTTGCGTACGCGATTGGGTGCCCATTTTGCATTAAGGCTGCGCCTAATCCACTCTGACTGCTATCACACTGGATCTCAAGGGGCTCCGTGGGCTTGTAGTAGGCTAAAACAGGCGCTGACACAATAAGATTCTTCACGTCGTTCCAAGCGTTCTCTTGCAGATCGTCCCAATACCATGCAGCATCTTTGTGAGTAAGATCTCGGAGGGGTTTCATGACATCAGACAAATGAGGTAGAAAACGGCTGAGATAATTGACCATTCCATTTAGGCGTAGAACATCGTCTCGATCTCTTGGGCGTGGCATCTCTACAATCGCTCTAATTTTCTCTGGATCTGGCTTTAGACCCTCTGTGGTTAGCAGGTGTCCATGAAATGGAACTTCCTTACATCTGAATTCTAACTTTTAAGCATTGAGCTTAATGCCTTTCTGCTGACATCTTTGCATGAATCCATTTAAATTGTTGTCATGATCAGCCTCACTCGTGCCATGGATGAGAACATGTGCCTTTGCATGTTATCTTTCCTGCTAAATGTCTTCTGACAAACGGGACAGGACAAATTCATGTCAACTCAATGAAAACTCAATGTGGACTGAGAAAGAGGCGAATGTTACTCACTTATATAGGCTAGCTCCTCCTCAATCCTATTGTTTTCACCTCCTCCTCCTCCTCCTCCTCCTCGATTCTATTGTTTTCGCCGCCTCCTCCTCCTCCTCCTCCCCCCTCCTCCTCAATTCTATTGTTTTCGCCTCCTCCTCCTCCTCCTCCTCCTCCTCCTCCTCCCCCTCCTCCTCCTCCCCCTCCTCCTCCCCCTCCTCCCCCTCCTCCTCCTCCTCCTCCTCCTCCTCAATTCCATTGTTTTCACCACCACCACCACAACTCTATTGTTTTTTTTTCCTTCTATTCTACGATAAAAGACAACAACTCACTATTCTTAGCACATTCGACAGTTATGTCTCAAGTAGTGAAGAACAACCGGGGTTTTCTACAGCTCTTAGCTAATGGTCCCGATCATCAGCGCCAATTTCTCTTAAGGACAGCTTCTCCACAACAGGTTCACGCCTTGTTACATATTCTTTATAATGTTCTTAAGGAAAACATTCCCTGTCCTGAAACAAATAAGCGTGTTTTGCTCCGATACAAGGATGCTCTTATCAATCTGGCCGATCAAGACGTTCCCTACAAGACAAAGAAGCAAATACTTGTACAAGAGGGTGGTGGTTTTATACAAGACTTATTGGCCCCCGTTGTTACAAGCTTGGGCGTTTTGATGCTATAAAAGAAACTTGACATCATTGCACTGATCATTTGAAGCTTGTCTTTAACGAGTACGGATCGATATGAAGAGAAAAGTAGACTGGGATGAAGAAGAAATGGAGAGCGGTATGGAAAACACTATAACCTCCGATGAGGACAACGATGACGAGGAAGACAACGAGGAGCCAAGAATTAAAGATGTTTTAGGCAATCTTTCCAAAGCGGTGTCAAAAGAACGCGCTTCTGATTTGTTGCATAGCATGGCCGCTTCCAAAGATATCCTGTTTTGGGCACCTAGAGGCCAATTACTCCGAAATCAGCGCATAATACCCGTCACAAACATCGCAGAGCTGGTTGAGTATGTGCTACTTCCCCATAACGATGATGTAGCCCGACCCCGTGCGCTTAATACCTTTTTAGATTGGCTCGCAGAGTTGGGAATTGATAAGCGTTTAATCAAGAATAAAAAACTGTTAAGCGATCTTTTAGAGAAAGAAAAGATCTATCAAGAACAAAAAGAATCCGACAACGAGACATATGAAGGAGATTCAACTGACAGCGAAGGAGAGGAAAGCGCTTCTGAGAACAGTCCGGTCGATGAGTCTGAAGAGAGCGACCAAGAAATTCAAATTGATGAAGAGGATGCAGGAAATTCAACCGACAACGAAGAAGAGGAAAGTGCTTCTGAAAACGGGAAAATAATTCAGGCAAAAAGTCAAATCCCACGTCATCATTGCGAGAGTTCAAATGTGTATGTAACCGGAGTCGTGAAATGTCCCAAATGCTTTTGGCATGATAATAAAAAGATTTGCCCCATATGCGAGCACAAGATTGCTTTGGACAAAACTAAACTCGTGAAAGAGACCCTTGCTCGTTGCGATGATTGCAGTGCGGTGAGACACAGAAAAGCAAGGGAATCAAAGAGTACTTTGTATAAAACCGATGAAAAAGAATAAATCGACTCTGTCTGTTCCTTTCCAACTAAGCTTTTAAATTGTCTGTATAATTATGAAATTGTTTGTTATCAATAAGTATAGTTTGAACTTAACAAAGTGTGGTTTTATTGTTTTAGTAACGCATGTAATTGGTTGCTTTGTTTATTTTTCCGAGGTGCTAATTTTTCATGCAAATTTAGTTCAGTGAAACTCAAAGTTCGCATAATTAAAAGTTTGAACATTGAAGCTACCGGTAAAGAAATTACAACTTAAAGTGGGTGATGGTTGGGAAACTGAATCGATATAGAGTCTAGCGATGTAGCGGCAATGAGAATGTTGCGGAAAATACGAATAAGAAGTGTTTTTTTTATATTGTGCAATTTTATTGCTTCTAAACTTGAATGTTTCGGAACCCTCTTATAAGTTTTATTCGGTAATAATATCGGTCACAGCTTTGATTTTCTAGTGGTTAAGACACTGCGTTGTGGCCGCAGTAACCCAGGTTCGAGTCATGGTCAAGGCATGTTGTTTTGCTCTAAATGTCTGTAAAGTATATCTGTGTCAGTTGTGTTTCGTTTTGAAGTGAGTTGGAATAGAGCGGGCAAGTTTGGGCCGGTCTATTGTTTCTATTGTTTCAGAATAACACAAAAGGAATAGGTAGTTGACTAGGCACTTATGCATATTAATAAAGGGTACGCATACGGAGCGCAAAAGAAATAGGTAAGGACGTCATGATTAAGCATAGCTAATGAGGGGAACGCAAAGGGAACGCATTCGAGGGGCTTAAATCCATATTTATAGTACTACTCAGATTGTAAACAAGAAAAGTTGCGAGAATTAAGATAATATTTCTGCTTTCCTTTGTTTGAATTTTTTTTTCAAATATCAAGAGACCAAACGTTTGTAAAGTAGCATGCCGCAACCCCTACGTATTGAATCAAAGGGCTCTTAAAGCCATCTCGTTAATGCGTTGAAACATGAGGTTAAAAAAAGAGGAATGTAAAATAAATATAAAATAAATATGGTAAAGATGGCGTTGTAGAATCAGACATTATGTAGAAAATGCGAGGCGCAGTAGTCAACTGGATATGGTTCTTGGCAAGATAGAGAAGATTGAGAGAACTTGGTTTGAAAATTCGTGTTGGTGCAAGTCAAAAAAAGTTATGAGTAACAAAGAATCACGAGTGTGAATGTAAATAATTTTGATGTTAGTGAAGTGAAAGTGAAAGACTTTTCCCGCCTTGCTAGCTAATTGACGATGAAAATGTGTTGTTGGTTCAATTTACACAGTGCATTTTCAGTTATTCATTGTGTATTTTCTGTTGGGATATTTGACAATGGAAAAGACTTTCTAAATCAAATACAATAGATTGCCGCAATTTCAAAACAATTAAAAGCCCTCATCGATAATACGTCACGTGTAATGACTTTATATCTGATCAGATGACACATTAATATTAATTATCAAAATATCAATTGACACAACAAATGGTGACTGAATCTTTAATATTCTTTAAAGTAAGGTCCGATTCAAACATTGAACTTCACATTTGCCGAATCTAATGGAAGGAGGCCGTAACAACATGTCATTTCTCTAGAGCTGCCTTTCCCCATGCCAGGACAATTTGAGCTATGTTTAGCAGACATCGCGCCATCAGCCATTTCTTTTTCAACTCTCCAGCAGTATTCGAAAATAGAACGAAAGTCAAAATTTATGGTATTTTGCTGTTCCTACTCTTGCATAATGAAACGGAAAGTTTTGTAGTTAGCTAAAGTATCAAGTCTGCTGTTTTATATATTTTGACGTGAAAAATGGCGGGAAAATGGTGATCACGTGGTCATTTTTCGGTCACGTCTGCTATGGACGCACTTATATAGAAAATATTGGGTCTAGAGCGGATAAACAGGGCACCACTCCTGGCGGTCACTTTTTTAGTTTCCCTTAGATCGAAATGAGGTTCATGACAGGCCTGCACCGACTCCGCTATGTGGTTTTGCGGTTGCGATGCATTTACTGATTAGCTTTCAAAGTTTGGCTGTTATGAGTCGTGTCGTTAAGTGATTTACGTCTTGTATGATGTGTTAGGCGGCGTTTTGTAAATAGTTTTCAGGAATGGTTGGTTTTGAACGAAACTCCATTTTTCATCAGTATTTGTTTAAGGTTTTTTAGTCGTGGGTGAAATTGCCCAAAAATATAGTAGTTAACTGATAAATGAAAAGTTACCGTATTTTCTCTATTAAATGCCCCCGGCGTTTATTTCAAACTTGGCCTTGTGGACCCGGCGTTTCTTTGTATCAGCAGTTTTTTCTCGCCCGCCATTTTTTAAGAAAGGGTTATTATTCGTTTTTCTTGGCAGCCTTGTACCTTGCCCTTAAATCTTAAGTTTATTATACCACAAACAAACGTTTGAGGAGCTTACTTACAACTTCCTCAATTATACCCGGCGTTTATTCGGGGCCCGGCGTTTAATCGAGAAAATACGGTAACAGTTAAGTGACATTCTATTAATTATACTAAATTAACGATTGTTGTTGTTAATAAAAGCAACATAGTTTTTTCCTAACAGCAAAGCTATTTTGTGACTTTTACCTGCCTCGCTGCGTGACCAGGTGACATATTAACCGATATTATATGCGAAAGGTACCAGGGTCGTAGAGCGTTGACCTTGATGTCCGTGATGGCGTCGAGTGGCGTGGTCAAAGTTATTCTGAGTTTTTATCGAAATGATGACAAAGGATCGGCATTCGAATGACACATAAGTCGCATACCGTTTGACATGACAAAGCACAATTCAATGGACATATAATCAAACAATAAGCGGAAAGTTTGGACTCGGTGAGTTTGATTTAAAGTTGTTCCGATTAGAGAAGATCGACGGGAAAGCTGTTACAAAGGCTCAGTTGGAAATGGAGCTACCTTTTCTAATGGGAAGTGCGACAAGTGAGATACATGGTGTGTATTTTGTTTCGTCATTTTGTCCTAGCACGCGAACGCGGGTTGACCCAGGGGTTGACCACACGAGCCCTTTTCAGTGTTAGATTAAATGAGTAAGATTTCTGATTACACTAAAACCTGTATTAAGCAGACTCCAAAGTAAGTGGACACACCGTATTTTATTGGACACAAGCATCAGTGAGTTTCGATTTTTTTTCCTTCCCATACTCTCTGTGTACGATCCTGTATCAAACAGACATCTTTAATGCTGATGATCCTTATTACGGTTTTGGAAGCTATCTTGACAGGTGAGAAATTATGGTTTTTGTATGAGAATCTAATGTCGAATAATTTTCGTAAAGCGGCTGTTCTAAGTCCAATCCCGAAAACGCATTCACTCTGGTCATTCTCATGGCCTCTAAAGTAACCTTATCTTAACTTTGCAAATTTAAAAGCCTTACTGATATACGTAATTTCCTACTTGTCAAGCTAAATCACTTGATAAGATCAATGAATGAAAATATTGAAATGAACCGATTTCCGACAGCGTGACCCAGTTAAAAAAGAAAAACATAAAACTTTCTTATACAAGCGCATGAGTATAGGCTACCAGTGTAGCCTCTTGTTAACTGACAATTGGCCGAAAAAATAGTAGTTAACTGACAATTGGGTACCCCCATTAGCACCCTCATTTAGCAGTGCTAAATTAATTTGTCGTGTGTTTGGCCTTGTTTACAAAATGGTAAAGTAAGCTCACTGTAGCTGTCGAGAAAAAGCTGCGCCGGGTTTACAGCTCTTTACAGGCAAATTCACCGCGAGAAACAACTTCAAGCATCACGCTTCAGTGAATGTTCTGACACCTATAGAATGAATTGAGTTCCATTGTAATAATATAATGGATAGTATCAATTATATATCCGGAAAAAATCTGGTCATTTCACGAACAGAAATCTAGAACCGGAAAGGAGGAAAGAATTACGCGATTAACATCGGAACGGATAGATTGCTGTCCAAAATGGTGGCGCTGTTCAGATGTGTGATACTTTTCCTTTATACCCTCTTAAAGTTTGATGTTCCCAATGTTTACGTATTTTTCCACGAAAGAGACGATAACTTAATTTGTAATAGGAACGAAATTAAAAAAGCCCGTCAAGGTTGTTGAAAGGAGGTGTCGCAGAAGATTCCTGTCAGTTTTTAGAATTTTCAGTCAGTTCAGTTGCAACCTGTTGGTAAACGAACTTGAAATGTTCACCTGTATACTGACTTCTATTTTATGAGAGGGGTGAATGCAGCGATCTGTTTTTGGTCGTATCGTAAGTGTCTCAGTAAAGGCTGTAATTTTAGCTTGTATTCGCTACGCTTTATAGCTGCGTGGAGCTCGCTAAAACCTTCGTTGGCATTTTTGACAGTCTAGCGACTGTTACGTTTAAGCTAGCCTGCGTGGCAGGCGTTCAGGGGGAAGGGGAAGGGGGAGAATTCGGGCGCGCGAGAACGCGAAGAAGCGCGCCCGAATTCTCCCCCTTCCCCTTCCCCTTTGAACGTCTGCCACGCAGGCTACGTTTAAGCCTAGCTTTTTCAGCTGCAAGTAGAAAGTAAGTCTTCTAAAAACCTATTAAGAAAAATTTAATACAGTGCACCAAGGATATAGATAAGTACAGTTTTAAGGGGTTGCAACGTCCCATTTAACTTTTTAAAACGTCGCCATTCGTAAAAATACACCGTGAAATTCTCAAACTGCGTTTGCCAAAAAACGCATTTGACCTATTTTTGGCTTTACGACAAATGATTGAAGCTGATAGGTAACGTGAGATATCGAAACTTAAGAAGAACTTAATGCCTTTGCGGTAATGTAATGTGAGATATGACAAGTTCATGACAAGTTCTGACATCCCAATACCCTAGGGAAATTAACAATAGGTCCGGGGGTGCTCCCCAAAAATTTTAGGTGCAGTATGTGACGCCCTTCTTGAAATCCTAACCGGTTTAACCAACCATATCTTCAATGCCCTAATATAACTCTATAAAGAAGAAGGAAGAAACCCCCCCGTACAAAAGTCCACAAAATTTTGTCTCTTTTTTCGTGACTGACTCCGAAATCTCGCTTAATGCGCATGCGCATTAACGAGATAAAAACACCGTTTCTAAATGCCCGGCAGCCGGGCACGGTCTCAAATAGACTAAATGCCCGGCAGTCAGAAATTGTCACAAAATTTTCACTGAAAGACTCTTTCAAACCTTTTGAGAGTATTCAATGTTCGTTTAGAAATGTCAGGCGCTTCCAAAAATTATTTTTCTTTTCCAGTTGACGAAATATTCAAGCTTGGGCATACTATAAGATCGCTATGTTCTCGACACTTAAAATTTCTGATGAGACTCGCAGTCAGAAATTTTCACAGAATTTCGACTGAACGTCTCACTCAAACCTCTTAAGAATATTCAAAGTTCGTTTAGAAATGTCAAGCGATTCCCAAAATTATTTTGATTTTCCACACTTAGAACATTTCTGCAGACTGCCGGGCACGGTCTGAAATAGACTAAATGCCCGGCAGTCAGAAATTGTCATAGAATTTTCACTGAAAGGCTCTTTCAAACCTTTTGAAAGGCTCTTTCAAACCTTTTGAGAGTATTCGATGTACGGCAGCGCTTCCAAAAATTATTTCGCTTTTCTAGTTGACGAAATATTCAAGCTAGTTCATGACACTTTAAAAATGTCTGCAGACTGCCGGGCACGGCCTCAAATAGACTAAATGC
The DNA here is from genome assembly GCA_022457155.1 of Cladopsammia gracilis. Classification (NCBI taxonomy): domain Eukaryota; kingdom Metazoa; phylum Cnidaria; class Anthozoa; order Scleractinia; family Dendrophylliidae; genus Cladopsammia; species Cladopsammia gracilis. Next base: position 53,551 of record JAJGOT010000171.1, on the reverse strand, counting down.
CCGGCAGTCAGAAATTGTCACAGAATTTCGACTGAACGTCTCACTCAAACCTCTTAAGAGTATCCAAAGTTCGTTTAGAAATGCCAAGCGATTCCCAAAATTATTTTGATTTTCCAGTTGACGAAGTATCCAAGCTTGGGCATACAATAAGATCGCTATGTTTTCGACACTTAAAAAATTTCTGCTGAGACTCGCAGTCAGAAATTTTCACAGAATTTCGACTGAACGTCTCACTCAAACCTCTTAAGAATATTCAAAGTTCGTTTAGAAATGTCAAGCGATTCCCAAAATTATTTTGATTTTCCAGTTGACGAAATATTCTGTGAAATCAAAATAATTTTGGGAATCGCTTTGCATTTCTAAATGAACTTTGGATACTCTTAAGAGGTTTGAGTGAGACGTTCAGTCGAAATTCTGTGACAATTTCTGACTGCCGGGCATAGTCTATTTGAGGCCGTTCCCGGCAGTTTGCAGACATTTTTAAAGTGTCATGAACTAGCTTGAATATTTCGTCAACTAGAAAAGCAAAATAATTTTTGGAAGCGCTTGACATTTCTAAACGAACATCGAATACTCTCAAAAGGTTTGAAAGAGCCTTTCAGTGAAAATTCTATGACAATTTCTGACTGCCGGGCATTTAGTCTACTTTAGTGAGGCCGTGCCCGGCAGTCTGCAGAAATGAAGTGTCGCGAACATAGCGATCTTATAGTATGTCCAAGCTTGGATATTTCGTCAACTGGAAAAGCAAAATAATGTCGGTGTTTTATACCCAGTCCGTAGTCCGTAGTCCGTAGTCCGTAGTCCGTAGTCCGTAGTCCGTAGTCCGTAGTCCGTAGTCCGTAGTCCGTAGTCCGCAATCCTCGTTTTATACTGACCGAGTATATTACGATATTAAGGGATGGACCATTAGAAAAGTGATGGGGGTGGGGGGGTGGGAACTTTGGGAGAGGCAAGAAATTTTTTTTGGTCCACTTAAGGTGGAAATCTTTTTTTTTTCACTCGATGGCTGGAATATATATATATTTTTAATAGTTTATTTTTTAATTGTCCTTGGGCAGATTTTTTTTTTGCGATAATGCGTGGGAATTTTATTTTCTTAATAATTTAATGGGAAAATGTTTTTTTCCACCCCCCCCCCCCCCCCATCACTTTTCTAATGGTCCATCCCTAAAGTGAACCTTTTTCGAATACGAACAACGTCACACAATTTGTGTGGGTTCCCTGTGCTCATAAGTACAAGGACCAAGAAGCTCAAGATGGCGGCGGGGACAGCCAAGAAAACGGATCTGGGATTGTTAGAAGAAGACGATGAATTTGAAGAGTTTCCCGCTGAAGGTACATCCTACATCTAATAATAATTATGTCCCATATTGACATACATTTTTTTTTGCTTTGACATACTTTATATGCGTTGGTGTGCCGTTTAATTTTGCTCTGACGCTGGACACGTGTTTTATAAAAATTAATGAAAATGTAAAAGCTTTATAAGCTTCTCAGTTCTTATTATACTCTGTTTACAATTCCGACTCAATTCCCGTCATTGAAACACAAATGAATGCGAGTGCTAAAAACCCTTACGCAATGAAAGAGACGAGAAATGAAACGAAAAGTAAGTCCTTATGGCCGAAAGTAATCTTATAAGCTTAGTACTGGTCAAATGTAAGCTTAAGTTGACAGTCTCGACTCGATCCTTGAAACTCGATCCTCAATCCTCGAAATTCAAGTCACTCGAATTTTGAGGATCGAGGATCGAGTTTCAAGGATCGAGAATCTAGAAATCTAGAATATGCAAACTCAAAAAGGCTTTTGAGTAAACGATTTATTCCTTGAAGAAAGAATAATAGCCGTTCGCACGTCATGTGTACACTGGCAAGTATTTCGCTCGACTGTCGAGCTTAGCATATGCACTTATTGATAAGATACACATATAAATCTTAAATTGAGTTCACTTTTTGCTTGCATGTACTGGACAGAAATCCATCTTCAGAAGAGTGTGAAAGAAAATGGGAAACAACTGCCTGCCCACATACATGTTTTCCTTTGCAAAACTATTAAATCACAACAATCGAGTTTTGAAATTACTGTAAACACGTGGCACACGCTGTCGTCAATACATGAACGGAGCTTTGATCAATACAAGGACATCACAACTGTCTAGTGTTTGCAACTATATGTACATGTTTTCCTTTGTATTATTTTCTTACGAAAATCCATCTTTAGTATAGTTGGTGATCAAAACTTTTCGGAGTGAATGCAAATCTACAAGAATAGCCGCAAAGCCCTTTCAAAACCTAAATCTTTTGCCAAATGAATTTACATAAATTTATTAACTTATAGACAGAATTTGCCATAAGAGCAAACGAAACAGAAAGTCATGAGTGAAACTGATGTTAAACAACAAAGTTCTAACTTGTCATGTCTCCAGCGACAGATAAGATATTAAAGTGATTCATTTCATTATTGTACATGGATTTGCATAAACTTCAAAAGTGAAATTTGAAACCTTCAGTTGCGGTAAGAAATGCACCAAATTTGCATACATGTGTTTCAAAAGTAAGGGACGTCAACATATTCCCTGTTCCCTGCTTAACCTCCACCGGACATTAAGCTCAGACCTCCCCCTCCCCCTCCTTAATGTCCACTTATAATTTTACTCTCCCATATGTGACCCTCCACAGGAAAATAGTAAATAAGGTGAACGCCTACACACGGCACAGTACTGACACGTTCGCATGCTTCTGACACAACACGCTTATCGTGCGATATGCAAACTAAAACAATTGATTTCAAGTAATGTGCTTGTGGCCTTTGTCTGCATTTTGTAAACACGTTCGACACGGTAGAGCTGTGTATCTTAACATGGTAGATTGACACGGTTATTTCTTTGTTTCTTAACACGCTAGTTGTGACACAGTAGATTTATTTTTCATGTTACTTACTAGACTACATCACCGGTTTGGCAGATAAATGAATAACTTAAAAAAGTTAGTCTTGTTTCTTTAACAGAGGTGCAAGAGTGCCTCCGATCGAAGAATACTTGAAATAAAACTTGTTGTTCTTCAATATACACATCTAGCACGTAACGCACGAACGTGAGCGTTGTGGTCATAAACTGTAAAATTGAACCTCAAATTGTCAAAATACCTGTGTTAAAAAGTGCTGGCTATGTTTGTCGGACATTTTAAAGCTTTTCGCAATGAAGGAACACCAAAGACGAACAAAAGAAGCCAAAAAAATAGAGTTTGTAGTGTTAAGAAGTGGCCGTCTTGGTTAACCTTAGTAACCAGGCTAAATAAAACATGAGCTTAAGAAATTTGCATGTGACACGCGCCACAGTAAACAAAATGGCATCTGTCATAATTCGCTAAATGCGATGGCTAAATGCAATAATACAATCACAGTATTCGTTCTAACAAATTCCAAATAATAACAGCATTTAATGAAGTTTTAGTTTACGAGGAAAAATCGCCTGTAAAATAGCTTTATTTTGAACAAACGAAACGATCTGTTTCCTTTGTGGTACGCATTCGGCATACAAACTCGAATTATAACTTTGAGCTCGAACTGAAATTCGAATTTCGCAGTGTTTAAGACAGACAGATACAATATTCTTAGCCTCAGAAGAACTGTTTAAGTCGAAAACTTTTGCACCCTTTTTATCTCGTTAATGCGCATGCGCATTAAGCGAGATTTCGGAGTTGAGTACGAAAAAAGGGGCAAAAGCCGTTAACAAATTTTTGTGGACTTTTGTCCGGGGGGAGGGGGGGGTAGGGGGGGGTTTCTTCTTTCTTCTTCATAGAAGCTATATTAGGGCATTGAGGATATGGTTGGTTAAAGCGGTTAGGATTTCGAGAAGGGCGTCACATACCGTCACTAAAATATTTGAGGAACACCCCCGGTCCTATTGTTAATTTCCCTAGGGTTTTGGGATGTCAGAACTTGTCATATTTCACATTAAGTCACCGCAAAGATATTAAAGTTCTTAGTTTCGATATCTCACGTTACGTATCAATATTTAAAATTTTCAATCATTTGTCGTAAAGCCATTCAAGCTGCTTTCGAGAATGGTAAAAAAAGGTCAAATGCGTTTTCTTGGGAAACGTAGTTTGAGAATTTCACGGTCTATTTTTACGAATGGAGACATTTTAAGAAAGTTAAATTGGACGGGAAAGTTTGTGTTTTAATATAAGCGATATGGCAGAGCAAAGTAGCATGAACTTTGCGTTTGTATGCAATAGTATGGGAAAGACGTCATAGTTTTATTGGTTTAGCTACCGTGCACAAGGACAGTTTGCGGATTGTCCGACTGAATTTGTTTTGCGGGAGGAAATTTTTGCGCGTCGGGACAGCTAAAATTTCTGCTGGGAGGAAATGTTTGCGGATTTCTGGTCAAGTATAAATAAAATCCAAGGCATCGGTATTAAACAATTTTACTTCCTGACCGGTGGTTTGTATAGTTCTCCTAGTTATATGGTTGCTGTTCTGGTGCCATATGAACATAAACAACAAGAAAACTAGTGAGTGAATTATTGTACGTTGTTGTAAAAATGTATCAGTATTATGATAACAGTCTCTGGTTCTTTTGAGGACGTGTGTGGAGTTGAATAGGGAATACAGATGACTGTTGTGCCGGTCGCCTCGGAGTTATGATAGCAATATATTCACTGTTGAAAAGTTCTTGTTAAGCCGATATACATCATTAAAACAAGTAATTTTTTTTTTCTGCACGAGTATATTTCTGCGGTGGAAAATTTAATACAAAATAAAGTAATACTGCATAATAATGCAACAACGGACAACATTGCCTGTATCTCGGATCAGAAATACTGTGGTCAGGAATCCCGCATGTTTGATTACTTTAGTACAAATCTTATAATTTGAGAAATTGGGGCGCTAAGTTTCATGATGTCACTTTCCGGGAAACTTGATAAAGAGTGTACAGCTATCATGCTGGAGATTCAAATATTTCAAACCGGATGTAATGATGCTATACTTCTGACAATGGAGATACTGCCTAGCTCCGAGAAACACATTACACTTACACGCGGAATAAACTCTGAGGAGCTATTAAAAAACAATTGCAAGATCCCACTATTCCAATATATGACTATCGCATAAGACTTGGATCTTAATAGAATATTTTACGAAATTTTACTGCGGTCGTGACCCCGGGGATCGTTAAGAAGACACACACTGTCAACACTATATTTTGAGGTTTAAAGCAGACCCATTTAATCTCTAATAGTTACTAAACACATGATACCGGAAATAGAAAACTCTCGACTTTCGAATAAAAAAAGACAGAACTACTATATATTCGCAAATAACCCATTCATGTATAACATTAACTTATGCAGCCATTGTCTGCTTCACTTTCCAAAACATTTCACATCGATATCGATAACAGCATACAACTGCGTGAAATATTTCCTTTAACAAGCATTGACAACTAAGCGGAAAACAGATATTTCAGCCCACCCACATCTGACGTCTAAGTTATCAAAAGTTTCTTTGCTTTTGTTGATCCGATGGATTATGAATGTTCTGCGATACCTTGTTATCTTTGTAGAATGTCCGGTTTCCGGAAGATTATAAAGAACAGGAAAAAGCGGATCTCAAAACTGTCTTAAAAATGAAATTAACGTTGGAAAAATATATATTTGCTTAATTCTTTCTTTGAGGAATAGAGGAATTCTAAGGATATGCACTTTTTTGTCTTGACTTCCCAGGCGGTGTGCGTCACGACTTGCAATGCCTCATGGGCTAATTTGTGGAGCGGCTCATTTTCCCTTCGACTCGACGGAGTAAGCATCTCCAACGTTTGCGTTATTTAGCCTGAATTTAAATCTAGCGCCTTTCTTTGGTAAAGTAATCAAATATACAAGTCTACAAACGCAAAAAGACTTCATAAAGGCCGGTTTTTCTTTTTCTCAGAGACACTATTCTGATTTGAATCGAAACATGCATTCCGTTAATAAACAAGACAACCGGAAAGATCAAATTTATGCACGACCGGACAGATCAAATTTATGCACGGGTCAATGCCATGAGACTTAAATCACGCAAAGACAGCTCTACGTGTTATACAGAACAAACACTGCAAACGCCGACAAAAAGATGTCACTCTGAACATCAAAACCTATGAAAGTTTGAATGTTTTCTTCCTTCAACTATAATTGAGGAAAAATAGGCCGAAAAAAGAACAAACAAGAAGATGATAAAGGACGCGCGTGACCGCCGCGTGGGCCAGAAAATTATTGTTTCTCACCAGGAGACCTTGGCGAGTTGTTGAACTTACCAATTTTGAACGGCTTCAACCAAGAAAACTAAAAGGGGTAGACCCGGGTGGACCCCAAAATTCTCAAAGAAGAAAGACTAAATTAACTGTATGTCCCAAATTATAGACGAAAAACATAAGTGTAAAGGAATGAGAAGTCTAAGAAAAGGTGTGAAAGTTCAGTTTACGATAATGTGGCAATTGAACCGAGTAGGTTTACTTTGAGATCAGCTAAGGCAGTCATTGTGCTCGAATGTAACATTTAATTGTAGCCATGACGAAGAAGGGATATCTCTCTTTAATTCTGCCTGAAAACATTTTTAATTGGCATCGCTGAAATCCTTGAAAAGGAACAATTTTTTCAACTCCACGCGCTGAAATAGCTTCTTGTTTGCCGCGAGGACTATTGTTTAAACAACGGCTTGCTATTGGTCAAATCTCGTGACGCACACCGCCTGTTGACTTCCTGACTGAATTTAAGTCTTAAAATAGCAATGAATATGCGTGAACGGACTCTGATCGATCAATGACAGACATTGTAGCGACCATAGGTCATGGATCAGTTATTTTCTTCTTTGAAATCTCCGTAAAATTCTTAGATGTTTATATCTTATATATAAAGATCTACAAACGCGGATAAGCGTAAACATTTATCCGATGCGTTGTGGCACACATCAAAGATTTAAATTGGATGATCCCACAGGCAGACCAATCGTGATATCCAGTACACAGTAATGAAATAATTTATACTAGGTAATAATACGATTTGTCACGGAATTGATAAGCGATAGAAAAATCGAAAATATTACACACTAAAGTCTTCTCACCTTTACTTTTATTGTCTCTTGATGTATCCTGACCGGTTTAAATGCATTTTTACAACTTTTGTCACTCGCCCCACTATCCACTATAAAAGAAGGGAAGGCTGGAGACCTCTGAGCGAACCCTCGCCACGCGAAAGCCAATAAATTCTAAACAATTCAACTCAAGCTCCCCGAATTGCCACCAGTGAGGCCGCAGGTTAAATGTCTACCCGTGTGATTCGTGCTAGCTTCCAAATTCCCTTTCACGGGCTCTAAAAGGGCTCCGTTTTGGAGCGATTCTGGCCATCTTCGCTTCGCCATTGTCCGCGATCCAAACAGCTGTACTACGAAATTTGAATACTAAAGCTTAGCGACCGCGTCACAGAGACAAAATGACATTCACCCGAGGGGAGGGTCGTTACTTTTGCCCTCGCGCAAATTGACACCTTCGGGGGAGCCGGTGCGTGTAATTCGAACGGAAACCACAAGCGTGACCTGTCACTTATTTGTCTTTATTTGATAAAGTGCAATTTTTCATCAAGATCAAAAGAAAAGTCTCTTTTTAAAATAAAAATGCTCGAAGGAAAATTATTAAGCTTGTTAAAACCAATTTGCGCCAAAAAATCAAAAATCAAAGGTCACGGATATGTATGTGTATACCGGGAGTCTAGGGTGTACTCTTACTGCACGTCCGATCCAAGAGAGAGGAAGATAGGGGCCTTGGGAACGAGGTTGGTAGACGTTTCAATAACAAATTGATCATTAAAACAGACCGTTGGCCGTCGGGTGTTGATATGAACGATATGGTTAATAATGTTTAATTTTTATTGGTAAATTGCACAACCTTCTAAAGTCGCTGTCGTAATTTGTCGTATTTTTTGAAGCGGAATCGAGCCACTTCTCGCTGTTCAGAACGTCTCATGTCGGCAATTTTCGGGGCCAGGTCGCTTGTCGTTTTTACCAAGGCTTCTTTAAGCCGAGATGTTTTGAAAACAGCTTCAGCTATAAAAGGAAACGAAATCTAATCACCAGCTCTATTCCTACAAGAGACACCATTCTGCCCGAAGGTACACAATTTTTTAGTTGACGGAAAAAGCGACAAGTAAAATATTTTCATTTGCCTTTTTTTAGTCTACCTTAGTGAAGTATTTAGACAAAACATTCCTTTTTTACTGAAGTCTTTTTACTGAACTTATTCACATGCACAAAGTTCTTGTTTTGTCTCATACATCCACATATACACTGCACATATAAATTGGCTGTTTAAAAACATTGCTAGTAAATCAATTTTAATCCCAAATGAAAATCGTTGCAATATGTTTTAGTTTTGTTTAAATATCAATAAATAAAGATAGTAAATATTTTTTAACCTTCGTACATCTTTCCCAAATTTCGATTGATAAGAAAATCGCCATTGTAATGCCATACAAGTCATTGTTACTAAAATACTGTGACTGATACAAAACATAGAAAATTAAGTAAGTAAAAGGGCTCTCTAAAGATAGAATGAATCTAAGTAGTTTTGCCACCCCCATCCCTCCTCATAATTTTCCCCCGTAGCAACCAAATTGGCCTCGGCTCATTCGCTTAATATAATCAAGTTGAAGTTTCCCCTCAGCTGTAAAATGAAGACTATTTTGAACAAATACGCTAAATTAACATGAAAATTATTTATATTCATACTCGTGATTATTTTGTTGCTCATGACTTTTATTGATTTGGTGGCTCCTAAAAGAGCCCTTAAGTCCTCTATGACTGCAATGTCTAACTCTACGATTAGACCTACAGGTATTTTCAATCTTTCAACTTCAATAAACCATTTAGCAGCTTTACACATATTACCTATCACGTCTTTACTACATTTACCTATCAAAGGCACCCAACTTTTCCAATTCTTGTTGTTGTTGTTGTTGTTTATTAACCTTACATTCTCTCGCATTAATGAGATGGCTTTAAGAGCCCTTTGATTCTAAATAACTGTTATCAGCTGAGTACTTCGCGGGAGTAAGAAATACTAGGGCCAGATGCACGGACATCATGGCACATTATGGAAACCAGGCTAAAACTCTATCTCACTTCTTGAACCGAGTGCAATCAAAGTTGACACGGTCATCGTGTTAATACGTGCAAAATTGCACGCAAAGATCTTAACACGCTCCTTTGTCTTTAGCGTGCAACGGAAAACAATGGGTTTGACGCTAATGAGGAAAGTAACTTACACGCAGCTATCGTGTTGAGGCACGCTTCTTTTGTTTTAACGTGCGAGCGTGCCGTGTACATGCATTCACCTTATTCACTGTTTTCCCGTGGAGGGTCACATGTTGTTTATAAATTATTGAGCCACAGAGTTTTTATACGTGTTCCTTTTTTTATATTGTATGCACTTTTATAATAAAGACAATTGAAATCAGCTGGGTTTGCCATCTACGCATTTATAATGACTAAAATGAGTTTTTTATCAAGTTCAGTTGAAGCTACAATATTGTCATTTTAGTATTTCTTGTGTTGAAACTGAATAGTTTAAGTGTCTTGACAAGCTTCAGTATTGTCAATAAGGTCAATTTGGTGTTGAAAATTGAAAAAAAAAATCACGGTTCACAAGCTGCACAGATGCAGATGCAGATGCAGCTGCACAGATGTCTAAGATGTAAAATGTAACTGCCACGAACATGAAATATGTAGTGTTCTGTTCCTGTTCTGTTTAAGCTCATGAACGCAATTGAGAGAGGACATCTGGTTTTGTATTAACTTTGTAAGAGACTTTGTGGGGAATTTTTTTTGTTTTCTTTTGAACTGTTTTAATGTATTCTCTTTATGTACTGAACAGTTTTCTTAAAAAAAGACATCATTGTGTGAGTTTTGGCCCAAATGCCCCACACTAACATCGAAAACTTGACTTCTTCTTACCCCCTCCCCCCCCTAAACGTCCGGTGGACATTGAATCTATTGTTATGGAAATATTCTTGCTTTATTTTCAGAACTGAGAATAGTAACATAAATTTATTCTCACTACCTACAATATACATGAATAAACAATGAGATATGGGAGGGTGAAAATGGTCTCCAGATCCACCAGCTTGACCGCTTAAAAGGCTTGTCCCTAAAGAAACTGGCTTAAAATAATGCTAGGCTATCCTCCCATTCTCCAAAAGAAGAGTTAACTAGGAAAAGCTAGAGTAAAATGCCCAAGGTTATATCTTGAACAAACTTAACTGCGGTCAAAACAAGGAGCTGTTATTCCTCCATCAAGTGGCCACATATTGGAAACCCTGGAGTGGAAAACATGAATGCATCAGTTGAGAACTAGGAGGAAGCACCCTTCGCTTCTTCTACAAAAGAAACACACACAAATGTAAAGAAAGGGGGAATGAACATACCGATAAGGGAAAGGAGAGGAAAGGAAACACCGTGGATACTATGGCCTTGAACTTGAACTTGAACCAGTAAAGGAGGAATGACAGCTTGACCCAGATAAACCGGGAAGAGAATTTTACCCCTGTTTCAAGCCACATTCAACCCAAACTGGTACCAAGAGAGAAACAACTGAAAAAGAAAGAGAGAGAGAAACAAAAACAAAAGACCCCTGGTCATCATTGATAAACAGCACTCAGTTATAGGCGCTCAGAAATATTCCAATTAAAATCCCAACTGGCTACAGTGCACGAAAGACACCACTAATCCAAGGTGTTATGAAAATCAAAATTGAGAAAACAGCATCAGGGCCGTAAACACAAAGAAAACGCCTGTTCGTCAATTAAAAGTCAAAGCCTGTTTATAAACTACAAAGTTCGAACTGTCCCTGTCTGGCTAAAATGAGCACTTCGTAACTCTGAAATCTTGAAACGGGTGGCATGAGAATAAAATGTGTTAAAGGGACCGTGTCACGGCAGTTCCTGACTAGTCGCCATGAAAACTTGATGTTAGCTTGGAATGACAAGATCACAACTTCAGAAACTTGTCTCCCGAACATTACCATTTAAATTTTACAAACGACAGAGATAAACTTTTGAAAAACTGTTAGGCAGATCAGTTTTAAAAAATCTCAATTGCCATTCGTTGTAATATTCAATTTCCTCCATCCATTCCTTCCTTTGTATCTTGCCATGCCGAAAAGTGTTTCTTCAGGGTTATGAGCAGTTATTCAATATTTAGTGAATTCAGGGGCTAGTTGCTAATGGCTGAATTTAGCTAAATTTGTGACACTGCTCCTTAATATACCCGCACATGAAATTAAAATCACACTAGAACTGCACTGCAGCAGCTCTTATTCACCCACTCATTTCTAAAATAATTGTTCAGTATAGACACAGTAAACCTAGCATGGCGATCAAGCACACATTTTGGAGAGAAATAGCCTCACTACTGATCCGTGCACCCGTTAAAAATAAAGACAAATTTAGGTCCGGAGGTCGTGGCCCTCGTGTGCGGTTGCCGTGCTACTCATGCACATATTCTCTGAGTTACAAAAACTCTTGTGCAGTGTCCATACCACTCACGCACATATTCTTTGACTTTCAAAACTCTTAGTGAGTGGCTGTAGCACTCACGCACATACATGTACTCTGAGTTACAACACTTTCGTGCAGTGGCCATACCACTTATGTACATTCTCTTATTAACCACAATATCAGTGTGGTGGCCGTACCACACTCGCACATGTTTTCATAAGCATAAAAGTCTATCTTGGCGCCATGAAAGCCATGGAAACACAAAACCGGAGCAAATGACTAAACAACAAAAATCACTTAAAACAGGACAAATTACCACAACCGATGGAGCAACATGTACATGTACAGCGCCAGGATTCTCCACGGGAGGAGCATTATTCACAGCTGGATCTTAGGCGGGATGAGCAATTTGAAGTCAGTGGAACTGTGCCTGTGGCGTCTTGCACAGGCACATAAATGGGTGTTTGACAGGCAGTGGTGGTTTAGCCATGATGCGTGCACAGCGTAGAGGAGAAAAATCGCTGGCCACTCTCTGAGATGTTGTTCGACAAATGCGCACAATATAAAGAAGGGTGCAGGTGTCTCAATAAAGTTTGAAGTAGCCAGCTGGTTTGAGTGCGGTTTGCCAGCCGGTTTGCCAGCCGGTTTGAGTAGCCAGCTGGTTTGACTGCGGCAACAAGGGGCAGTAAGGCCCCTTTTTCTGTGGGGTCTGGGGGCATGCCCCCCCCCCCCCCCCCAGAAAATTTTGAAATTTGAAAGATCTGAAATGCGATTACCAGCGTTCTGGACACCAAATTGAGTACAAAAGATAAAGGAAGATTTCTTACCAACAGCAACGTTTTTTTTTAATTTTACAATACTAATGAGCTGAAAATGTCAGTTTCAAAATGTCATTTAACTACATTTTCCCATGGCTGGTAGACCATGTGACTATATCCAAAAATAATTGTGGCGCAGTTACAGCGGCCTCAAAACGAGTCGAGTGGGAGTCGCAACCATTTCCGACCAGAATGGATATTGAATGTGCAATTTATACGCGCAATTTTTTGACTTCTCTGACTTCTCTGAGCAAAGTAGGCGACGCTTTTCATCAGCCGACGGTGCTTATTGAAAGCACTGATGGTGGTAATATGATATACAATGGGATATCTATTGTTATGGAAACATTCTTGCTATATTTTCGGTACTGAGAATAGCCGGTGATATAGCCACTTGCCAGCGCTTTTTGACAACCCTGCTTTAACCTGTAATATTTTTCATCAGGGACGATTGATTTGTGGAAAGCAATAGTAGATAAAGGAAAATGGTAAGAGGAGTAGACCATTTGACCAAATGGCAGGCTGCTATTTCAAGCGCTGAAGGAACCATTTGACCAAAAGTTTAAAGTTTTTTAATTAATCTGAAATATTATAGAGGTTTTGCATGGCAGCCATGTTGCATGGCAGGAACATTGAAAATGTTTTGTATTAGAAAGAATGTTCTTTCCCATGGGAAAAAGAATCTATTGTTCCTGCCATGCAACATGGCTGCTGTGCAAAACCTCTATTGAGAAGTTGTCCTTTTGTTTGATCATGCATGCAGTGGACTGGTCACAGCCGTTAACAGCTCAGTTTGTGAAGGACTGCATTAGTGCCTTTATTTCCTGTAAGTTAACTGTACGGTTTCTTGGTTGATTCTTGGTTCGATTCTGCTGTTTTGACTTTGCTTAAATTAAAGTGCCTATGAAAAATTAATGTGTTTTTTTTCTTCGTTTTTCAGTAGTTTTTATTATGTCCAAAGAACGAAAATAATGATCATTTCCCGAGGAAAGGAAAAAAATTGGTTTTTTAGCTGCTCAAAGATGCGTCACTTCAGTTAAAAAGGGGCTCCAATTTTTGGATAGCCTGGGATGGGTGGGAGTGAGTGATGACATAAATTATGAAGATAGGTTGACACATTGGTTTGTTTATGCTGTAATTCCCTTGGAATCCTTTTTTGCCAACGTTTTTGGCTGTACAAAAATAATGTCAAACAGCGCCTACTGTAATATGTTTCTTTACAGTCCTCTGAAGGTGAAGTATCAGTTTCATATCACTCTTGATCAAATGAAAATGATCGTGTCCACTGTAGTTTTGCCGTCGCGAGGCGAACTGACTGTGCCGCTTGAGTGAAGGAAGTGAACATGAAGAACACTGACTTTGATTTAGATTATTGAATGTGAAAGGTATACATTTTAGTAACACAGCATCTCAGTGGTTCGCCAGTTGAGTTGAAAACTTATTGAACGCAGAGGCTTTTTTGTTGTTTCTTTTTAGTGCCTCGGCGACTAGCGTTTATCGAATGTGAATGATATATTTGAAGTACAAACAATGCATATTACATCATATTAGCAACTCAGCCAGTCTTATCTACCGATTCTGAAGTTCATTGATCGCGCATGGAGGTTATGAGTTTATTTTATCAGCTTGGCAATTCGCCCGTCTACTTAAAGTTCTTTTCTCAATGCGAAGGATATATTATGTCTTAGCTGTTTGGCGGCTTGCTACATGTAGTTGAAAGTTTCTAAATTATACTGATATGTTATGCATATCGGAGGTGGTGTTTTTCAGTCGGCTCGCTGACGTGAATGTGATTGGTGTACTTTTAACTGCAAGGCGCCTTGATAGCATATTTATTTATTCAAAATATTTGAACTCAAGTATATACGTAATAATTAAGCTTACATGTATATGTAACTTACATCTAGTTCAGTGTCTTGCTAGCGATTGAACATTTCTGGAAATTTTAACCGCTTTGGCGGTTTGTACAACTGTGAGTTCAAAGTATTGTGTTTTGGTGTTTACATTTATATGTCTGATTTATATTTCATTGTATAAAAATTGATCTAATCGAACATGCAATGATTCAGTGATGTTCACATAATTATTTTGTTACGAATAGTCTGGTGCATTTGGAGATATAGTTTTGATACAATCATGTTCCATAGAATAAAAGCCTGCTAGTGGACACTTGCATCGCTCCACTTTGAATTTTATAATTCAGAATACCGTATAAATATTTGTATTACTTGCCAGTCAGTGCCGATCAAGTCAGTATAATTTTTGTAGGACTCACTGACTTCTACGGCTCTCCAGTCGAGCTGAGGCTTGAAAGAACTTCTGAACAGGATATGGATTGGAAAATAATGCTTGATTAAACGACCTTGCCGGCCGGAATGTTTTTTTTTTTAAATAATATTAACATTAACAATAAGCGCTTTCATTGAAAACAGCACTCCTCAACATACCCTTTCTGATGTCGGCAAACAAATTTCGTGTATTTTGCCAGCCTATTTTCCTCTGGAGCAAAATAAAGCTTTGTTACACCCTCTGTAATCAAAGAATTCTAATATCTCCTATGTTTGAGGTTGCTTGTCACATACAGCACCGCTTGTGTGCATTGCAGCATTACACGCGCATAAGAGCATGTAATACACTCATTTTACACACATTTGAGGCACGTGTAACAAGCAAGCTACAAGCAGTGGATATGAAGTTGTGTGTAACAAAGTACATGCAGTGGATATGAAATTGCGTGTAATATTACACAAATTCCTTCAGCTACGAATCACCACACTGAAGAGAGGACAAAACATTTACCATACAGACCGTATCGTTCGCGTACTTTGTGGTGACTCCGTTTCACAATGTACTATCTGTTGGTGAACGTTGCTGTATTTATTTTACAGACACAAGTTTTCGGCAAGCTGTTTACCGATAGATAAAGTTTGGTTAACGCATATCTTTGCTCAATGTATCCCTATTGTGCTAAACAAGCGGCGGTTAAGTGTGTGTGAAAAGCGGACAAAACATTTACATGTGCCGTATTGTTTGCGTACTTTGTGGCGACTCCGTTTACATTTGAATCCTCAGTTTTGAATTTGATTTCTTACAATGTACTATCTGTCGTGAATGTTGCTGTATTTTCGGCACACAGTTTACTGATGGATAAACTTTCGTTAAGGCATAGTCTTTGCTCAAAGTATCCCTGTTGTGCTAAACAAGCGGCTCCATCCTGTCTGTTGACTGTGTGTAAAATGCGAACAAAACATTTAATGTGTCGTTTGCATACGTTGTGGCAACTCCATTTTGTATTTTAAATCATCAGTTTTGAATTCGATTCCTTACAATGTACTTCCTGTCGTGAACGTTGCTGTATTTATTATACAGACAAGAATTTTCGGTCCGTTAACGTAAGTCGGCTGAATATATCCCTGTTGTGCTAAACTAGCGGCGACGTCGACTGTCTCGGACTTCAAAACTAAAATAAATAAACACAAAATTGGCTTTCGTTTTTCCGTGAATTCTTAAAGCATTTATCCTTAAATGCGAAAAATCCGCAGACTATCAGAAACAAGACGCTGTGGGAGCGTATACTTGGGCATTGTTGTATTAGGTGTATTGGAATGTATATACTGTGTCTTGGAAAATCTGCATGCACGTCAGTGATAGGGAGTGCACTGAGTATTCGGATGGTCTTGTATATCATTGACTTTTGGTGCACATTTGTAAAGTGGAACATGTGAAGACTTAAATGAAGTGCAGGTGCAAGGATTATATTTAATGTAGAATTTGGAAAAGTTCAATTGTAATTTGGCGAGCGAAACTGCAAGGAAAACAGAGAATTCATGGAAGTGCATAGTCGGTATTCAGGTTTCAAATTACCTTTTTGACGTATGCAAATTTGGTGCACTTTTTCCTGACAACTACAACAAACTTAATGGGCTAAATTTGTTTTCTGTCTTTTCTGCTACATACCTTTCCCCGCTGTCTGACATTGATTATTATATTTAGTTTCATTCAAAATTTATCTTCACAGTTTGTAAACATGAAGTTCAGAAAGAATTTTACACATGAAGTTTGCGTGACTAAGGGGCCGTCGACATATGTGACCCTCCATATGAAAACATGTCTTATCGAACATTGCAATTTAGGTCAAACTGGGTTTCAAACCTCCCCAAACCCGGTTTGGAAGGGGTTTGCAAAGGGTTTGAAAAGGGTTTGTGAAGGGTTTGCAAAGGGTTTGCGAAGAAGGAGAATGTGCTGCCTTTGTAATGACTTCAGCAAATGGTATGACATTCTTGTCTTCTCGGATAAGGATGAAAAAACTGTTGGTCCCTTCTCACAGCACTCTCTGATCTGTTCTTGTGGGACATTAAAGATCCCACATTACTGTTCGAAAAAGAGAAGGGGACGTAGACCCCGGTGGTGTGGTCAACCTTGCGGGATGTGGGATTCGTAGGGAGGGCACCTCGCATGGGACATGAGTCCCGTTTGTGCCTTTCCCTCTGGACTGTATGAGTCCAGAAAAGTTGTTAGAAAAAAAAATTAGAAAAAAAAAGAAGGGTTTGCAAGGGTTTGCAAAGGGTTTGAAAGGGGTTTCCAAAAGGTTTGTGTAGCATTTATGGTTTGGCAGATTAATTTTTCAATAAGACATGTTTTCCTATGGAGGGTCACATATTCACAAGTTCCCTGCTTAACGTCCACTGGACGTTTAGGGGAGGGGGGTTAGGGAGAGTCGAGATTTGGACGTTAGCGCGCAACATTTGGAGCAAGTACAAAATTGTTAGTTTTTAATCCTAGAAGTGCCACACATGTCAACATTCTCATGTTCGCTTTAATCACAAAGAAACATGTCACCAATAATGTTTGTTGTTTCACACATCGGTAGTCTCGTAAACTGTATTCACCCGACTATTAAAAAATGTCGCTCCAGGCAACATCGGCATGGTGAAAATTCTAAGTGGACTTTAAGGAGGAGTGGGGGGGTGGTCTGACCTTCCAGTGGACCTTCCAGTAGACGTTAAGTGGGGAACTTTTGAATGTGTCGACGGCCCGTAAACACTGGGGCTGCTTGTTTATACAATGTATAAAGTGACCTATTTTGGTTTTGTTCACTTTCTGACTGAAAACTCACTGCATTCGAAATATTTTTCCATAGCCATTCACAGCCAGCTGGCCGTTCGAAATTGTTCTGTTTCAGCCATTCACTACGCGCAAGCCGTTCAAAATAATTCTTTAGACATTCAAATGAAATTCAATCTGTTAGCAGATCTCGTTGCCTAGCATGTGATCAAAATCTACCGTCCTTCTTTTGAGGTGTTTGTGACATTTGCCGACTATTCTAGCACAGATTTTACACTTGAAATGTACTCCACAATTGAAATTTATATTGGATGGACTTAAAAAATGATCGGGCGAAAAAATTTTTGTTTGGAATTTTGCCGACTGGATTCACAAAACGGCAACCATGCTGCAGATTATCTGTTGCATGCCAAATCAAACACTATTACAAATGGGGGTTTATCCTAGCTCCACTGAGACACACTACCCTACTACAGAACTTACTAAGGAGCTAAAAATTATTGCAATTACATGTATCATGATTTCATTGTAGTAGAATTATAGACTATGGCTTTTTGAGACTCGGATCTAAGATGCCTATTACCACGTGGCCGGAAACACTATAATCCACCAAGATCAAAAGGTCAATATCATCGAAGAGAACAAATTCATAACTGTGATCTAAAGGCGCAATTCTCTATGAAGTCTTACTGGGAAAGCTTTATACTTTAGGCTTTTTACGTTTTAAATACTTTTTTGCAAAGAGTGGAAGTCGTGTTTAGCCTGTCTATTTTTATACTACTACCAATGCATTCAACTGAATAAAAACATCAATGACAACTTGTTGACATATTAATTGAAGGGCTGAGAGCATAACCCACCTATGTGGAATTTTAGGCCTTTTTTATTTTTTCTCGCTCAAATCAAAGGCTCCTATTGTAATGCAATATTGCGATAAGCTTATGTTTTCACACTGACACGGTGCAATATTTTTTAAAATTAAACGTAAGGATTTTTGACGAACGCAAAGTAAAAAGTAAATCTTTCATAATGTCTAGTTCGAAAAAAAAAAGGATGCTGAGCGTGAATCGAACCCGGGGCCAGCCTAGTGCAAATCCCGGACCCAACGCATGAGACCATCGAGGAACCCATGCGCAATCAAGACTAAGTTTTATTAGAGGTAGATATGCATCAAAACACGTATCTCGATTTGAAAATCCTTTTGGATCAATTTTAATGATGCATTAAAGACTCCAAATGCGAAACATCTTTCAGCCGGCCAGCAAGAACTCACTTCCAGCTGCCCATAGCTGTATTTCAAGTGCCCAACCACACACAGCAGACCCATCTGTCACTGTCGCAAAGCATGTTGGGAAATCCTACGGTAAAACCGAAATGGAGTTCCCGCCCGAAAATTATTGCAAAATATTATAAGTCTGGAAGCACTTTGGATATCGGGCATTTCGACCACGGCACGGGATGGGAAATAGCCCACAACTCACAACGCTGCCCCTTTTCTGATCTGAAGTGATTCCAGACTTTCCCGCTGGCTCATCTTGTCCACCAAGATTCATTTTTCACCACGAGTGCAAAATGGCGCTTTAGACACAAGGTACATGTATGACAAGAAACATGACTCGTTTCTTTGAGAGGTGCTAGAGAATTAAGGATTTCCGGACTTAATGATGTATTTCAATCACCAGACGGGCCTTATGCACATTGGCTTATACACACGCTACAGCCGATATGTTACCGAAGTGAGCTCACGATAGATAAGCGAGCCAGGTGTGCGTAAATAACGTTTTTTTCGTTGAGGTTGTTGGCACTGGTCCGGAGTATCATGGCCACATATTCTCACGGCCAAACTGCTTTGAAATGGCGTCGAAATTGCACTCTGAATATACATGTACATGCACCACCGAGGACAAAGAAACTGTCTTCAAGACCCAGGTTGCCTTGGTATAGTAAGGAAATTGACGAGGCCAAGAAAGGCGGGGAAAGCTGAAAGAACGTGGAGGAGAACAAAGTTGTTGCTTGATTTAATGGAATTTAAGAGGAAAAAGAACTTCTACATGCCACATACATGTATGTGATGAATCAGACACAGAAAGCTTTCTACGTGAAGTGTATTGAAGACAACAGTGCCAATCAAAGTCACCTGTTCCGAGCTATGAACAAGCTTCTTGTACCAAAATTTGATCTTACATTCTCAGATTATAATGATAACCATGCTAAGCTAGCAAACGATATCGGCAGATTTTTTGTTTGCAAGGTTGGTAATATCCCTAGAGAACTGGACTGTGCATTATTTGTCTCTCCTGAAGATTGAGACAGAATACCACATGACCCAGTAACTTGTGAAAATCAAAGGCTTGATGCTTTTCGTTTGCTGTCTCAGAATGACGTGCACAAGCTTATAGAGAAAAGGAGCTGTCCACTTGATCCCATGCCATTGAAATTATTGGCTGGCTGTTTGGATGAGCTTCTTCCTGTAATAACATGCATACATAACTCGTCATTATTCTCTGGACATTTTCCATCAATCTGGAAGACAGCTTTGGTGGTCCCACAAATCAAGAAAGCTGGCAAAGAGCCTTCTTTTAATAACTTACATCCAGTTAGTAATCTTCCATTTGCATCTAAGCTTGCTGAGAGGGCAGTGTTCAATCAATTGCACAATCACGAGTAAATTTGAGCTATACCCATTACTTCAATCTGCATATCGTATATCCCATAGCACTGAGACAGCTCTTCTTAAAGTGTTTAATGACGTCGTCCTGGACATGGATAAGGACGGGTAGGGCCTTAGGCTGGCTGGCATCCTATTTTACTGACAGATATAAGACTGTTTCCATAAATGGGTGCAACTCGATCTGAGAGATTCGCTCTCCCTTTTGGTGTTCCACAGGGATCCTGTTTAGGTCCACTACTCTTTACAGTTTGTGCAAGTAAGCTCTTTGAAATCATCAGGACACACCTTCCAGATGACACTCAACTGTATGTCTTTCTCACCATAATTTTTTTTATTCTGACGCAAGCCAGGCTGATGCTCTATGCGCTATGGAGAGCTGCATCCAAGATATTAGGATCTGTACGTATAACCATAGATAAGTTGTAACTAAACAATGATAAGACTGAATTTTTGTTGAAAGGAACTCGTCAGCAACTTAACGAGGTCAAGCTTGATTATATCACCATTGGCAATGGTCGTATTCCTAATGTTACATGTACATCCATTAAGAATCTGGGGACATATTTTGATTCACATCTTAGTATGATAAGCCATATAAATGCAGTATGTAAATCGTGTCTTTATCATCTTCACAATAAAAGGCACATTAGGAAGTTTTTGTCCTTAGACAACACTAAAGCGCTAGTTCAGGCTGTCATTACTGTATGTCACGAATTGACTATTGTAATAGCTTACTTGTTGGAGTCCGAAACATGCACCTATCAAAGCTACAACAGCTTCAGGATGCTGTAGAGCGACTGGTTATGCAATCCTCAAGATAATATTCACATCACACCTAGTAAGGTTTAGAATAGATTAAAAAGTGGCCCTTCTGACTTTTAAATGTATATATGGCCTGCATGGAAATACCTTTGTAATCTATTGCGTGTGACAGAAAAATCCAGTTACAGCCTTCAATCTAATGATGGCATACTGCTTTCAACATCTGCTGGCAAAACAAAAAAGTCTTTGGGAGATTCATGGTAGCAGCACCAAATATATGGAATGGACTACCATTAGAAGTTAGTCCTGAATGAAACAAACTTTAATAGATTTAAGCAACTGTTAAAGACACATTATTTTATTAGCTTTTTATTGATGTAAAACCATGTTTTTACTTTTTAACCTTTTTAAATTTAATTATTTTATTATTTTTTCTTTTTAAGCAACCATTGTAAATGGTTTAAATTTGTTTTAGGGCTAGCTTAAGTTTTATGCATGTAAAGCGCACTTGATCATTGTCATGAAAAGTAGTGCTATGTAAATATTCAATATTATTAATATTATTATTATTATTATAAGCAGTAAAAACTATCTGTATGCTATACAGTTAAAAGGAACACAGGGCGCATAGGCGTGACCTGTGCTCCAACTAGTGAGACTAGAGTTAAAAAATATATACAATTATTATTATTATTATTATTATTATTATTATTATTATTATTATTATTATTTATTCATTCATTCATTCAAAAAGCTTTAAAAACCTTTAATTTTTGTCCAAAACTCAGGAAGTGGATCTCAATTCTTTACAACGTCATTGAAAGCGGGGTTATGAACACTGGATTTACGATGAACTATTTTAAAATATCGAGAGGAGTGCCATTGGGGGGGCTGAACTTAATTTTTTTTTTTATTTTTTAATTGTTTATTGGATATTACTCACATCTAATTACAATACTACAATTACAATACTCAGGAAGTGGATCTCAATTCTTTACAACGTCATTGAAAGCGGGGTTATGAACACTGGATTTACGATGAACTATTTTAAAATATCGAGAGGAGTGCCATCGGGGGGGCTGAACTTAATTTTTTTTTTTATTTTTTAATTGTTTATTGGATATTACTCACATCTAATTACAATACTACAATTACAATACTCACATCAATTACAATACAATTACAATACTCACATTACAATTACTATATTACAATACACAATCACATTACAAATTACAATACAATTACAATACTCACATCTAATTACAATACTACAGTACATTACATTACAGTCATGTACAAAATACAAAGTACAGTAAAATACAAGTCTGATTTTGAGTAGGGTTACTATTTAAATCGATGTTGTTAGTAAACAAACTTCTTGTCAATTAAAGGTTTCCATTTCTTATAGTAATATTCAGGTGAATTAGTACTTACTGATATTTGTTTTTCTATCTCCGCTTTGTTTACCACTATTGTTTGATAAACACTAAATGACAGAGGATCTTCATTAATACTACAGCAGTATATATAGTATTTCGCAAGTAGCAAGAGATGATTAGTTAACTTATTGAGGTAATCGTTACCAATAATACCATACAATATTTTAACAGTTGATAATTCTAGTTTTATTGATAGGTATGTTTCATACCAGTCTAGAAAAGCTTTTCCAGAACTCCGAAACGGCCCGACATGAGACAAGCATGTGCTTCAAATCTTGTTTTATTTCTAAGCATAGATAACAGAGATCACTGTTTGCGAGTTTAGCTTTAAACAGTTTGTTTTTAGCGAAAACTATGTCGTGTAAAATCTTGTATTGCAACATAGTCAACTTTGTTTCTTTGGTGATAGAAAACGCTAAGTTAAAGTAATCATTGTCATTGTCAAAGTTAAAGTAGTCATTGTCAATCAGACGTTGTTTGGCGGTCGGTTCTTCAAATATATGATTAACAAAACTTTTATGTATAGCTTTGGTTGTTAGTGCTTTCAAATTCTGACATGGCTGTGTAAGTTGCTCTTGCTGTATGTTCATTTGGTTTATAGATTTTTTATATTCATTGGGAATAGCGTTTATTACTCCGTAATAAGTCAGAATATTCGTTTTTAACTGGTATTGGAATTTAAATTCTTCGTAAGTGAGGAAATCAAGATTATAGTCGAGAAGGTTTTCTAAAGTAGAAACTCCTTTATCAAACCATGCTCGATAGAAAATCATTTTATGATCAATTTTGATATCCCTGTTGTTCCATGTTGTGCATGGCTTGATATTATTCTGCACATCTTTTAACTCAAACCAGTACTGAAGTGTTCTTATGTAAAAGAGTGGGAGCTCCTTAATGTTAATGTCTTTGCCGTTACAGTTGCAGTTTGAGAGGAAAGTAAACCCCCCAAGTGTGAAGTGGCTTCATCAGCAATAGCCATCCATGCTGAATTCTCATTCAGTTTAAATCGCTTTATCCATATGCATTTTAAAGCTTTGTTCATTAAGGTAAAATCAATCATGTTCAGGCCTCCATTTTTGTGTTCGCCAATGATTGTGGTCTTTTTAATTTTGGCTATTTTGTTTCCCCAGATAAAATTAAAGGTGATCTTGTTTACCTGGTCACTAAATCTTTCAGGGACTGGAAGTACAGATGCATTGAAAATAAGCTTTGAAAGGCCCAGGGATTTTACAATATTAATCTTGCCTAATAGGGTTAATTTTCATCTCTTCCAATTGTTTAGCGTGTTATCCAAAGCATCTAATTTATTACAAAAATTCAATTTGTCGCTTGTTTTCTTGCAATTAAATTTTTGAGAAATGTATCCCCAGAGCAAAAACAGATTCTTTTGGCCACTTAACGTTAAATGGGGTATCTTCTATGTTTTTCCATTTTCCCAGCCAAAGAGCTTCTGATTTCGTGGGATTAATTTTTAGTCCTGAACATCTTTCAAACTTTTCCAGGAGCTTCAACAATGCACTCATCGAGCTAAGGTTTTTTAGAAAAACCGTTGTATCATCTGCATACTGTGTTATTTTTATTTCACGTGGTCCTACTGCGATGCCTTCAATTTTAGAGTTTTGTTTGATTGCAAGTGCTAGTACTTCAATACCTAAAACAAAAAGCATGCCTGACAAAGGGCATCCCTGCCTGACTCCTCGCTCCAGGTTAAAAAAATCAGATGCAAAATCGTTGTTTGTAACACAGCTTGTTATATTGCAGTAGAAAGTTTGCACCCAATTTTTAAAGTCAGGTCCAAAGTTAAGCTTATCAAGAACCCTAAAAAGGAAATTCCATTCTATAGAATCAAATGCTTTTTCAAAGTCTAGGAAAACAGTGAGGCCGGGAAGATTTTTTGTTGCGGTGTAGTTAATAATATCACTGATAAGTCTTACATTTTCTCCAATATATCGTACCTTGATGTAGCCGGTTTGATCAGGGTTTATCACAAGTGGCAAAACAGTTTCAAGTCTTTTTGCAATTGCTTTCGTAGCAATTTTGTAATCTGTATTTAAAAGTGATATAGGTCTCAGATTTCCTAGGAGGTTAGTCGGTTTGTCCTTTTTTGGTACGAGTGTAATAATACCTCTTTTCTGACATATTGACAGTTGACGTTTTTCAAAGCCATAGTTGATGCTCACAATAACATCTTGATTGATGTCATCCCAGAAAACTTTGTAAAATTCAGTTGAAAAACCATCCGAGCCCGGCGTTTTATTGTTGTCCGTATCTTTTAAAGCATGGTAACACTCTTGTTCAGATAGCATACCTTCGCACTTCATAGATTGATCTTCATTAAGTGGTGTTAACAGGTCATTGTTAAAAAATATGTCAAACTCAGAGTTATCGGGATCGACATTATTAGTAGAATACAAGTTTTTATAAAATATTTTCTCTTCTTCGAGAATTTTTTTTCGATCGTCGGTTTCTTCACCATTAGATAATTTAAGCTTTGAGATTTTTTTCCTTAGGAAATTTCGTTTTTCAAGATTGAGAAAGTACTTGGAATTTTTTTCTCCATTTTCATACCATCGAGCTTTGCTGCATAAGATCGTCCCTTTGATTTTTTTTATTTAATATTTTTTCTAATTTGGCTTTTAGAGCATTATACTCGTTCAACAATTTGTGGTCATTTTTTGCGGAAGATAGTTTTTCTTGCAGGTTGTTAAGTTTAATTAGCAACTCATTTTCTTTATCTCTTTCTATTTTTGCTTTTTTCTTAGAGTACTGAAGTGTGAAGCTTCTAATTTCCATCTTGATGACATCCCTTTTCAAACCAAGATCTGTGACATCCTTGTCCTTTTTCCGTTTACATGGAGCTCGGATGATCCTAGCGCTAGGGCCAAATGCAACCCTTCGCATGTAAACTGAAGGTAGAAAACATGTTGCGCTCGGATGATCCTAGCACTAGGATCGTCTCCTTTCCATGTAAATTTCTCTGCTCACGCGGTTAGCATGTTATGGAGCTATCACATCAACGACATTATCGATGTAGTATTCAGTTCGGTTAGAAAGTTAAGTGAGTAATGTGAGTTACGAAATAAAAACAATTAACTTAAGATATTGAATCACAAAATAATTAGTAATTTTTCTGTGTCTGTGGTGCCCGAATAGTCGACAAGTTTTGCCCGAATAATACTATGTTTTTTACGACTGGGGGGGGGGGCTGCAGCCCCCCCAGCCCCTCCCCCTCGTATGCCTATGGTATGAGGAGTGCAATGGGGCTGTCCACTTAGTCCCTTCTTGTTTATACTTGCAGTGGAAATTTTGCATAGGCTTGGATGAAAGTTTTGGATGATGCTCTTTTTATACTAATCAGCATTTCCATAGCAATGGTAAACAAACATGGTGAAAAACAGTTTTTCCTAAATATCTTTCGATTTTGGGGCCACCTGCAACAAGCGAATAAATGCACTATTATCTACACAGTGTAGCACACTAAATGGCAAAATTTCAAACAAATTAAACTGTTTGATTTTGAATAAGGGAGTAATAATTGAAGTGTGAGGAAACTTTCTGTGGTAATTTAATTATAATTTGTCAGAGATATGAAATGTTTTGACCGCTTATAATTATTTCAAACATGAAAAACACATGTTAAAAATGTTTCAGTGATTTATTCAAAAATCCAGTGGAGCCACCTTAATTTTAGGTTGTGGACCAATGTATTGCTGTCCTACATGAAAAAATCTTGGTTAGCATTTGATTGAAGAATATTTCTGTGTGATATAAATACAGTGCAAGGCTGTGCTCTTAGAAGAATCACAGGGAGCCCATGCCAAAGGCTCCCAAGTATGAAATCTGGGTTGCCCAGCACTTAAGCTTTATGCAAAAAAGAAGTTTTCGAATAAGCCCAAAGACAATTTAAAGTTAATAGCCTGAGGCCCCTGGGTGAGGCTAGAGCACAGCCCTGCGGTGTATCAGGCTAGAGCACAGCCCTGCAGTGTATCAAGCTAGAGCACAGCCCTGCAGTGTATCAAGCTAGAGCACAGCCCTGCAGTGTATCAGGCTAGAGCACAGCCTTGCGGTGTATCAGGCTAGAGCACAGCCATGCAGTGTATTAGGCTAGAGCACAGCCCTGCAGTGTATCAGGCTAGAGCATAGCCCTGCAGTGTATCAGGCTAGAGCACAGCCCTGCAGTGTATCAGGCTAGAGCATAGCCCTGCAGTGTATCAGGCTAGAGCACAGCCCTGCAGTGTATCAGGCTAGAGCACAGCCTTGCAGTGTATCAGGCTAGAGCACAGCCCTGCAGTGTATCAGGCTAGAGCACAGCCCTGCAGTGTATCAGGCTAGAGTACAGCCCTGCAGTGTATCAGGCTAGAGCACAGCCCTGCAGTGTATCAGGCTAGAATACAGCCCTGCAGTGTATCAGGCTAGAGCATAGCCCTGCAGTGTATCAGTGAAAGGACATGTAGTGACTGTCTTTCCATTATTGGATGAAACTACTGGTAGCAAAGTTGAGCTACAACTGACCTCCACATTTTAATATATTTTATTGTACAATGTGTAATTTTATTCAGTTGATTTGTTTTGATTCTAAGTTTGAAATTAATGTTACAATATGTTTTTCTGTTACTAGAGTGGACAGCAGTAGATGAAGACCAGACTGACATGCATGTGTGGGAAGACAATTGGGACGATGACACTGTCGAGGATGACTTCTCTAATCAGCTGAGGTACATGTACACCTGTAGTAAAGAACTGGGGCATTTGCTTTCATGTTGCATTCCTTTTGACCATGCAATCTGATGAATCTCAGGTCAAAAATCTGTTTTTAGATTTGTCATAAAGAAACACACCCTGTATGTACATGTAGTACTGTGAAAAAGTAATGCAAAAGTATTTCAACGAAATTCCTGCCTTCTCAGGGCTTTTCAACGATATTTCTCTCTAAACGAAATTTTGGGGATATTTCGCGGTCTTTTCGGGACACCTTTTGTTTTATTCGGCGCATATTTTTTTAACAATAGTTCGCTGTGCTGGAAAATTTTGCAACGATAATTTGAGCAATAATTCACTCTTCCTGAACATTCATTTCAAATTTCAAGCAAAGTTTCATCCTTTTCTCCAAGCATTTTCGAGCAAAGTTCAAGCACTGTGATTGAAATATAAATCTTCTTTCTGTTCTGCTTTTACTGGACGTATAAAATAAAGGAAATCTTGAATGAAACCAAAAATGATGATCAAAGGTAACTACACTGTACAGTAGCAATTGTACATAATAGCGGAGCCCGCGGGCCGAAGGCCCAGCGGAGCACCATACTCATAGAACTATGCCCGTCATTTTTCATGGTCATGGCTAGCAAAATGTTTCGCGGGCGCGTATATGCCCGTCCGCCCGTGTTGGTTTCGCGCGGCCACACAGCCGTGAGCTCGGTAAACACTTTAGTTCTTTTGTTGTGTTTAGCGGAGAATTAAAGTCGTTATTTCCCTGCAGTTTTTCGCGGTTTGCTACTCAGACAGGGATACTAATTAAGGGATACTCAGAAGCCCCTTTTGTGGAAAAAGAAGAGCTTTCAGGGATAAAATGTTGCTTCGAGGAACTATATACGTTTTTGGCAATGCAAAGAGATGGGTTCGTTTTACAGATTTCAGCACCAAAGCGGAGGTTTAAAGAATTTCCAAGTACAGCCTGACTCATCCTGTTCTGCATGTCAAGTAAACACTTGAGACCAGGAAAGAAACTACTGAGTGTGGAAGACCTTCAGTTAGTGAAAAATTCAAAGAAGACGCAGAAAGATTCAGTCTGCATGGATGGAAAAATTCTAGAAGAACTTCATCATGGAGGAGCGACCTTTCCAATCAAAGGGCTCTTAAAGCCATCTCGTTAATGCGTTATAATGCAAGGTTATTAAAGAAAAGAATGTTTGTTGTGAAAGGTATTAGGTGGGGTTTTGTTTTTGACTATATTTACCTATCAAAGGAACTCAAGTTTTCCAATTCTTGTTCTTGTTTTTTTATTTGGTAAAGATGCTGTTGTAGGGCACCTTTAGAACAAGTGTTCTTTAAATAGGTACATGCAAACATTATATGATGCAAATCAGCCAATAGAAATTTGTGTTCATGAAATGGGCGTAGTTTTATTTTAGTAGCCATTTGTGTTTACTTTTGATTATTATTATTCTTTTTATTTTGCAAAAGGAGGAGAACCTGTGTCCCTCTGTTAACAACTTTTTTGTACAGCATTGGGGGATCTGCTGTTATCAGTGCTCCAGTTTTTCAAGACCCAAACGTAGAAGTGTCGGAGAGTGATGGTGTGGGTCGTGTGGTAATGTCACTTGGTGTTTGGGTAAAGGGTGCTGATTATGTTGATATGAATTCTGTTATTGAGTTTTTGTTTGTGTTCTCGCTAGCTTTTTAGTGACGTTGATGAATAGACTCAGTCTTGATGAATGGACTACAATGTCAGTTCTTGGATGTTTTGTTTCTCTGGTTTTACAACAAACTATGCAACCTGGTTCCCAGGGCTTTTCCGTTCGAGAGAGGGGCGGCGGGAAAAGGCCCTGGCATCGGCTGGTCACGTGCCCATCGGACACCTAAAAAACCTGGGTGTAATAAATTAGATGTGAAATCGAAGCTGCATAATCAAAAGCAAGACGGGAGTTACGAGAGTGTAAAATGGCTCATGATTTTAATGCCATTTGTTCCTTCTAGATGTTTTGAATGGGTATTCTACATTTAGCTGTTTATTAAGGAGGATTTTAGTGACTGTAGAGTGTAGACTGAATTTTAAAACGTTTCAAAAGCCGCGTGGAACGGACTACAGGTCAAGTCTCTGTCTGTCGGTTGTAGTTTCCTGTGGTGTCGCGCTTGTAGATTTTGAGCTCATTTTAGCGTGCTTTTTTGCCTGGCGGTTGTGTGTAAGTATTGGCACGTAGATTTTTATGTAGGAAAGGTTTGAACTTCTCTAAGTTTACTGTCTGAAATACCGGACATGACAGAATCTGAAATGACAGACTGAAATGATCTGTTGTCCATGAATGTCTTTCCTGCTATTTATGTCACGCTGGGCCCAGCTATTTTAGATTTGTCTTTGCAGGATTTAAATTTTCATGATCTAAGCTTTATAGCAGAGAGAGTTGTAGCTTAAGGTGATTCCTCAGTATTGCACTGCGCATCCTGCACTGCGCATAACACGTAATAGTCCTTTCATGGCAGCCAGTTGATAACAACACTCTTTTTAGTGAACGGTTTTTAAAACACGCAGCTGGAAATTTAATTTTCTTACGAGTATTTTTTCAAAAGGAGAATTACCATAATTTATAAGCAATGAGCGTGCGCGGTTGGGCAAAATGAGCGCGCGCACATTTCGGAGGATGGAATGTTTTTTATCAAAGGCCCGCAAGCTCGTTAGAAAATACGACTGTCTTTTTCTCTCTAACGAGCATGGTGACCTATATTTTTTATTGCATCATTTTGATGTTAAATTAATGCTTTTTAAGTTAACAAAGTTAAAAAAAAATTCCTCGACAGGAAAAAAAGATATCGCTAAAAACGTTCTCAAATCAGTTACTCGTGGGAGCAAATTGTTGACCTTGAAAACATGGACGCGAGGAACGTTTTGAGTACGTGTCATTTGAAGTTGTGTGACTTTTTCATAAATTTTATTTTAAAGTGTTCCCATATGGTGGAGACTTTAACCTATCAAGTTTTTTTGAAGAATTGTAAACTTTGCTTTTACGGGTTACCGGGAAAAGAAACATGAACCGATCAAATAATGACGTGCGTGATCGGTATTGCTATAGGCATAAATGGGGCAACATTGGTCCATCATATCTCTTTACCGAGCACGGTGACCTATCTTTTTTATTGAATTTTTCGAAACAACTTATGGTAGGGAGCTGTTAGGGAAAATTTAAAAAAAATCGTTCGACAACTTTTATTTCTGAGGAATCACCTTAATAAGCTATTCAACTTGTAGTGAGTTGAAGTTTACCTCAGTCAAGGTTGTAATTTTAGCTTCCTTTCGTTACGCTCTATAGCAGTGTGGAGCTCGCTCCGTTGTCAATTTTGACAGTCTGGCGAGTGTGCTTCGTTTATCCCATTATTTCTCCGATATTTAAACGAAAGCGTTCACATTTAGAAATATTCTTAATTCAGCCAAGAGAAGAAAGTGCTAAAATTTTCAAATAATGCTTTCCAAAGAAATACACGTTAGAAAATTATGTCGAGCAGAATGGTTTGACCGTTCTCAACAAAAATATGCGTTGCTAAAAAGGTAGCAACTAGCAAATACATACCTGGCAACTGACGAGGTGCGAGAGGTGAACCGAAACCATGGTCTTGTCTGAATGAAATAGTGATCAATAGTGGCGTAAACAAAGCACTCGCCAGACTGTATTGACAACGGAGGTTTTAGGATAAACTGGCAGCGAGCTGCACAGAGATATAAAGCGTAGCGAAAAGAAGCTAAAATTAGAGCGTTGACTGAGACAAACTTCAAATTTCTGCAAGTTGAATAGCTTATTAAGCTACAACTCTATGTGCTATAAACATTGGATCATGAAAATTAAAATAGGTAGGCCCAGCGTGACATAAATAGCAGGAAAGACATTTATGGCCAACAGATCATTTGAGATCCTGTTATGTCTAGTATTTCAGAGAGAAAAGTTAGAGAAATTCAAAGCTTTCCTATATAAAAATCTACATGCCAATACTAATCGAAAACAACACACAACCGCCAGGCAAAAAAGGAAGCTAAAATGAGGTCAAAATCTACAAGCGCGACACCACAGGGAGGGGGACATTGGGGATTCGTGGTGTTGCGGTGTTGCTTATTTTCTAATGCGGTGTTGCGGTGAATAAAATCCCAGCTTGCGGTGTTGCGGTGATCTCAAACCCTACGGTGTGCGATGTTTGCGCTTTAAAGTCTTCGGTGTTCGGTGGAACGAAATTATCTGCGGTGTTGCCGTTTCCTGTTTGACCCTTGTCAGATCTAAAGTTAGCCTCTATATGTTATTTATTCCGTACTTACTTATGAAAAGCACGTACCATTATGTTTAATTTGTAACAAAAAGCAGTCCAATACTGTCTAGTTAATCTTCAATACGCTGCCGGTCGCCAATCCTAAGCCCTTTTCATTTATAAGTTACTTGACAAAAATATGTATTGCGGTGACGGTGTTTCGTAGACTTTTCTTGCGGTGATGCGGTGTTCGGTACTTTTTTTTGCTGTGTTGCGGTGTTCAGAGCCTCCCAATGTCCCCCTCCACGGGAAGCTACAACGGACAGACTTGACCTCTAGTCTGCTGCACGCGGCTTTTGAAAGGTTTTAAAATTCAGTCTACACTCTACAGTCAAAACATATAGAAGGAGCAAATGGCATTTAAAGCATGACGTAAGAGTCGTGCAGTCCTTCCACCCCCATATTACATACTGGCATAGGTAGTAATTTTGAGAGAACTGCAGAGTTTTCTCGCTGACGTGAAAATGGCGGGAAAATGGTGAACACGTAGTCATTTTTCTGTCACGTTTGCTATGGGCGCAGTTCTAGTAATTTGTTTTGAATGGAATAGGTAGTAATTTTGACAGAGCATGTGTATTCCAATATATGAGTATCGCATAAGACTTGGATATTAATAGAATATTTTACGAAATTTTATTGCGGTCGTGTCCGCGGGGGTCGTTAAGAAGACATTGTGAACACTATATTTTGAGGTTTATAGCAGACCGATCGCTAAGTACCAAATATGTGTTCAATACTTACGAACGACATCATACCGGAAATACACTTACCCACTGATCCACAACAACACGAAATGAAGCGGAAAGAATTTTAAACTAAGCAATTGAAACGATACTTCCGAAAAGAAATTTACTTAAATTGCAATTGATCTTCATTTAAACAAACATGCGCAATTTGTTATTATTCAAACTACCACACAATATCTTCTCAATTTTCCAGGGTGGCCGCTTAATAGAGGTTGGCCGCTTAATAGAGGTACGATATAAATTGGATAGGAATGGCAGTAAACATGATTTTATTGACTCTATATAGCAAAATGGTTTTAAAAAGTGAACATATATTAAGATAAATCCAAAATTCATTGTAACAAAACATCAAGTGGAAAGGTACAAAGGAAGAGCTGTTGTGAAAGGCGAGCGCGTAAACAGAGGGGCTGGCTATGGTTTAGAAATTCCATGGGAGTACTGCTTCACAGGAGACGAGTTCTTAATTCAATGGTTAAAATCAAAACTTGAGGAGCAAGGATTTTTGTAGATTTTCAGTACAGTGGTAGTAAGGTTTTCCTGTACAGATTTTGGTTGTAACAAAATAGTGGGACAGCTCGATCTACTGTTGGCTATTGTTATGTTTGTATAGCGCCGGATGTGAAAAGTTTGCACGTGCACGCGGCTTGTGATTTGTTATAGTGGAGATTTAGTTGCAGTTGTTGCTTTCTTGTTGTTATCAGTTATCACCTTATATAATCTGTCACTATTTCAGGGTGGCCGCTTAATAGGTGGCCGCTTAATAGAGGTCGGACTGTATTTTTGAAAAGCACGTACCATTATGTAGAATACTGTCTAGTTAATCTTAAATACTCTGCTGGTGGTAACTTGACAAAAAGATATATTGCGGTGACGGTGTGTTATCGAATTTTCTTGCAGTGATGCGGTGTTCTGTAATATATTTTGGCGGTGTTGCGGCGATTCAGAGCCGGCAATCTCCCTCTCCAATAATATGATTACGAAATTAAATCAAATAAATTGGCACTTTTACACTCTATGTTTTTTACCACTGAAAGAAAACAAAGTTCTGGTAGTCTAAAGGAAGATCTCTGTAACAGGCGATTGTGTTCTAAAAATGAGATTTTTCTTACTTCACACACCACACTTCCCGCTCTCTCCCCCTCCCTCCCCCTCCCTACACAGTAGGCAGCAGATATACTTGGACTACAATGGCTCGTGGAAGGCATGACGCACATGACACCTGTTTTGTAATCCTTAAGTATCCAACTAATCAATAATATTATATAGACTTTAAAGAGCGCGAAAGGTGAATTTATGTTCGAAGCGTGCTGAAGTTTCATTGCGTTTATACTTGTAGCCACTTATTTGTTATTTTAAGGGCAGCTGTGGTGTTGGTTAGTTGTCAGAACAGCATATGTCTATTTTTGCGATAATAGGGTTTGCCGATTGCGTGAAAGATGAAGGTTCAGATTGCACATATGGCATGTTATAGTTAGTCAATATGCTAACTATAATAACGTTTTCGCATTACTTTTTTTTGTGCTAAGAAATTGGAGAATGTTTAAATGGGTTTATTAAATGCTTTGTGATGTATAATATTTTTTGGAAAGTTGTTTATTTGTGGGTGGGCCGAAGTATCTACGCGTTTTCCGGTTTAAGATTACCGGTTTATCTTTGTTTTAAATGGAATAATTAGGTACTTGTCAATGGTTGTTGAAGGAATGATTTAATGTTGTTGTGTGTTTGTATTCAAGGGATCTCAATAGATTAAGGCGAGCAGAAGAGGCGTTATTTTTTTTTAAGCTTTTCAGGTGAACGCGACAGACGATTGCGAAGCGCGAGATGAGCGGGGAGCGCGAGGGGAGAAAAAGTGATATTTCTCTGCACACGCTTGTTTGGATATGTTAAATCGACATCGCATTTATTGATTATTATTAAAGCGTGGTTTTCATGTAACTGTAATGACCTTGTAACTGCGGTAAGGCAAATTGGTAGTAGCACTAGGATATACTGGCCGTAGTTGTAGAGTGGAATGCGTAGCCTGCAGAATAGGCGTTATTTTGTTAAGCGTTTCAGGCGAGCGGAAGGAGATCTGATGAAAGTGCTTTTAATGATAAAACTTGAGTGACATGTTTTTAAAAAGACAGGTGGTGTAGCGATATGATGGGTAACAATATGCGGTGAAAATGGCTTTGGACTGTTCGTCTTCTAGTTTGTATGAAATTGTTATTTCGTAGACGGGTATACAGTTTTTGTTGCAGTTGGAAAGTTTTGAATCTTGCTGAATAACTATACAATAGTTATTACTTGGATGCGTAATAATTAAGAAACAGCTGTCATGAGCGTCATTGTTACTGTTACTAAGTGGAGATAAGCGATAAATTTTCTTGTTTTTTGGGGGTCTTCGAGTGCGTTTCATGAGTGCTTGGAGGAGGGGTGGGGGGGTAAGGGTCGTTCGTGAAGTAAGAAAGATGTGATGTTTAGAAGAGAATAGCGTCTTACAGAGACGTTCGTTTAGACTACGAGCAGTTTCTTTTCTTTGAGTGTTAAACAATATAGAGTATAAAAGCGGCAATTTATTTGATTTAATTTTATGGCTATGTTTTGGATTATAGAAAAAAATAGGAAATAGGGTGCAGATAGGCTGTTAGTGAGACGGTGGGGTTTTCTGAGTAAATTTCTTAAGAGTAGTGTAAAAATAGCATGATTGAACTTGTAAGTTAGATGCGTTGCTATAGAGCGATTTTTTTAGCACAACTTAGCAAAGGATATAACGTGCCGTTGTCGGTCTTTTTTTAAGCGAAGATTTGCGTGTTAAACGTTGATAACAAATGTGCGTTTTTTAATTTTGTTTGTATAAAGAAAAAGGCGGTAGTTCTGTAGGATATATTAAGCAGTTGGAAATTGGGACGATTTTCTATGGTGGTCCCATTATTAAAATCAGTAACGGAAACACTGTTTTCGCAATCTTCTATTTCATTGTCAACAATTTCATGCATTTCCAAATCTGGTATAGGTGTGTTATGGTTTTCAATAAACTCACTCCACTCTTTATTGTCACTGGATTGCACACTACTTATGTTATCTATCCATGTATTTTGCACTTCTATGCCTTCACTTTTAAATAAATCACTCGTCTCTACGAGATATTTAGCTGCTTTTAAAACTTTTATAGGTCTAACATTTTGAAACTTATAATGATGTTTGTAGCTCAAACGCCTTTTCAATTTTATTGGAATTGTCTGAGATTCGTTTATAGGCCTTGGCAGAAAATGAACAGTTGAATTTACATCACTTGGTACATTGACAATATTTCCATGAATAGACAATTGTCCACCTCTTGGTAGTTCGTGGATTTGCATAAATGGAATACGAGGGGATATTAACCGTTCTTCTAATGGTGTAAGATTTAACAACTCAGGCTTATAAGGGAAAGTCATTTTATTTGCCTTAGAATAGACAGGCAATTTTCCCTGTTTTAGATTTGAGTCACAAGTTCTACAAATCCATTCAATATCATTAACACTTCTTACCCCAGTGACACAAGAATTAACAATATTTTGTGAACATATTTTGTATTTATTACTATTACATTTTACTACTGAACACTTAAACCACAACTGGTCACAACACGTACATATGTATTCTGGACCACATTTAATATTATTGTGAAATTGATTTATCATAAAACTTGCATTACTTTCCTTTTTCTCTGATTGTAATTGATGACTGTCAGTTCTTAACGCACATTGTTTTTCTCCATTTTTAAGTTCAATTTCAGCAGCTACTGCAGTTTTATATAAATTGCTACCCCTTTTTTTGGCTTTTTTAACATTTCTGTTTACTTCTATAATCACTTGTCTATTTTCTACATGCGCTTGTTTAGACGACGGTTCTTGAATTTTCTTTATCTCTTCTAACTTTTCTTCCCTGTTATTTCTTTTTTTCAAGAATTTTTTTCCCTGTTTTTCTTTACATTGTGCATCCCTTCTTTTAATTTTCATGTATTCTTTCATATAAACTCTACGTTTTTCATTTTTTTCTTTTGCATTTTCTATTTTACGTTTTACATCAGCTCTTTTCAGTTTCATGTGTTCTTTATTACAAGTCCTACGTTTTTTGTTTTTATCTATTCCTCCTTTTTCTTCCGCATAAGCTCTTTTGTTTGTCATATAATCTCTCATATAAACTCTCTGTTTTCTCGTTCTATCACTTA
This sequence comes from Cladopsammia gracilis, assembly GCA_022457155.1. Lineage (NCBI taxonomy): Eukaryota > Metazoa > Cnidaria > Anthozoa > Scleractinia > Dendrophylliidae > Cladopsammia > Cladopsammia gracilis. The sequence continues at coordinate 17,322 of JAJGOT010000171.1, read as the reverse complement.
CTTTCTCTTGCAGTAAAGTAACACCAGTATTTTCATTGTTTGCTAATTGACAACTTCTTTTTTCTACAGTAGACACATAATGAATTTCACCTATGTGCCCAATATAAATGTTTGTACAAGCTCTTGTGGCATTTACTGCTTCAACAAGAGTGACAGGAACAAAAGTTTCATTTGATTCAACAATATAAATTGATAAATTGAGACAATTAGCCACAGCTTGAATGATAATCGCATCAGCCCATGTTCCTTGACATGACATATTATTCAAATATTCTTGCCAAGAGTGTTCAGTATTACTCTCTATAAACTGTTCTGGGTTATATACTAAATATTCAATGCCAAGACTACGTATATAAAAATAGGAACGCAATGCGTACAGAAGCGATGACGAATTTGAACTTGGCGTTAAATCAATAGGTCTGGGGTGCTCTGATAAAATCAGTGGATCACTCGACTTCAATCCGAAGTTCCACTAGAAACGGGTCAGTGTGAAATGCAAATTTTGGCGTCTTTCAGTCGGTGTATGCTATTGACCAGAGCGTCCTATAAATGAAATTTGCTTAAAAAAGCTCATCAAACCAGAATATCGCCCCAGCAAATAATATAATACCAGAAGTAGCCAAGGACTTGTGATAGAACTTTCCAAACATTTTCAATTTTTGTACTTATGTTATAGTCGAAGGAATAACGTATGTTTGTCAGTTGTTGATTATTTTGTGTTTGATTGAAAACCGAAGGCGAGAATGACCAGGTCAAGCCCCGGGCTAAACCCTTTTTATACCAGAACTTCCTGTTGAAGAAGTCTCGATCCTGTGTTCAAATAAATAACAATAACAGTGGCGCTCGGAGCGTAATGGTCATTACTGGGTCTTTAAGGTCCTGGCTGACACTGATACTCGTGATATGCATGAGAAGATATACACTGTATTATACAACTGTGGTTGCTGCATTGGTAATTGTTCATTTTATTCAAACCATGTTGTACAAAGTTGTGCGCAAAATCAAAACAATTCATCGTTTTTCCTTCATATTTGAAAACAAATGTGACAAATATGGATTCGAATTTATTTTGTCATACTTGGTTGGTATAATTTTATGCTGATCAGGCTTAATATATGTCACACACCCGTTAAGCAGAAGTAAGATTTTCATTTTCAAATTATTTCAGATTAAAGTTACATCTGAGTTAGTTTCACTTGTGTGCAATTCAATATTTGTACATTTTGCAAGTTACAATGAATTGATAATCAGTCCAACTCCATTGTTGTCCAGATAGCTGTTTTTATCTCCTGTAAGTTAATGTTTAACTTACAGGAGTATTATGTGGGCTAACATGCATTCTTTGTGCATTTTTCTGATTCCTTAAGTCTTACTATAAAGTGTTAATACGGGAAGCACAATTCAAACTGTACAATGTACATGGTTAAAACTGTTACAATTACTAAATGACAACAACTGGAAATTGTTTCCATGTTTGTGCTTCAGAAATTCAGTGAAAAGACTTCAGCAGCTCTGAACATGTTTTCAGAGATTATTTGTAGTTTGACATCTTGTGGTTTCATTAAAGCACGAACAGCAGGTCACCAGTTTCTTCAACACTTGAGACTTTTCGTCATTGTTACCAGCATTAGTTGATGTGCTAAATGTTTGCAGATGCATTGACTGGAGGTGATTAAGTACCTTTAAAAAGAAAATAAATAAATTACCTTGAGATTCAATTCATTTTTTTAAGTGTTTTGTCATACTAAAGTTTAAAACCAAAATGGCTTTATGGGGACTTAAAAGAGGAATTAAAGTGCTTCATTTAGAGATACAATGGATGGTGAAGAATTCAATTTGGGAGCTGAGAGATTTTATTTTATGTATTGAAAAAACTATTACATGTGGCTACTGAGTCACATTTAGGGATGGACCACCAAAAAAAAATTCCTACCCGGCAAAAGTAGCGAAAAACATTCATGCACAAAGAGCCAAAGGAAAGAAATAACCGGTGAACTTAGACAGAAGGAAAATTCTTGTTTTCCTAGGTAGAGCTTGCACAGCCACCAGCCCCATTTCCGAGTCTAATATAGCTTTCTGATTTTCATTTCCATCTGACGAAGGGTCACATATTTTATACGTAATATTATTATCACATGACTTTGTACTATCGGGTGTACGTTCTTTTTCAGTAAATGTCAGATTACAAAATAAGTTGTGCATGGAACTCTGGTCATCTGGAAAATAAGTGACATAATTATTTGACACCCAATACTTCAAATGGGACTACCTCCTTGTCACAATAGAAATTCTGAAGATATTGCACCACTTCCCCTATCCATTTGTAGCAACATTTCCATGACTATCTCGTGAATGGGAATCAAATAATTTGTAATGACCATGGTTGTCAACAATAACAGCAACTGTGTTTATTTCAATGGTCAACAGAAAAGCATTATACTGTGTCATCAACATATCGAAAGCAGGTTGTAATGGTTACATCAATGGTAATAAAGTGAATTACCAAGCAACAATATTTCATTGAAATTGTTTCTAATCCAAGTCGATGCATTCATTCTAAAATTGTAAACAACGGCCGTCAAGCACAGGGGGTGATGGCTACACACTGTTTACCAGAATTACTTCCAAACGGCAAGACATTGCCCTGATGAAAATCAGCTGTAACTACCTTTGAGGTATCTACAAAATAGCAAGGACCAGGATTCATTTCTACAGTACATCGTTAGCAAGTCGAATCAAAAGTGGAATATAACAACGATACATGCAGATTTGTGTGAACCAAAGCTTAGTGTATAAGCTTATAGCTTCTAGATAAAACAGAAATAACAACATAGATCAGAATTTTCCTTTGACACGATTTAAACATTCTCTGGCTTTGAGATGAGCATTATACAACCCCACAGCGGCTCTATATTGCATTAAAGATACCATAATTGTATACACAATATGCTGGTAATGATGGCTCACCTTTATTAATAGCTTGAATCCGAGATAAACTGTTTAATTTCCTTCTCTTCCTTCGATACAATGAAGTTGCTGATCGTGAACCACCGCACACTTCGTTTTCAAGTAACAGCTCTCGTAGGATACTCAGTTATAAGTCAGCTTCAGTAAATCAATGCTATTTCAGTGCTATTTCTGGCCTTCAGTTCTGGCAAGTTCTTTCTGAGACAGCAGCACCCAGACTCGATAAGTTAGTGTAGACCTTTTGCCTATCGCGAGTGCGAGTATGTACTTCTGATGTATGTATATCACTTCATGTCTGTTTGTTTGCAAGTGAGCGCAAATATATTCACGATAAATGAAGCACGGCGGTGTAAAATGAAAACAAACAAACCTTTTCTCGACCTCCACACCTCAAAACAAAATGGCGTTACAAAGCAAACTCTCTGGGACGAGGTGGTCACGTGACTATCTTATCCTCCAAGGCTAGTTCCCAATGTTTCTCGGGTGTAATCTGGACAGCCGGACAGCCGGACAGACATCATGGCACGACGGCAATAACGCGATGACTTCGTCGTCGCTTAAAAATGGTTCGTAGCATCGCCATACAATTGATGTGATACGGCACGAAAAAAACAATCGCCACCTCCTCCAACATCAAAAGCAATTCTATTTAATTCAGATAACCTACTTTCTAGTAGTAAAACTGAATCTATAGCACCTGAACCATTAAAAGCAACCATTACAAACAATTGATAATTTTGTTTAACGAAATAATAGATGTAAATATATTTTTTCTTGCTTTAAGTGTGCTATATTCTTTGCTAATAGAGCTACGTTGAGCGCTCGAAGGCAACTCTCTTGTGTCAGGATTTCAATGCAATCAAGCTACGTTGAGCACTCTAAGGTAACTCTCTTGTCCGCTTTAGGATTTCAATGTTATCAGTACGACACGCAATTGATATTCGTCTTCTTTTTATAGACTTTATACGCCAAGAACGTTTTCTCTCTCTTACTTGCCACTCGAACAATACATTGTCTTTTTGTCAAATAGAGACAAAATCTCTCTTAAAAAAATAAACACGCTGAAATCGCTTATAAAATGCTTCTTAAAATGCTTCCTTGATAACTTTTATAAACAAAATCAGGAACATTTTTCATCGCCAGAAATAGCGGCCATGTTCACCGCGCGTGCGCGAGTTTCAGTGGCAATATGGCCGCCAAACACTAGAAGGCTTTGTATGGCAAAAATAAAACAAAATCAAATTGGCTGGCTTTTAGCTTACCTGGAATATTTGCCGCATTCCGGGTACATTTATGAACATCTTTTCAAGTGTTTTTGTAAGCTTGATTTTCCCCACAATTGTTACTGGCCCTGCTTTTCAAGAAAACATATTTCCGAAGCTTCGCTCATACAATGCTCTCTATTTTAGAAGCCATTAATGCCGATTTTCACTCAAAACGGGATTTCGAGGCACCATAGTTCGTAAAGTGATGGGGGTAGCCAACTTGCCGCAATCGTCTGAGAAGAAGCACCGACTGAACTGACGATCATCGCATTCTCACTTTCTACGATGGTTCCTTCGCCCTGCTTTTTGCTTTCAAAAATCGTTCAGAGCTGTAAAAATCATTTCCACCAACAGTCCACGCTAAAGTCTTGAAGTTCGCTGTCTTCGAACTGCGATATTTGGGCACAGAATGCTCCAAATTTTGCTGCAAATCCCTCATTCAAAAGCTAAAGTCTTGTTGTTTTCAACTGCGAGCGAATTATTTCGGTCAGTGGTTTCTATATGGGCCAAAATACGCTTTATTTAACACAACCATTTTTGTCGCACCGAAGCCGCACCAAACGAATTTGAGCCCGTAGGGTGGAACAGCGGTGTATACCAATGAAGCGACATCGCAGTGTAAGACGCACGAAAATTCGCTGCTCCAATGTCCCTGATTTCTGGCGATGTACGTCTTTTGCGTACTGTTGCATAATCAAACTGTAATAGCAATGATTAATTGTTTTAAAATAGCACAAAACCGAAATCCATACTCTTGCATAATCAAACCGAAACATTTTTAGTTAGCTGAATAAGCAAAATCTACCCTCTCTTGCATACTATTGCATAATCATGACTCCTAAATATTTAATAACTATTGGAAAAGCAGACAAAGATTACAACTCAAAAAGCGAACAAAAATACAGCGTGAGATTTCTCAGCTTCGTCGAGCGCGAAAAGTTGACTCGTTTAACTTTAAGTGAGTTGACTTTAAACGAATCGTAAAATTAACTCTTCACGAGATTTCACTTTGACATTCGTTAAGCGACATAAAAAATCGCTCCTCGCTGTTCATCATACCGGGTAGACAACGTATAGCAGAACCCCGGAGGAGGACTCGCATATGTGGTTGGGTGCTCAGCTTTTAAGTTCTTAACCACAATCCACTGTAATCGAAATGAAAGACCTTTTAAATGCTATTTTTTGAGTGCTTTTAGGTGTGGAGTATTGTGGAGTAATGTTAGCAGAAGTACTCATGCGAAACAGAAAGGTCACGCAAATTTGACAGGTCGTTAACACAGAGATAATAAATATACCAATAATCGTTTTTATTCGCTTTTGAAGTTTTTTGGGGTTTGCTTGTGTTGTTAGTATATCATCCAAAGTTCAATCAAGTTACTCCTAAACGACATTTTCTCGTTTGGGATCCACGTGCATTGTCCGTCTACGTGATGTTTTTCGTGGACCTGCAGTTTGAAGCGTCATTCCAGAAAACTATTTTTGAACTCAGCAATAACACGTATAACTTTAACTTATAACGTAACATTGCTAAAACACTTTCCTATGTAATAATATTTGGCCTTTTAGAGTGCAATGTATTTCGAGGTTTTCACAGACTTTATGTCACGCAACCGTTACCGTTTGATCATTATTATACATTTGTAACAATCCGTCAATTTGAATGTTTTGACCTCTGACATTGACACAAGAAAGACTAATTAATTATCATTCAGCAGACGAAATCTTAGCCCTATATCGTTCATAGTCACTGGAAAAGTTGAAAATTTACATTGTATGTAAATAACATGTAAATAACATGTAAAGATACTGTAAATGATAATTTACATGCTAATTCCCCTTTTACATGTTATTGTCAAACTTGTAAATAACATGTAAATATTTTGAGTGAAACATGTAAATTCAAGAGAAGATCCTGTAAATAACATGTAAATCGAGAAAGGGAGCCTGTAAGGAACCCTGTAAATAACATGTAAATCGAAAAAGGAAGCCTGTAAGGAACCCTGTAAATAACATGTAAATCGAAAAAAGGAAGCCTGTAAATAACATGTAAATCGAAAAAGGGGCTATCCTGTAAATAACATGTAAATCGAAAAAGGAAGCCTGTAAATAACATGTAAATCAAAAAAGGGGGCTATCCTGTAAATAACATGTAAATCGAAAAAGGAAGCATGTAAATAACATGTAAATCGAAAAAGGGGTCTACCATGTAAATAACATGTAAATCGAAAAAGGGGGGCTACCATGTAAATAACATGTAAATCGAAAAAGGGGGGCTATCCTGTAAATAACATGTAAATCGAAAAAGGGGGGCTATCCTGTAAATAACATGTAAATCGAAAAAGGAACCCTGTAAGGAACCCTGTAAATAACATGTAAATCGAAAAAGGGGGGCTATCATGTAAATAACATGTAAATCGAAAAAGGGGAGCTATCATGTAAATAACGTGTAAATCGAAAAAGGGGGCTATCCTGTAAATAACATGTAAATCGAAAAAGAAAGCCTGTAAGGAACCATGTAAAAACATATTAATCGAAAAGCGGGACTATCATGTAAATAACATAAATAGAAAAATAGTATAGAAAAATAGATAAATATATTTTATTTATCAATGCTATGTCAAACATTTTTGCAACACCATACCATAATTTCAGGACCTTACTGTTTAGACAAGTACAGCTGTTAGTCTAGCAATGCAATAGTCTCAATTTCTTTCGATTTAATGCTGATTCCTTATCACATAAAATATTTCATGCCACAAAAATGAATACAACTTTACAGTTTTAGACGGAATGTGCAAGGCATGTCAGTTTAAATGCATACATGTTAATAATAATCTTTTTTGAGGATGCCAACTTCACCACAGAGGGGTCCTCTAAGACTATAAGATGTCAATTTTCTTTCACTTGTTGAAAAAAAGATCATGAACATCTGTGGCCCTGGCCAAATGGAGAGACAAGTCGACATCGGTAATAAGTTACATCAATAACTTTTATTCAATTCGAATAAGCATAGATTCTTGTGGAAGTTGATGCAAGTTTTTAATACCAGTTAATGAACCACAGCAAGTTATCACAAGTTGCTGTCACTACTGTTTACCTTGGTTTGGGTGTATGTGCGAGACTACATGTACATTGAAATGGTTTGTTTACAACTTGGAACAACTTGCATCTAGACATATACTTGCAGTCAGTTTGGCCAGGGCTTAAGTGGGTATTTTTCTGCCTATGACTAAATAATATTAAGGCAAGCTTTAACAAGAATTTGTCAAAATATATTTCCATTTGTCATGTAAACACAATGGCTGCTGACTATGACAGTCTTTTGTCATAAAAACTGGCATTTGTGCCTATTATAACTATATAACTCAAATGCTATTTTAAGTAGAACCTATATGGCACAGTAACTGATCACTTTTTAGAATTTTTTTGTTTGTTTGCATTGTTCCTTTCAAAGAGCTACATGTACACTGTACAGTGTACATTGACTGCAGCTTTGGTATCTTTTTCTGCCAGAGCTTGGCCATGGGGATGCTCTTTCTCTTGAACCCTGCGGAACAAAACAAAAAACAGCTGCAGTGAACAGACGTGTCTTGTAGTAGTATGCCTAAATACAGTCAAACCTCTATTAAGCGGTCACTCTTGGGGAATAGCCAACTGACCGCTTGATAGAGAAGATTGCTTAAATGCGGTCAAGTTTGCAGTAAACATGGGGAGCGAATTAATTCCGGGCATTTGTTAAGTGACTGCTTAATAGAGGGTCGCTTAATAGAGACTGTAACTAAGGCAACTGCCCTTTGCGTCCAGTTATTTTTTATCAAAGAAAAGTGGGCAGCACACAGCAGCTGATCTTGCTTTACTAGACCAGTTTCATCTGATACATGTTAGTACAGACTTCATCAGAGATTTTGAACAAGATTATGTGTGGAACTTATTTTGTATACAACATTTACACTTCAACATTACATACAAGTAACACCGACAAGAATTAGAATTATTGTCATTTACAGTAGGTAAATAAGAGAGCAGGTCCAAGGTTTTTGTCTGTTGCTAGGGCAAAGTTAATTTAAAATTTATCAGCCAGGTTAATTTAGCATTTCTCCTTTAATTAATAGGCCAGGTACCTGCAGCCTATGAATATAATTATGCCAAAATGGCATTAAAGATCTGACAAAAATGCTTTCACTTGCTGAACTGAAGCTACAATCTGTAATCAGTATAAATGTGGTCACTCAAAGGTACTTGCATGATAACATACTGTCACCTGCAACTGGCCTGTGCATAAGATTTTACATTATGAAAAACCTAGTGGAAACTACATGTAAAGCTCATTTTTAATAACAATTTAAAGGCCACAACATCCCAGTTATACATGTTAGTCCTGGGCATATACAAATTTGTAAGAGTTCATTGAATGATAAGAACAAAATATTGTGATACAGTACTGTTCAATTGTTTCAGTCAGTTTATGTTCTTTATGTAACGAATTGTTGTGGAGGAGATGTGGAAGCTTAATCCAGAAGGGGGTATTACTGGAAGAATTTTGTTGGCCTATTATTAACAGGGTGGGCTTATAACCAGGATTTTAAGTTAACAATAAACATGAGTATGGAAAATCCAGCGACAAGTTATGGACTTTGGATCAAAGGTTTCTTATTAACACAGTGATCACAATTCAATTTCTCCAAAGAATATCAATAAAACACAGCCATGAGTTTCTGAGAATGGGGAACTGATAAAAAAAAAAATCAGTCACCAAGGGACAATGAATAAAATGCTGGTCCCTGAATAAACACCAGGTTCAAATTTTTCTGGGTTAACAAGACCAAGTTTTAAACAAAGACCAGGGACATTTAACTCAAGAAAATACACAATGTACGGTAAATTTAGGTGCAGTTTATCACATTTGACCATGAATGTTTGGCAGGGTAAATTAATTGTGTCTACATCAAAAGAAAACAACACCAAATTATGTTATTCCATACAGTAGTCATGAACTAAAACACTGATTTTGAGATCAGACCTAAGGATCCCATTTGAATAATGTTTAGTGCTGCAGCAAAATATTAACACAATCATTGTACATGTAGGTGCCAATGTCAGTTACTTAGGTGCCTAATTGCTACCAGGCTCCTGTTAGAAAGCAGCCTTATAATATTGTGTACATGGAAATATAACATATTCAATAATTGTGACCCTCCTTGAATCTCTTTGAATGCTATTTCTAATAGGAGAAAAGAAATCAGAAATTACATGAAATTACACAATTACATATTGTATTTGAAATTGAGAAAATATGAAGCATACTTCCACATCACTGCTTTAACATTAAATATACTATCCTCAGAGTCACTATTTAATATAACCAGTGAATAGATGGGTATATGGTTGATGTGAATAATATACATGAACATAGCCAAACCCGCGATATAAAAGGGGGCTGGACTGTCCAACTCGTGCAAATCAGCAAAATCTATTGTTCTTGCTCATTTGCATTAGATTCGGCATGGGGCTTTGCCCTTTTATACCGCAGGTTCATGTTTAAGAATAAAAAGTGACTTGTAAATACAGTGTACAAAAGGAGGATTTTACTATCTTCCCGGCATGCATTGCAAGCAAACTATATTATCAAAAGGCGGTGACCCGCAAGCAACTCATTTTACACAGATGCCAATGAGGTTGGAGGTCAGTTGGTCATAGCAGAAGAAATGTTAACCTTTTTATTGTGTTCACCTTTACAGAATATTTTCCATTTTGGGTTATGTTTACATTTTGCTTTAAGGCCGCTTAAATTCACAGAGGGGTCGAAACCCTTAATCAGCATTGCATGGTAGATGCTTGAAATCTCTTCAGATTCGTGGAATCAATAAACCTTCTTGCCATTTCAAAACAATGCCGGTTTATATTAGAAGAAATATCCATGTATTTGCTTGCTTTGACTTATTGAATCTAACACTGGTTGTGTTGTTTTTCGTTCAAAATCAATCTTCACTTTTCTCGCAATTTTCTGAATTTTCTATGGTACAAGCATTAATCATTCAGAATTATTTCATTTTTTCCTGTGACGAACATAAAACTCTCATCAGAAGTCATTCACCTGAATTTTAACCAAAGCATGCTGGACAGACGGTGATATCCTCCTTTCAGTTTCAAGACAGAACAATTTACAGCTCTTATATAAATTTTGCTTTTGTCTTGGTGCATATTCACACTCTAAAATACTACAAGCAACAATACAAATAATATTTGATGGGCGATCAGTATCCATATATGATAAAAGGTGTTTATAAAAACGTTGAAGCTGATCTAGATAAAGATTCTTAATTTAGTTTTAGCATATTACACTTGAACTGCATATTTTAGTTACTCTGATGAAGACCGCAGCTGCAGTCGAAAATTCAGTCTTTTAACAATATATAATTTTTATCTAGATCAGCTTCAATGTTTTTATAAACACCTTTTATCATAAATACAAATAATAATACAGTGTAAAGAAAATTTCTGTGAACCCAAAATTACCTAGCTTGCACTTTATACTGATACTAAAAATTTCAAGTTACACTGAAATGTAAACCTACAGTACACCACATACATGTACAGTGTATAAGAAAAACACCCTCACCTCTCTATACAGTTACATGTACACCTGGTTATTTATTATTCAATAATGTGTTTCTTTTAACTGATTAGAATATTTGATTTCACATTGGGAGTTTAAAAAGAATGATGCAATCCATTCACAATTACAGTGAATGAACATTATTTTTGAATAATGTGCAGAAAGAGGTGACCAATAATTTTTAACTTTAATACTCCATAGTACAATGTTCAAGTCAATCCCACTCAAGACCAACAGGGTATTTTTATGAAAGGGTACTATCTAAGTGATCAACCAAGTTACAATCCTGGACGTTATAAAATTCAGACTGCAGATTGCAGACTGACATAAGTGCATATTACATGTAGGTATCAAGTGCAGTCTGCTGACTGGGTACAAAATGCAGACTGACCAAAACTGTCACTTCATCCTAATTTATGACTTAATCTATCAAGTAATCTGCTGCAAAACTATCCTTCTAAGCCTTCAAGTAGATGTCTCATAGTTTCTTCTTTCTGACAGTATCCTATTTTCCACAATCACACAGGATACAACCTGTAACTGTGAACATCTTCACATTTTTAATCTGTAATGTTATGAAAATGAATAGCATGGAGTACCTACCAGAGATAGGTGCACACAGATAGCACACAGCTGCACATGGCTGTAGGCACTACAATAAATTATAGTTTTGGTCTTACAACTGTAATATACATGTATTAACTATTATAGCGCAAAAGCGCACCTGAATTTATTGCCTAATTCTTAGGGATGGACCATTAGAAAAGTGATGGGGGGGGGGGGGGGGCAAAAGCAAAAAAAAAATTCCCAGTAAATTATTAAGGAAAAAAATTCCCACGCATCATCGCAAAAAAAAAAAATCTGCCCAAGGACAATTAAAAAATAAACTATTAAAAAAAAATATTCCAGCCATCGAAAAAAAAAAGATTTCCACCTTAGGTGGACAAAAAAAATTTTTTTGCCTCTCCCAAAGTTCCCCCCCCCCCCCCCATCACTTTTCTAATGGTCCATCCCTTAGCCGACTTGGCCTATGGCCTTGTCGGCTAAAATTAGGCGATATATCACGTAAGCTTGAGCGCAGTAATAGTTTTATAATTCAACACATTGATAACAAAGCACAGTTTGAAGAAAAAATATTGAGGCCAGTCTGTCATTTTTGCATTCTCTTGTCAAAATGCGAAAATTTACCTCCATCGTTGGATATACGTCATGTAGACACAGCGTCATGTATATAGATAACGTTTTTTACCATATTTAGGCAGTGTATCAATGTGTTGAATTATAAATTAATATAGTCAGCATTTTATACTCAGTCTGGAGTCCAAAATCTACACAACATAGCATTTGAGGGCACAAATAAGCAACAAAACCAGTCAAATATGCCATATTATTGCACTTGTCTGACTATAGGATAGGGAAAACATTAAAATTTATTCAAAAACTTATATTTGGGAATAGGTGATTGTTGTATAATAGTACTAATAGGTAAACTATATAAAAAATAACATGCACATGTATAACAAACAATTTAATCAGCAGAAAGTTGTGTAATGAGGCTGGACATTTTAACTCGTCAGTTTTTATTTTTTCTCAACTTATTTGTAAAAATACAAAGCCGTATTACACAACTTTTCACAGAATGACCTCTATTTATACTGACCAGTGACCAGTGATGATGATGATGACCAGTCACAATACAATCTGCATATTTAAGCTTAATTCATACTTAATGTTGTTGTTTTAAAGACTTAATATTTCTCAGTTATACATGTAAGCTTACAAAACTGTATTTAAATGTACATTATAATATGACCGTACGGCCCCACTGACGCAATCATACAGAAAATAGAATTGATAGGTGACGTGAGCGGGGCTGGACGGGTTGACGTGAGCCGGTCCGGAAAAAGCCGTCCGGCCCCGCTCGAGTTCAAGAGTGACCTCGCACTGCACGACTATTCTTGTACTTACTAGTCATATTATAAAATACTTATTGACTGAGTTTGGTCGGGCCGGATGGTAAAATATTTGGCTCTCGGTCATGGCGCACGGACCTCGCTGCGCTCCGTCCATACGCCATGACCTTGAGCCCATTATTTTCCCGTCCGGCCCTCCCACTCAGTCAATAGTATTGGACAGTATTGGGCATTGGACAGTTAGAAGCATTCAAGGCATTTCCAGGTAAAGGAGCTATTGCAGAATCCCTGGCCCACTTTCATCAACATAAACTTACTGCTACCATGGTCCCAAAGTGGTTGACTGTGAATTTTGGGCAAGTACTAAAATGAACTACTACTGCGGTCCGCGGTCCCGAAGTGTTTGACTGTGAGTTTAGCCAAGTCCTAAAATGGACTGCTACCGCGGTCACGATCGAAGTGGTTGACTGTGAATTTGGGCAAGTATGCTCACCATTTTATATTTTTCGCTCTCACCATTTTATATTATTTTTCGCTTGGCACACTTAAAGAACGAGAAATACACACAATGCTTTTGTTTCGCTGCAGAGGTCAGTTACAGTTGTTATGTAAATAATGTCGACTGCCAGACTGCAGACCGCAGTAGCAGCTCCAAAAAGAGATGGCAGGTTTATTATGTAAATTATGATTTGGTGACTGCTGGACCACAGTAGCAGTCTTGATTTATGTAGTTGAAGTATTCTGCCCCTTCATGTATTGTAAAACTTTGCAGGTATAAACTTACATGTAAGCTTAAATATTATTAAGTTAACTTACGTGTGCCATGAGCTGTGTTCTTGTAACCCTCTATAAACCCTAATGTACATTTCTCAAAACCGATCTTTTTCGATTCATTGTCTATCAAGTTGTGACGGTTTAAAGTGAAATATATCCCACCATTTTTGTGAAAATAAACTGACTTGAGTATTTAGCATTTCAACATGTACATGTAGATTCGTGCCATGGTTGACAGTACAAATTAAATCGAAACGCTACCCAGCGTTAAAAACATACCTGCAAAGATGCGTGGGTTCTTCTTCATTCTTTTAGGGCATTTTGTATTGAGATTTCCACTGAATAAAGCCGTTTTAAGGCCCGAAGCTTCGCCAGTAGTCAAACTCGACCGCCATTCGACCGTTGAAAATATCCCGCCTTCGGCGCCTTCGGGGCAGTGGCATTCATTATTCAGCGGTGGATGCGTTATGTATAGGAACATAGATTGTACCCTTTCGTAGGCCCTGAGTTGCATGGATCCAGCATGTTTTAGCTCAACGGAGAGATTTTGGAGAATTAACTTTCCCGTTTCCAAGGAGTCACTGACGAGAATCTAGCTTCTGCTTATATAATTTTGCTCCTAGAATAACTGAAAAATTTATTGTTATATTTCCCCAGGATCCTCGTAAAGGGTAAACGTTTTCAGGTGCTCACAGGGTACCAGCCATTTACCCACTGAACTAGACTACGCAACTTTTACGAATCTCTCTTTGCACTTTAAAGTTGGCCTATTTTATTATTTTATTTTTGACATTATCAGTGCTAGAACAATTTCAATAAGGGGACCGGCCTTGTTTTGTATGAGAATTCTGACGCGTGTCACGCGTCATGCGTCACATGCGCAGCATCATTTTCAAGGAAAGTCTTCGTACTTTTATTATTCCGGTAAGCTATTCTACCAATACCGAACGCTAAGTAATCTTGACGTTGGCTCTGTCTGTTGTTGCAGTTTTATTTTCCGACTGGCTGCCGAGAATCAACAATATGCCCGAGTGCACACTGAAGCGCTTCTTTTACAGGAATTTATCGGTCTCGCTATTTTCATTTACACGACTTTTAAAAGGGTTACATGATATATTGTTACAGAGTATCTGGAGTCTCCCATTTTAATTACATGGTTTTTGCAGCTATGGATTCAATAAGTATGTAGTTCAATAAGAGCATTTTTAATACGCTTTAAATAGTACAGATCATCGATGAAAGTTGGACTGAGTTTTGATAAAGTCCGATGATATGGTAGAAGTCCCATGTAATTTATCAGTGTTCATGTCTTTCACAGCTTCCTATTTTCATTTAGCTTCAATACCACGGTTCCGGTCGATTTCAGTGATTCAAAGGCACCCGCATTTTGGCGTGAGTTTTTAGAATCTACATAACTCGAGCCGTCAGAGAAAACTTAAAACAGTTTGAGTTAATAAAATTTCAAGTTATTGGAGGTAACGAATAATTGTAATAGAGTGAAGCAGGGGAAAACTGCCTTTAGTTCTAAATATCAAGAAGTTCGATACTGTGACTCTCTAATCCTCGAGGGGTGGCGCGAAGCGCCGATACTCACACGCGTGTTTCAGCTTTTCGTGCTCCTCCCTCCTCCCTTACATGTTATTTACAGGATAGCCCCCTTTTTCTCGAAATACATGCTATTTACAGGGTTCCTTATAGTCTCTCTTTTTTGATTTGCATGTTATTTACAGGATAGCCCCGTTTATTGATTTACATGTTATTTACATGATATCCTCCCTTTTTCGATTTACATGTTATTTACATGGTTCCTTGCAGGCTCCCTTTTTCGATTTACATGTTATTTACAGGATAGCCCCCCTTTTTTTTATTTACATGTTATTTACATGATAGCCTCCCTTTTTCGATTTACATGTTATTTACAGGGTTCCTTGTAGTCTCTCTTTTTTATTTACATGTTATTTACAGGATAGCCTCCCTTTTTCGATTTACATGTTATTTACAGCGTTCCTTGCAGGCTCCTTTTTTCGATTTACATGTTATTTACAGGATAGCCCCCCTTTTTTTATTTACATGTTATTTACACGATAGCCTCCCTTTTTCGATTTACATGTTATTTACAGGTTTCCTAATAATCTGTCTTTTTTTATTTACATGTTATTTACAGGATAGCCTCCCTTTTTCGATTTACATGTTATTTACATTATTCCTTGCAGGCTCCCTTTTTCGATTTACATGTTATTTACAGGGTCTAGATACTGTAAATGTGTGTGGAATAATTTCCATGTTATTTACATAACCCTCTTTTTTCTCACTGTAGCAAGAACCATGTAAATAACTATTTACAGTAGATTTACATGTGTGTTCAAAGCTGTAAATTTCATGTAAATTTTATTTACAAAACCCTAACATGTAAATCGCAGTTTACAAAGTATGTAAATCCATATTTACATGTTGTAAATTACTTTTTACATGTGCATGTAAATTTTCAACTTTTCCTGTGAGTTTTTATTTTATGAGTAGTTAAAAGTTCTTTTCAGTTTTCATACAACCAAAGACAAAAGTGTTGGGAAGGTTCCTTGTTTTCCTCCCCTCTCCCCCCTCATCCCCCCTCTTCCAAAGTTGCTGTTAACGCAAATACTTACCTTACACCGTCTTTTGTATAGACGTCTTCAACATTGGATTTGGGGGAGAGGGGGGGCTATATAAAGCGTTGCGCGAGGCTTTAATTGAGCTGAAACCCAAAGGTAGTCTCATTTTTTAGCGTTTTACAAGCCTTCCCAACTAATTTTGTCTTAGGTTGTAGTATAAATATGAAATGTGTGGGGAAAGGAAGGAACGCTGTCAAAAATTGTGGCTATTTCCCAGCAAGCAGTGCAGTGGTGATGTTGAAAATCGAGGCAACTTGGCCCGAGTGAAAAAATTCACTGCTAAGCTAGGACTAGACCTAATATTTGAATTTTGCTGTGAATGTTAACTTTTTGGTTTGCCACGATGATTTGAATAAAAAAAACTAAAGGCAAAAACATGATTTTTGTTGTTTTTCTATGACGTTAAAAACGGTCATTTTTGTCATTGTCCAAATTCAAATGCTGATATTCTGCAAAAATCGCTGACTTTTTTGTGTTTATTGGGTATGTCAATTTGAGGGACTTTGTAGTCAATCCTCACAACTGCTAGTTTAGGCAATGTTTGCACGGGCGGTTCAGGTGTCAATGGGTTAACATTCGCTTGCTCGGTGTTGTTGAAGAAGAAAATGAAAACTGTTTTATCAATCCTTCAAGACTACTTCATACTTCTTGGTTTCGAAGAAGCCACGGGAGAAATACAGAATGCTCATCATTAATTTAGGAAATGTGAAGGAAAACTTAGGCACATTATCGTTAAACTTTTTAGCAGACCTTTTAAACGGGAACTGCTTAAAGTCGCCAGAAGCCAGGAACAGAAAGATGTATTAAATGGAGTTAGATTTGTAGAAGATTTTACGTCAAATGATTTTGAAACTAGAAAAAAGGCACTCCCGATTATGAAAGAAGCTTTTGAACAGGGAAAGAAAGTGCGATTTACCAGAGAAAAACTTTATATAGACTGTCAGGTTCTTCCCATACCTTAGAACAAATTGTTTGCTAACTCATTTTGAGGTGCAATAGCGATTGCGTTGTTCATCAACAACTACTGAACGATGATTTCACTGGTGTTCAGAAAGCCTATGCAGCACAGCATAGGTGTAAACTTTGTAAGCATTGAACAAATATATACAACCTATCTTATAATATTTGCTTTATTTTAA